>JASVEL010003274.1:0-84400 GCA_032618575.1 Nicotiana noctiflora
CCTCGTATTAGTTATATATGTAACAAGCTCGGTACATATGATTTATATGCACCAGCTTGAGGGGGGGTGTTAGTTTCATTGTGTAAATAGATAGAAGTATATAACCCTAATCTCATATGTAGTAGGTTTATAATATGTCCGAGTCTGATATGTAATAGGAGTAGAATATGTATTATACATTGGGCTCATTGTATCATTGTTAAAATACATCAATAATATATTTTCCTCCCGTGCTTTCTCACATATGACACATTGGGATGGTTGATATTTTCTTCAAGTTTCAAATTTGATTTAAGTGGAGAAGAGTAGAGGGGCGATTCACCAGTTTCGAACCTTGCGCCACTCGCACTCATGTATTTCTCCATTATCAAAAAAATGTTTTGAACTTTAATTAGATGTTTGCTCTATCATATTAGCTTATCTCCATTACTATGTTTTTCCATTATCTAACGTGTTAAAATAGTTTAAGGTCCGATTATTGATAATTTGATAGTGATAGTGGGTATCTCTTGCATTCACTCTTTCTTAAGAGGGGGACAGGGTGTAGAAATTTTTAGAAAATATGCAGCTTTGTTTCTCAACATTATGACTAACTGATATTATTGCTTCTTTGTCTAGTTCAGTGATTGTTAGTTGTTTATCACAGGAAGTTTTAAAGATTTATTGTGCAGTCCCCCCTCAGGCCCTCACACAACTTCGCCTCCAAAAAATAAATATATATAAACAATAAAGTGTTGTGGACATATAGGCATGACTTCTTATTGTGGTTGTGGTGGAGAAATTATGAATTCTCATATTATCCTTTGCCATTGTGGTTATTCTTTTTCCTCATTTATAAATGATGCAGGCTCTATTACACTAAGTTATCTATTGGAACGCCTTCAAAGGAATATCATGTCCAGGTTGATACTGGAAGTGACATTTTATGGGTGAACTGTGCTGGCTGTGAGGGATGTCCTACAAAAAGCGATCTCGGAGTATGATTCTTCTTCAAATTTATGTGTTATACTTTCCTTTCTCAGTGCAGATAATGGATGCTAGTTCTATTATTCATGGACACATGTCATGTACCTATTCAGTTAATTTATTACCTTACAGATAGACTTGACATCGTATGACTTGAAGGCCTCTACAACTGCAAAATCTGTTTCTTGTGACGAAGAGTTTTGCATGCTTAATACTCCCTACTCGGATTGCAAGGTGGGAATGCCATGTGATTTTCAGGTTAGTTATGGAGATGGAAGCTCAACCTCAGGATTCTTTGTAAAGGATGATATTCGGTTTGATCAAGTGTCAGGAGACCTAAAAACAACATCTATGAATGGGTCTATAGCATTTGGGTAAACTTCTAACCCTTCTGATTAAAATATGATTAAAATATGCCTATTGTTGATGAGAAAATAACTGATAAACTTGGATGACTAACATATAAGGTGCTAATCCTTGTGATTAAAAAATTTCTATGCCTATTCTTGCTGAATAAATTAACTGATAAACTTGGATGACTAATATAATTTTGATCTGTAATTCAGTACATTAATCTGTTGTTATAGGCTTTACTAAGTGTCAACTCTCTCGCGTAAGCTCTGTTTTACTTCACCAAGTTCCATGCTGCACTTCTCAATGTATTTGAACTTCTCCATAAGATATAACTGTTGCTACTCAAGATTGCAATATAATGTAGTCTGTTCAGGCAGGTAATTTATCTCTAGATGACATGTGGTAGCTCACATCTGTTTGATCCAACACAGGTGCTCATCTAGACAAGAACTAAGTAATCCTAGTCAAGCAGTTGATGGAATACTTGGTTTTGGACAAGCAAGTTCATCCGTTATTTCACAGCTAGCTGCAGCTGGGAAGGTGAAGAAAATATTTGCACACTGCCTAGATGGAAAGAATGGAGGTGGCATATTTACCATTGGACAAGTAGTTCAGCCAAAAGTAAATTCAACACCACTAGTCCCCGATTCGTAAGTATTTTTACTATCAAAATCCCTCGTTTCTAAAAAAAAAAGATGATAAATGGTCCCTTGAGCTTTGGTCCAGTGTAAGAGCACATTACATTATTTGTGCGTTAGGCGCACGCCACTAGTTCAAATTCTACCGTAGACAAAAACCTTAAGTGGAGAAGAGTAGAGAGGTGAACCCACTATCCACCGAGTTTCAAACCGGGGGCCACTGGTCCTCGATGATTTTTCGGTCATCAATAAATAAATAATGCATCTATTTGTGTTGATATTTTATGCAAAACTGCTCAAACATTGACCTCTCTGGTAAATAAACAAATATGGTAAATGGACAATTGCTCAAACATTTTATGCAAAATGTTATAATGCATCTGTTTGTGTTGATATTTGCATCCCTCTGGTTCAGTGATATGGACCTTCATCCACAATATGGCATCTTAGTTGGATTCTTGCTCTACTAGTCTCCCTTTTAATAGGTGGTCTACAAATAAAAACTAGACAAAATTAATTAATAGGGGACAGATTTTGCAGCAGCTTCTAGTACTCAAATAGATAACATTTAGGACTGAAAAAGGTAAGAAATTCTTGGGTTAAAGGGAGTTTACTATGGAGATTGCCTTAATATTGAATCAAGATCAATATAGGCTTGAGGAAAGTTGAAAAGAAAGACTTTTTAGGATGAAAAGCAGGGGAAAAAACTGAAATAAATAGGGACCATAAGGTATTACATAAGACTATCTGTGAGAATGCACGGGAGAAAAATCTATTATTGATATTTTTAACAATGATACAATAAGCCATATATATAATACATATTCTACTCCTACTACATATCAGACTAGGACATATTATAAACCTACTACATATGGGATTAGGACATATTCTACTCCAACTATATATAGGACTAGGACTATTTACACATAAGCATCTAACACTCCCCCTCAAGCCAGTGCATACAAATCATATGTACCGAGCTTGTTACATATGTAATTTATACGAGAAGCAGTGAGGGACTTGGTGAAATTATCTATAAGTTGATCATTCGACATTCAAGGCCACTAAGCTCCCCCTGAGCAACAAAACTGAAATTGCAATGTTCACGAACATTTATCGATAAACGCAAATAAATCTTGAGTCATCAACCGGAAAGACGCACGGTGACTGATTTTTTTGTTCATATGTGACTGGAGTTTTCGGGGTTTGGTCGCACAAGGGTTTTAGATCTGATGGTGGTACTGGTATATGCACAGTACCACTGTAGCAGTGATGAACCCTGGGAACAAGACGAAGTTGCCAGAAAATTGCAAGGCGATGAGATCTTTCTTCCCGGATGTCGCTGGAATGACGCACAACGATAATTTCTCACTGAAGCTCTGATACCATGTGAGAATGCACGGGAGAAAAATCTATTATTGATGTTTTTAACAATGATATAATAAGCCCTATATATAATACATATTCTACTCCTACTACATATCAGACTAGGACATATTATAAACCTACTACATATGGGATTAGGACATATTCTACTCCAACTATATATAGGACTAGGACTATTTACACATAAGTATCTAATACTATCCAAAGGAAACAAAGTTTTTGCTAAAAGTTATGCAATATCTGAAGGCAGTCAGATGAATTGATAGTCTTACTGCTTCCAAGAATGATATGTTTAGGATTAATAGATGTAATTTTTCTATAGAATGGAATAAAAAGTTATGTATTAAGAGTCAAGTGGATTTCATGTAAGCTTTCTATTCAGAAAGGAGGACTGAGACAGCATAGTAAGATAAAATAGACTTATATACTAGGGACAAAGAAAATACAATAGTAATTGGAAACAAAGGAAAAGAAGGGTGATGTATGGCTTTACTCTTATTACAACCTAGTAATAGACACAATGTTAGAGCTGGCATTGCACCTTGGTAGCGAATAGCTAAGTTTGCACGCCTAAGACCCTAAGTTGAGACAAGAATATATATGTTGACTTTTGAAACTATAAAGCACTTCCAGTGCAGATTGTCCTCTCCTATCTCTGCTATTGGATTTTAAAAAATCTACCAATTGTAACGAGTTTAAAACTCTCTCGATTCACTAGCTGATGGTTCATATTTCAAATTACTTGGTTTCAAGCTTAAGTTGTTTAAGTGGTGACTTCTGTTCTATTTTTTGTTATTTATTCTTCTTTCTTTGATTACATGATCTTAGCCTCACCTATTTACTGTTATCCTTTTAATTGTCTCCTTTATTCCACTATTCTGAACTCTTAACTAAAATATTTGCCTTCCTTTTTAGGCCACATTATAATGTTATTATGAAAGGAATTGAGGTTGGTGGTGAAGTTCTAGACATTCCCACAACCATCCTCGACACAAAATCCAGTATGACAATAATTGACAGTGGCACAACCTTAGCATATCTTCCGAACATGGTCTACAGTGCTCTCATCTACAAGGTAACTTCAGACATTTCAGAAACAATGTAATTAACTTATTCCTTAGAGAGCTTACACCACATGTATGCATGGATAATTTGAGCTTTCTGCTTGATTCTTCCTTCATTTGTTGCCATAGTTGTTGGAACGGCAACCACAGTTGAGTATTTATCTTGTTGAGGAGAGTTTCCGCTGCTTTGACTACACCGGGAAGTAAGATTTTTTCTGCCTCTAGTGTGAGTTTCATATTTCTTTCTGTTAAAAGGCTTGGTATGTAAGATCTTCTTTATTTTGCTATGAGTATATTCACTAAAACAGTGGGAGAAGCAGATAATAATAGGGAACTTGTTCCTTCATTTGTCTAATGACCTAGTGAAAATGACTGCTAAGCAATTTTTTTTGCAGTTGGTAGAATGTAATTTTTATTTGCTGGCATATCATTTATAAAACTACTCTTGCTTCCCTCGTAATATAATAACAAAAACAACAACAAACCTAGTGTAATCCCACGAGTGGGGTCTGGGAGGTTGGGATATATGCAGCCTTACCCCTACCCCTATCCCGGAAAGGCAGAGTGTTTGTTTTCACTAGACCCTCGTTGGTTCCCTCGTAATAGTTTTTCTAATTCAATTGTGTGTGTGCTCCAAAATGGAGGAGAGTTACAGGGTGTCAGGTGACATGAACTTAATACTAGCTAGTACACTAGTCGTTCAAGCATATACAATAATGAGATCAATACACTAGCAAGTACACTAGTCGTTCAAGTTTATATAATGATGATGGGATGCAATCCCACAAGGTTTAGGTAATATAGGTAATATATGCTTATCTAATAGTATAAGATTGTTTTGGGTGTTTGTGTTACAAAGGTTTGAAGATCCCTGTACATAGATGTAAGGGTCCCTAAAAAAAGTGATAGTTCCTGTACAAAAATTGGTAAAAGCCCTGTACAAAAATCACTACTGTAAGGAATTTTATTAACATCTATCATGCTATCTAAGTTGCTCTGACATGGCAGTTTAGGTGCTGCACCCGTCGACATGAAACTAGTATGGGTGTGGATGTACGATCCGTATTGGATTTGTTCAAACAATTTTGGGTACTTTGACCACGACGGACGAAATTTTTTGAAACGAGATACAAATTGATTCCCGTAATAGAACCAAAACTAGGGTAAAATTTGAAGAAAATAGCATATCTTATCTAGAAAATCTATCCTTTACTTATCTACTACTTGAGAATAAAAAAGAAATCCTCACTTTACAAGCTATATGTAAGTATTCCACAAATTTTTTCATAATTTAGAGATATTTTTATATAATTTTTTTTTGAATTATTTGTCCGGATCCGTACCCGTATCCGTGCTAGGATCCATATCCCCGAATCTTAGAATCATCACGAAGGATCGGATCTGTCCGCACCCGTGTCCGAGCAACTTAGCGTGCTATTCTCTTCATATTTATCTTCCATTTTGCACCAAAGTGCCTACTGACAAAACATCTGTACCCTTGCTGCTGTTCTTTAGCATTCAAAACACCTCTGGCTTCTTCCCTTCAATAGTGTCCTACATATAGCAGCTGGAATAGTTTTTCCATATATTCTTGAGTTCTTTTTTACCCATGCAATGCCATCAGCAGTTGAAGAGCAACAACAACAACAACAACAACAACCCAGTATATTCCCACAAGGTGGGGTCTGGGGAGGGTAATATGTAGACAGGCCTTACCTCTACCCGAGAGGGCAGAGAGGCTGTTTCCAATCGACCCTCGGCGCAGGAAAAAGAAAGGCAAACAAAAACAAAAATAAAAACAAAAACCGCATTAGTTACTCCAGCATACATCACATAAAAATTATCTAAACATAAGAGACATATGTATCATAAATAAGCAGGCATGCAATGATATTAAAACAGTAACTACCAGAAATGACTACCATAAGAGAACACAAACTAATCATCTATGGGCGGCCCTACCACGCCTCACCCACCCGGGATAGGAGTACGAAAAATCTAGAAGCCCCTATCCTACAACCCTGATACTAGGCCTCCAGACTTTCCTATCAAGGTCATGTCCTCGTAAATTCGCATCCTGGCCATGTCCTGTCTAATTACCTCTCCCAGTATCTCTTAGGCCTCCCTCTGCCTTGCCTCACACCGACCACCGTTAGCCGCTCACAACTCCTCACCGGGGCATCGGGCTTCTCCTCCGCACATGCCCGAACCACCGAAGCCTCGCCTCTCGCATCTTCTCATCCACTGGGGCCACCCCCACCTTCTCCCGAATAACTTCGTTCCTAATCTTATCTAACCCGGTGAGCCCGCACATCCACCTAAGCATCCTCATCTCCGCAACCATCATCCTCCGAACATGAGATTTCTTCACCGGCCAACACTCCGTCCCATACAGCATGGTAGGTCTAACCACAGCTCTATAAAACTTCCCCTTGAGTTTCTGTGGCACTTTCTTATCACACAAGACTCCTGATGCAAGCCTCCACTTCGACCACCCCGCCGCTATACGGTGAGTGACATCCCAGCGCTGAAGAGCATGATGAGATAATACCCAGCAGAAACATGCAACCTTATATGCAGATTTTATCTTCTATATTAGTTTCCAGGGCCACCTGAACTAACAGTTCTGTAGCAGGGCTTAACATGAAATGTCCACTGCTATTTCCCTTCCATATGGAAACAAATATACATGTAATATGAACTTATGAGGAGTCAGATTTCAGTTTGCTAATGGCTGAGAATGAGAAGTGTTGATAAAAGTTTAGACAAACGTCGAGGTTGGCCAACTGATACAAAGCAGCCCACTCCCGACAAGAAAATTAAAGACCCAACAGATCAAGGATATACACGACCGAGATGCGAACCAGTAGTATACAAAAATGTGTATACTAATGTTTCTTCACATATTCCAAAATATACTTTGTAATTTGTACTTTTTGGAGAGATTACTGTGTATCTTGTAATTGTTTTTGGGACGGAGGGAGTAATGTGTTTTTGGAGTGACTGGGAAGGAATAAAGGATGAGTATGTATATTTATACCGGGATTGGGAATAGGGAAGAATATTGTTTTGTAAGAAATTAATCAGTATGAGTCAGATATAAATTGCAATCATATATAAACTCAACGTCTTTTAACTTTCCGCTTCCTCTGCTGGTGCAGGATTGATGATGGGTTCCCAGTTGTAACATTCCGCTTTGCAGATTCGCTTTCTTTGACAGTTTATCCCCATGATTATCTTTTCCAAGTCACAGTAAGTAAATAAGTATGCTGAAGTCTTCCAGCTCTTTTTTTATTTAATCAGATGAATTTTAGCAATAGCAGTTCTTTTAGCTCTCAAACCATTGCCAGACTGAACTTTCATGAGCATAGGCCTTTAGATTTGTCTCTTAATATCATGTTAGATGCAAACCCGCTATTTTTCTGGGAATTTGTCTCTTTCATGTCTATATGCTATATTTGTGTATGTTTTATTCTAACTTTGTTGGTGAATAGGTCTGCATGTATATTTATGTTGTGCGTACCGGAGGATAGGGCCAAGAGATGGCCTTGTATTGTTAGGGTGCAGAGAAAGTGAAAGGCAAAAGGACGGAATATGTAACTTACAAGCCCTTCTCTTCATGGAGAATTTCATCTCAATTTGTCTCTGGTCTCAAATTTTGCAGGAGAGTCGATGGTGTATTGGCTGGCAAGACAGTGGAGGAATGCAGGCAAAGGATGGAATGGCAATAACTCTGTTAGGAGGTATCATTTGACACCTTCTCTTGCTTTTAAGAGAAACACATTTAAATAGAAGTAAATCCTTGAAGTTTTTATTGAAGAATGTTTGTGAAACTTAAGCTTGTCCGTGCTCGATGATATTCCATTCCTATCTTATTTCAGCAAGCATGAGCTGGATAAGACATTTGAGGAGAATATGAATGAATGTACGGGAAAATAAATCTTGTTGTTGGTCAAGCTTGCAGCAATGCTGAGGGATTAGAAACTATAGATAAGAATGTATATCCCAGATAATTTTAAAGGTTATGAATATGATAAAATGCTTAAAGTTGTTGTAAAGCTGTTAACGGCGATTGCTATGATGGAAGAATCTTAGAGAGGCTGTTGAAGAGCCTATTAGGTCCCCGATGCTCTGTCAATGCTGTGGATAGGGAAATTTGCATAACAAGTCCCTTTAGCTGATGAAACCTTTTGTGAAAGTTTCTTATTAACTTAATTAATTAACAATGCACAAGTGGGGGAGCCTTGGGCTATGTAATGTGGTAAGTAATCATTCTTTATGCTTAATCATCAAATCAGAACCTCGTCTTCTCTGTTTCCATTGGCCGGCATCGCCCGCTCCTCCTAGGGTGCCGCCTCCGTCGGTTTCTCAATTTTTTTTCTGATCCAAGAAAGTCAGAAGAAAGAGAAGGGAGATGGCTGTGGGACAAAGTAAGAAAACAGCAGAGGAGGGAGCAGTTTGGAGAAGGGTAGCGGTGGCGATAGCAATGGTTGAGCAGGTTATGGCGTAGAGGGGGTGCTGTAGGGCAACCATGGGTGGTATGAGAGGTGGCAGATGTGAGCGGAATTTTTGAAGGGCCTAAAAAAGAGTAAAGAAATAGTTCCTGTCTCTTGGACACATGGTGTTAAGAGGCTATATATTTTGGCTTGCATTTGTCTCTCACATGCTAGATGGACCGGCATACATTGCTAATGCCACGCCAGCTCTAAGGGTGGTATTTATTCTACTTCAAGATAGTCAGAGGGTAATAGGACGTCCCACAAAGTATAGGTAAAGATCGTATTAGTTGAAGGTGTAGTAGTACTAGAATACTCTTTCTAGGCCTAGAGATATGATCCAGGATAGTCCAGGCAAAACATGGTATTCTTTGACAATGACCCCAAATTATCTAGTGGGCCGTTGACTCGCTCCATGTTCAAGAACGTTCAAGGGATGCACGCTAAGGAGCTGCATGATCTTCAACAATTGGCTAGAAGATGTATAGAAAGTCACTCGGATGATTCATGCAAAGAATACCATCTTTGGAATCTTGATAATTGAAGAATCAAGACCCCAAGACAAACCGTGTGACGCGGTTTCACCAGCCGTTGGCTACAGTTCAAGAGGGGGGGCCTGAAGAGCTGAAGATAATAAGCTTCTGGAATTCGTCACAGTTCAGCTATGTGTTACGGTTGGGGTTACGTTTGAGTCTGTGGATTGACCTGACGAGTTTTTTTGGGAAATTAACTCTGAAACTTTTCCTATTTTAGCCATTGGGTATTTATAATATCCTAGGGTTATTTCATTTGGAACTTAGCATATTTTGGCATAAGAAGACTCTTGAGAGAGATTTGGAACCTCTTGGTTCGACTTCGACTTTGGATTACCTGATTTTAAGAATTGGGTTCTTGAGGGTAATCTTCTTCTCCTTTCTTCATATCTAGGGTTCTAATTTGTCATTCTTGGGAGGCGATCGGTTCTTTTTTGATTGTTGCTTGACACGTTTACTTAAGGTTCTAGAATTCTTCTATATTTCATTATTTAGACTACTTTTTGATTATCTTAATCAAACCTATCATTAGTTTTGCTTCAATTATTATTATTTCATATTCTGCTGTTTTGTTTATCTCGGATTGCTCTGATAGTAAGCAATCCTCACTTCCAACCGAGAGGTTGTGAGTCAGAGTCTTCCCAAGAGCAAGGTGAGAAGTTCTTGGAGGGAAGCATGTCGGGGGCCTACTTGAAAACAGCCTCTCTACCCCAGGGTTGGGATAAGGTCTACGTACACACTACCCTCCTTAGACCCCACTAAGTGGGATTATACTGAGTTGTTGTCGTTGTTGTTTATCTCGGATTGTATCACTTGGACTGGAGTGGAATTGTATGATAATTCTGTCACATTCTGCTTCATCACTTGCATCCAATGTTCTTCCATAATCCCTTTCTTTTATCCTTGAAATATTAACACCATACACATTATAATTTACATTAAAAAGTGTGCAGCTTTCAGAATTGAGCTTAAGTTGATAAAACTATTGATAGCTATTTGACAAATATTTTGTTGCAGATCTTGTGTTATCAAACAAGCTAGTTCTGTATGATGTCGAAAGCCAGACCATTGGTTGGACTGAGTACGACTGTGAGTACAGTTAATTGATTGTGTTTCTTCTGTAGTCTACTTCATATCGGCATGAACTGATTTCCACTATCATTCACAGCCTTCTACATTTATATGGAAATCAATCCATTCCTTTCATTCCATAAGATGCACCTTCAATCCATTCCTACTGAAAGAAGATGGTTTTGATGCTTTCCTGTTCATATTTCAATGTTTTGCATAGTTATTTGGATTTTGCAGAATCTTCTACTACATATGAATGCCTTTAAATATCTTCATATATTAGTTATGAAGTGCCTTCCTTTCTTTCTAATTTCTCAGGTTAAGATATGTTTAGACTCCATGTTATGCTATACTCAGTGTATTGTTTATAGTTTACTCAGAAGATTTTTCTTTCAGCATTGGACTTCTCTCAAATATTTGTTGTGTTATTATCAGGCTCTTCAACCATCCAACTCCAATATGAAAGCTCTGGAAGTGCTGGAAGCGCGTATACTGTGGCTTCTCACAATATTTCATCAGCTTCTACAGTGGATTCAAGGAAGGCATTTACATTCTTCTTGTTAATCATTTGCATCCTGTATAATTTGTTTAACTGATATCATAAACAGCTGTACAGGTGGTCATTTTTGTACCATAATATTCAGAAATTTGAAGATTTCGACTTGTTTCATTGGCATATAATCCTTTTCCTTGGTTACTTCTGATGAAACTGTCATTAGCAGTTTCTCTTCTCAGCTGAAACATGTAAGAACAGTTCATATAGAAGCTGGCCTAAGTACTTACCTACTATTACAGACAGTAAATATATTTAACCTGGTTTTATAAGTTAGTATTAGTATTCTCTAAGGAGAGCTCCTATTCAAATGAACCTGTAGCTAAAGTACTACCTCCGCCTAGATAATATATATATATATATATATATATATATATATATATATATATATATATATATATATATATATATATATATATATGCGCACACACACACTCCTGGAGAAAGTTGGTTGAAGAAAAAAAAAGGCACATCGGTGCACTAAGCTCATGCTATACGCAGTGTCCCCGGGAAGGGCCGGACCACAAGGGTCTATTGTATGCAGCCTTTACCCTGCATTTCTGCAAGAGGCTGTTTCTACGGCTTGAACCGGTGACCTCATGCTTAAGAAAGATGAATCTTATTTATAGCAGTATAATATTGAACAAGAAATGGGGTATTATCACTTTTAACACGCGCCAGAAACTATTTACATTCGTTAACCAAAAAAGTATATAAAATTTGTATAATTTTTGTATATAACATACAGAAAAAAAAAAATATATATATATATATATACACACACACAAAATAATATGTACATTTTTTCGACTATAATGCCATAGCCAATATTCTGGAAGTTGCATGAGAATTTTTAAGCATATATCTTGCTGAAACTGATGGATTTTAGGTAGCCCTCTTATCCATCCAATTTTAGAAAATTCATTGGATTGTGAAGTTGCTAAAAATCTCGAAGGCAACTGCAATTGAAAAGGCGTCTTCATTTCCCCTACACAATAAAAAGTTTATCGCACCCGATGTTTATACAAAACCAATGAACGCAAGACATTTATACCAAATCAACATATACAAGGCATGTATCCTTAATATACACATTTATCACTTAAGTAAAGAAAATCTTCACTGTGATTAGTGATCTTTATAAGTCCATCTAATCACCAAAGAGGCTGGAGTTGCAACATTTTGATACAGGAAAAAAGAAAAAAACAACAGGAAAATAGCTAGTATCCAAAAATTTAGAAGACCGCGAGTTGGATGTACAAAATTTCTGATTCTGCATACACTTGAGAGAGAAAGAATGACTCCCCAGACACTCTAATATAGCCCAGAACAACATGAAATGGCCCTATTTTTCTTTTTTCACCTTACCCCTCGGTAAATAAAAGAGACAATAAAAAACAGATCATAACAACTAAACAAAATGGAAAATAGGACAGAAATAAACCCAGACTCAGGCACTTCACCATTTTACTCTCTATTTCTTCTTTGACTTTGATCCTCCAGAAGCTTTCTTCTCTTCTTTGTCTGGCACAAACCTTGGTAATGTCATCACTGTGTTCACCCGAGATACCCCTTCGAGCGCAGACCATTCTTTCCCCATCTTCGGTAGCAACTCTTCCTGTTCCGAGGCTTCCTCTGTGCTGCCTGCTGAAACTTCTTCACCTTCTCGAACAGTACCAACGCGATTCAATGCAGGTGGACTAGGTGCAACATCCATCTCGTTGCTACCTTCGCTCATTCCCATTACAGTCTTGTCATTGTCTTTTGTAATGGAAGCAGTAGAGAAATTATTCAAGTTTGAATCTAGGAAGAGGCAGATAACTGCACAGTCATCAACTTTAGAAGTTGGATATGTAGTTTTCCAGGCTCGAACAGCTACTTCAACAAGTGATCGAGCTGCCAATGAACGGGATGAGGCCGAAGCCACAATCCTCACTACTTCTTCATTTGAAAGCACATCCCAAATCTGTCAGAAATATCAAACTAATTTGATTGGCGACGAAATAAATGTTGGACCCGAGAAATACCAAAAGCAGGAAGTCAAGATTCTTACCCCATCTGTCGCCAGAACGATGAATTCATCTTTCTCAGATAAACGCCTATAAGAAATTTCAGGCACTGAGATGACACCAAAATCCTTGAGGCAAAAATCTCCAAAAGCACGGGCCATGGCAAGTCCAGGAGAATCGCTATTTGGCATCCACACTCTTGCAACGTCCGGTTCATCATGAAGAGAAAACACTCGCCCTTTGCATTTGCGAATCCTCTCAGCCTCCGCTGTACGTTTAGATAAGCAGATTTAAGAAAACACTAAAATGAGACGAGCATCAGTAGAAATTAATCAAAGGGAGAAGAATTTTGCTTTCTACAGTACCATTTCCTGGATGCCATAACCCTACTACCATATAGTATTTCATCTATCCTGAAAAAAGCAACTATTCCTTCAGGTCTAAAATGCATTTACCAGCAAAGTTCTAGAAATGTGGATTCAGTTACACTAGATCCTTGCAAAAGCATCTCATTTGTCAAAGAACTTCAAAAAATAATTTCCCTCCTTGGAATAGATTTCCGGGTCCTTTTACTTGTCTTTTCCTTCCACTTCTAGGAAACTGTATCGCATTCCTTCGTTTTACATGTTTACACTAGATCCTTCCAAAAGTATCTCATTTGTCAAAGAAGTTCATAACATGAGTGGTTGAAGTACATGATTAATCATAGACACAAAGGAGGTATAATTGCCAATCACTTCACATGTCAAAGAAAGGTCGAAAAACTTGCTCGAGTACTTGATGCGATGCTTCTAAGAAAAGAAGGCATCTGTGGACCATAGAAGCAAGATGTAGGGAAATATAGAGAAAATTGATAAAGATTTCAACAGAAGCTTAATTAAAAAGAACTTGAAACTTTATGAGAACAGTGGGGGAACCTTCTGTCTTCTCATACTTCAATGGAGAGAAAAGCTGACTAGCTTAAGTTTGTCTAGACATCACAAGAGACTCATGTGATAGACAACGAGTATGAGAATGAGACCGCTTAGCAAGAATTTCAACAGTTATCTATCACGAATTAGTTTTTTCTTTGTATTCGGGGACGAACTTAGACCTAAAACAACATGGAACCATGGAAGTAAACTGTCTTCGATAACCTATAATCCCTAAAAGGACATGTGAGATTGTAAAAAATTGAAAGCAAATTATCCAATATACGCGAAACCAATCAGCTGGAACAAAAGGCTACTTGTTATGGTGACACTTATATAGTGTCTCATGTTCACGAGAAAATCTTTTTAATTTGGCTAAAGATCTTTGTGTCAATGTAGAGATATATGTGATATTTAGAGAACCCTATTTTTAGACAACCCCTAGTTTATCTTAACAAACAGTTTATTTAGTATTGAAAAGGAATGGCCGATAGAGTGTAATTGAAATAGAGGATTCATAAATGCAACCTCAGAATAGTTGATTGATTGATTTCACATATGTATTAATAGTTTGACCCTAAGTATGGTAACTTTACTCTATCGACATACTCGCCTAAAAGCAGATGATCTTACTAGCAGTTCCTGCTTAACCAGTCCCCTCGGAAGGAATCTTACCCATTGACAGATGAAATCCTAATCTTTCTACAACACTTCAACCAATGAACGAGAAGGTTTACAGTTTTGACTATAATCAACTTATCTCAACTAACTAGCAATTACATTTTTCCTACTACGTCATCAATCTAAAGAGGCTGACTGCGGCAAAACTAAAGTGCGTACAGCCGCCCAAGGCAAAAACAGGAAGGAAAAGAAGAAGATAGATACATCACAGGAAGGACAAACAGATTTTATAGAAAGGAAGGAAAAAACAGATTCTATACAACACAAGGAAAAAACAGGAAGGAAAAAGAAAAAAGAAAGATACAACACTTAGAAGCTAAATACAGATTCTTTTTTTCTTGTGGGGCGGGGGCGATGCATGAATGTTTAAGATTAACAACATGGTGTCTTGTCAAATCTGAAGGCTATTTTGCAAACATTTAGCTCTGAACAGCTGACATTAAATTTAGCAGCAGATAGATAAGTTCATTAAATGAACAGAAGATGAGTGGTAATTTTGTTGATCGACACTATTTCGAAAAAAGAGAAGTGTCAATATGCAGGCAGCAAGACAAAGGTATGTATGCACCTGGTAAATTGGGCTTAAGATCTACTGTCAATTGCACTGCAGTAAGAGAATCATTGTCGCCTCTCGTACACAGCACAGCTCTAGAATCCCCAATATTTCCAATAACAAGATCCTTACCCTACCAAAAAAAAACAAAATAACATAGTTCATCTTCAGAATAAAATAAGACAAAATCCAGCTAGCTTCAACTTTCTGAATATGATAATGAACCTGTTTAACTAGGGTTACTGCTGTTGTTCCACTACAGAGGCAATCGATATTGGTATAGCTTCTCAACTCTCTATCCATAACCTTATGAGCCTTCAGAAATGACTCCTTCAACGTTTGAAACACCTCTGTGTGCTTTTCAGTATCTTCAACATCAATTGAGACTCTCGACTCCTCAGAGATAAGGGAAGCATCCTCAGGATATAGGCTACTCCCTCTGTTGAGGCTGATCTCTCTTAGAACATCCTCGCTTTTTGTATTAACTTCCCAGTGCGTGCTTATCTTTAAAGGAAGAGCATCTCTGACTCGCTTTGCAACCATATGACCGTAAGGACCATGGCCGTCAAAAACACCACAGAAAACAGTATCTGTTCTGGAACCAAAATTCTGGAATATATTGTAAAAGCATAATTAGGAAATGTTCCCCCACAGGTATAATCTATCTAGAGAGAGTATTCAGTGGCCAAGCATTTCATAATTTCGTATTTAATCTTCTACAGATATACACTTACAACATAGAAGTCAGGAAATAACGTATTCTTTAACTTTTAAACGGCATGTCATGTAACTGTGTACTTATCCATGACTAGAAGTATCTAATATACTGCTTGCTTGTATGATGTTATTCCCACCCTCAATTCATTTGCTCTTAGAATCTGTCTCTTATGCCTTTTCTTGGGGGAGGAACAAGTAAAGCAAGTATACATAAGATGAAGTTCCACAACTTTATAAAAGGTGGAAAGTTAAGTTAAACTAAAGAGAGAGATTGATTTTCAATTTAGAAGATCCAAACATGACTTTTGCAGAGCAACTTAGAGAAAATAATGCAGTTTAGCAGATCAGTACAAAATGACGTATAACTCGAGGATACATTTTTGTCCCCTCTAACCTAAGTTGCTCGGACTTGGGTGTTGGGTGCGAATGTCTACGGGTGCGGGTCTAGAGATCGGATCCTTCATCATCTAAAATTTAAGATTCGGGGGTACGGATCCAAGTACAGATACGAGTGTGGAGTTTCAACTAAAAATAATTCAAATATCTAAAAATAGAGTTATAAAGATATATCTAAATTATGAGATATTATATGAAAAACTTTCAAGATTCTGAGATGGAAAAAATATTGATCAAGAGAGAATCTGAGAAAGAGAAAATAGGAAAAGGACTGACATAGAAATTTCTATGTACAAAGTATTCCGTTTTCTTTAATTTATACCCCCACTTTTATTTTGATTTAAAAAATAATTGTATTTAGCCCGAATTTCGTCAATTTTGGTCAAAGTACTCAAAACCGATTGACCAGATGCGGTTCAAATCCCACACCTACACTCACATCGTGTGGACACGGGTGTGGCATCGAAATTGAAGAGTTTGCTCATATCCTCTAACTCTACGTATGCTTATCGAAAGTAAAAAACAAAAAGCAGGCCTTGAACAGTAAAAACTTACCCGCACCAGATGTTTACGCAAAGTAAATGAAAGCAAGACATATGTCTTGCATATACATTATTAACATTTACTCATGGTTAAGTGATATGTAGTTTCACTTTGATTTGTTGATTCTTAAGGTCAATTATGTAGTTAGGTATGAACACCCAGTGCGGGTAAGTAGCTGATCAAGAAAAAGAGTTGTCAACTATATAATTACTCACAAAACTGTCCAAAAAAAAAAGGGAAGCTTGGTGCACAAAGCATCCCGCTTTCACGCAGGATCCGAGAAGGGCGGCACCCTAACGGGGTGTGATGTAGGCAGCCTACACTGATGCAAGCATCAATGACTGATTCCAAGGCTCAAGCCCGTGACCTACATGTCACACGAAAACAACTTAATCATTGCTCAAGGCTCCCCTTCAGAACTGTCAAAATAATATTACTCGAAAATCAGGTGGTGGTATCAAGTTTTAATATATATATATATATATATATATATATATATATATATATATATATATATATATATATATATATATATATATATATATATATATTAAGGCTGAAGTAAAAATAACTATGATTAGCTAAAAAAACTGGGATCCAAAAGATAACTACCACTTAACATTTTAGCCCCTAGTTTCTTTCACTGCAGCAATGACCATATGCATTCTGGTGGTAATGAATATGGCAAGTCAATTGATAATCACAAAAATAGCAAATAGAAATTCAAGGACTAACCTCCCAAACAATCATAGCATCTTGATTAGTGCCTTTGTTGCCCTGCTGACTGAAGAGTGAAGCCACCTCACTAGAACCATTCAAGAACATACGCCCCGGTATCCTATGCAGCAGGTCTTCCTTATGATAGTCAAAGGAAGAATTTCGCGAGCCTATCCTCTTTTTTGAGCTCTTCCTTTTCCTACTTGAAGATGCAGGAGAACCGGGATGAGGACTCCTGCTTTCAGATGATAAGCAGGACCCCATCCCGAGCCCCCGGACTATATTCAGTAAGCACTCCAGAACAGCAATATAATCAGACACTCTATTTCCCGTGTTCCGATCCGTATTAATTATCCTTCTTGAAAATCTTCAAATTCTACCAACCAATCCTCCACCCAATCCAATCACTTCATCCCATAATCATACAAACAAACAAACAACAACTACTACGCCTCAGTCCCAAACAAGTCGGGATCGACTATATGAATCCTCACTAACCACGTTACCAACAAAAGAGGTAAAAAATCCAATAAAAGCAGACTGCTAACCACAATCCACTTCAACTTCAAAAGCAGTCAATATCCAATACGCCAAAAAAATCTATCAGACTCAAAAAGCTATGAAACTTTTTAACAACCCTTGAAAGATCATGCATAAAAGAACAATTCTTGAAACAATTCCTCTATGAATTATCACAATTTAATGTTCTTGAATAATAATAATAATAATAACTGTAAAGAAAAATACTCACTACCCTTTTGTTCCCTTTCTAACAGAGAAAGCCAACTTTCAGATATTTCAAAACATAAAAAGGGGCATTAAAACATAAAGAGCAGATCTATCAAAACTGTACCCTTTTCAATTTTTTAATAGCAATAACCCCAAAAGATACCTTTTTAATTATCACCTTTCACTTACAAGAAGGGTCAATTAGTGACCAGTATCAAGAAAATGTCAAACTTTATCAAAACCCCACTTCTAATTCAGCTCAATTAAGCTCAAAATTATGTATGAATGGGAGGATTTTTTTAATTTTTTATTTCTGGTTAAAAGGGTTGAAGTAGAATTAACTCAGTATAGTTAGAAGTGTATAAAGAACAAATGGATAAAATTAATATGGATAAGAGGCGAAAGAGGGGCATAGGAAAACGGAAAGTGAATGGATTAATGGAATTGGGAGGACAGGAAACGAAATAGGAACGGCAACGAACAACAGCGTGACACACAGCACACAGAGAGAAAAAAAGACTGCAAAATTGGCGCCGATATGACTTTTTTTTCAGGAGAGAGAGTATATAATACAGATTATAAGTTAAAAAATTATACATTATCTTAATTATAATTAATAATAAATGTGTGTATAAAAATCAAATATCTACTTAAACAAAATACGTGTAAGTTTTTACGCAAACAATCACTTAATCAGAAATCATAATTAATTGTTATGTACTCCCTCCGGTACAAATAAGTGATTTTTTGGATGTTTTCATACAAATTAATCAATACATCTTTTAGCATTAATTAGCAATGAAATTGATCATATTAACATTTAATATCTCACATAAACACTCCTAACACATATTTCAACACCATTTAATTCAAGGACTACGTAAGAAACAACAACAACTACGTAAGAAAAAAATAATTAATTCATTCTTGAAATCTGAAAAAATTACTTATTTTGGACCACAAGAAAAAAAGCCAAAAAATCACTTATTTTGGACGGGAGGAAGTATATTGATATAATTTACGAATGTCAAAAAGCTAAATTTCTTAATTTTGTAGGATGTGTAGATTTAATAATGGATAAAAATGAGAAGCTTTTAGTATTAAATGCTCATTTGGATTGGCTTATTTAAGTACTTTAAAGCTAAAATAATTTTTAAGTCATTTTTTAGTATTTGGATAGAGATACAAAAATAATTTTAAGCACTTGTTTTTAAGCTAAAATGACAAAAACACGTCAAAAGTTAGTATGTCTAACTTACAACAACAACAACAATTACCTAGTGTATTCCCACAAAATGGGGTATGGGAGGGTAATACGTACATAAGTTTTACCCCTATCCGAAAGGGCAGAGAGGCTGTTTCCAATCAACCCTCGGCTCAGGAGAAAGGGAAGAGAAAGAGGAGGAGAAAGAAAACTATTTTGGCTTAAAAGTCACTTAAAATAATAGGGTATTATCACTTTTAGCCCGCACTATATATATATATATATATATATATTTTTTTTTTTTTTTTTTTTTACAGCGGTTATACAGTGTCATTTTTCCTAAAATAAACCATTCAAAACGGGCTTTAAGGCTAAGGCATAAATTTTTTTTATAAAAGGGTAGCCTTGGAGCAACAGTAAAGTTCTTTGGTCACTTGTTCGAGTCGTGGAAGCAGCCAGTCATTAATGTTTATATTAGAGTAGGCTATTTATATCACACTCTTGAGGTGTGGCCCTTCCCCGGCCCCTGCATGAACGCAGAATATTTTGTGCACTGGACTGCCTAATTTTAATAAATAATTAGTAGAAACCTTAGCTTAGATGCATTGCCAACTAGAGATGTTCAATTAGTTTTGAAGTATGAGATTAGAAGTTGACTTTACAAAATCTTGTATAGTGATGGTAACTTAAGTACTTATTAAGTTACAAATAAGTGCCAATAAACAAAATTAAAACTAAAAACACAAATATAAAAATATAGAAACTTAATCTTCAAGCATGTGAACGCATAGATTATACATGCATAGAAGTCACTATGGGTGGGCATACTTTGGGCAAACCCGAAATCCAAACCGAAATTTGTATTTCTCGAAGTTTTGGTTTGGATTTTTAGATTATGGATTGGATTTTGGATTTAATTTTTAAAATTTTTGGATTTCGGATTGGATATTGGATTTGGTACTTCAAAATTTTGGATATTCGAAATTCTTATACTTTATATTTAGTCCATTATCCATATGTCAATAATAATAAGTTCAATACTCTAACATTAGATATTATCATGTATATTCAATAATAATTACTAAGTTATTATGAGAATACTTTCTATTTGGACAAGGTTTTACTATTTCTTATCTGTCGTATTAACGTCTCTATTGTATTTTTTTTTATTTTTTTATATAATAAATTAATTACTTTAATATTTTATTTGGATGATTGCAGTGAGAATGAAGAACTTTTCAAGCAATTTAACATGAGTACTTCATTTGGATATTTATTTTTGTAAAAAGAAGAGACATCTCAACTTATAAGCTCAAAACCGAAAATCCAAAATATCCAAACCGATTAATCCGAAACCGAACTTAAAAAATCTGATCCAATCCGAACTTATTTGGATTGGATTTAAATTGTCATTTCATCAATCCGAAAACTGAAAATCCAAACCGTAACTCCATATGCAATCTAAGTTGCCCGATCGCCCACCCCTAAAAGTCACGGAAAATTAATATAACTTTTCATATTGATCGGGTAAGGTCTTAAAAGGAATTTGTAGTGGTAAGATTTTTTTACCAATAATGTGTTGTTTAAAATTTAATCAAAGCTTCAAACTTTAAACTTATCGCTTTATGTGGAAAATAAAGAAGGTGCACATTGCTTTGAACGAATTGAAAAAAAATCTTTTTCGAGAAGAAAGTTTGTATAAAATAAAATGCATTTTGGTAGTTGCTTTTATTTTCTTTGTAGTTTTATAACAAAATAAAATATTTAATTATGATTGGAAGAAAAACAAAAAATCTAATATTGTTTGTCTTCACCCGTCGACAAATATTATCCCACCACAAATATTTGGTAGTAACGAAAAAGTATTTGGATTGCATAATTTGCATGTGATTGACAGGTGATTATGTGTCCCAAAATTAGTAGGCAAACGTCGAAGGACCCTCAACAACAGTATCCAAACTTAATTTTTTGTTTTATATACTTTTAAGTAAAGTACAGCTAACACATAATAGAACAAGAATCACGATCGTGTGACTCAAAAATCTACAAACTAAATATTGTTTAATTTGTCTTCACCCATCGACAAAACTATGGATTTCTTAATTTCTTTTCATTCGATCTTTAAAATGTATGAATTTTTAATTCTTATAACAAATGTTAATATCTTATTTATCTTGAATAAATACCATTTAAAAAATTATATTCTATAGATATCTTTTAAGATTTAAAGCAAAATATTTAATTTTGGTTACCTCTTAGCCCCAAGTCACTAAGGCCTCATTTGTTTTTTTTTTAAGATTAAGACATCTGAATTTGAATACACATCTGAATATCAAGATGTGTATTAAGATTAAGACATCTGAATCTGAATACACATCTAAATATATTAAGATGTGTATTAAGATCTGAATACTAAATAATTAAGATTGTTTGATTTTTAACATCTGAATATATAAAATTTATCTCTATTTGAAAATTAATAAACATAAAATTCAAATGAAATACTAACTAATCTAATATTTTATCAATAAAATTTATAGTTTTTAAAAATATGATAGTTGTTGGTGGTGATGGTTAACGGGTGAATACCGATTAGCAACGGTGGATGGTGGTAGTATTGGTTGATGATTGTGGTTCATGCTAGTAATTAGTAGCTATTGGTAATGGTAGCGATTATGTTTCAGGATGGTGATGGTGATGGTGGTGGTGGCTGATAATAGTTAATAATGGCGGGTGGTGGTAGTAGTTGTGACTGAGGAAGATGGTGAGTGGGTGGTGGTAGGTTATAATGATCGGTAGTGTAGGCCATGGTTGTTGGTGGTGATGGGGTGGTCAATTGTGTTAGTTGAGGTGGATGAGTGTGGATTGTGTATTATGGTGGTCAAAGTGGTGGGAATAGTAGGCGATGATGGTCAATAATGGTGGCGGCTATGATTGAGGATGATGGTGGTATGGTGGTGGTGGAGGTGGTGGTGGTGGTGGTGAGGTTGGTTGAGTATGATGGTGGTGGTGGCATGTGGTAGTTGATAATGGTAGGTGGTGACGACAGTTAATAATAAATATATGATAGCATCTTAATGAAATTAAGTCTCTGTTATAGATCTGAATCATACAGACCTATTCAGACCTATTAAGTGGTTGTGAAGTAAAAAAAATAAACACACTTAATGATTAAGATCTGAATAATTAAGATTCAGATTATAAAAACAAACACACTTAATATCTGATATCTGAATGATTACGATTCATACCTCCATTAAGTGCAAACAAATGAGGCTTAATACGCTAATCAGTTGCACTATTTTCTTTCTCTCTCCACTTTTATACATCCTATTCTCTTCCCTCATTCCATTAAAATTTTCGATTTCTTCCTCCTTCCACCGGATTTATGCAAAAAATATAGCAAACCCACGAACCTTTCTTAGAGAACAATTGTAATACAATTGTGTTGGGTTTAATATATTTAATTAATATATTAAATATTTAAAAGAGGGTGAATGAGAAATGGAGGAAAATGAAATTTTTGAGTGAAATTTCAAGTTCCCCCTTCTTGGTAAATGGGCATTGTCCCATATCGGAAGAAGAAGAGGTTTTTATGGGTATATAAGCAATTGCTCTTCTTCTAGCTCCTAAAGAGTTGAGAAGAAAGCAAGCCTCGCGCCGTCGTCGTCGTCACTCGCTCGGCTCGGCTACGGCTACGGATTTGGATTTGGATTTGGTCAAATAATTGATTGATTAAATTTTTGGACCAAATTTATTTGTTAATAGTAAAATATTAACAGAAATGTTATTAAATATTTATTTTAATAACAGAATATTAATATTAAATAAATATTAATATTAAATCTAAATTTTAGTTTCTGTTTTTGTAATAGAAAATTAACTACCCATCAATTTTTCTTCTTTATTTTTCCTCTTTATTGTTGAGTAAATAGCCATTTATGTAATGGTATTTATGCTGTGGCAGTTTTGCAGAAACAACCATTCTGAAGAGTTGCACCTCTTCAGATTTCAGCCCAACTTTTGGCTATAAATACAACACTATTCTACTCTGAAATTTACTACAAATTTTCTGATTTTCTCCTCCTTTCTTCTGCATATTTTCACTACAAAGAAAGCAAAAAGTAAGTATGATTTGCTACCGAATTTTGTTTTCGCTGAAACACTGGGGTTTGAAGTACCACTACACCAGTGTGTAATTCGTTCTATCATTGGAAGAAATAATCCATAACCTTGGGTACTAGGAGGGGATTAAATTCCTTAAGGAAACACTGCGAATTCAGTGGACTTGAATTGGTTTTCTGTTATTTCTGTTCATGTACATTTCTGTTTATATTTATTTATATTTCCAGAATTATTTTACAAATACAGTCTTCTAACAAGCTTAAGGAATTTAGTTTTATTTCTATATTTGTTCTTACTGTTTCTGGAAGAGTAAAACCTTTGTGGTTTTGTACTCTATTAAAATGTACGTGATTTTAATATTTGTGTCATTCTTTTACAGAAATGACTAATGAGAATGAGAACCAAGCTATTCCAATGGTGACTGCTAATGCCTCAACAAGCCGAACGACTCCGGCAACATTGGCACCGGCGGAGAAACCCGGAAAATTTTTCGAGATTAATTTCAAGCGCTGGCAACAAAAGATATTCTTCTATTTGACTACTCTAAGTCTCTAGAAGTTCATCAAGGAAGATGTTCATGTGTTGTTCGATGAAACTCCAGAAACTGAACGCTTTCTCGTCATTGAGGCGTGGAAGCATTTAGAATTTTTATGCAAGAATTATATTCTAAGCGGGCTGGAAGATGCTTTGTATAACGTCTACAATGGGGTAGAAACTTCAAAGAAACTGTGGACTGCGCTTGAAAAGAAATACAAAATTGAAGATGCCGGGTTGAAAAAGTTTGTTGCTGCAAAGTTTTTGGACTACAAAATGGTAGATAGCAAGTCTGTTATTACCCAAGTCCAGGAATTACAAGTGATTATTCACGATCTCCTTGCTGAAGGTATAAATCAAATTAATATTGATGTTGAAAGAAGTAATCTTAGTATTTTTACTAATGAAAATTTCATTGAAGGTCTTGTTATCAAAGAAGCATTCCAAGTAGCAGCAATGATTGAGAAGTTGTCTCCTTTGTGGAACGACTTCAAAAACTACTTGAAACACAAACGCAAGGAGATGTCCCTTGGAGATCTCATTGTTCGGTTGAGAATCGAAGGGGACAATAAAGCTGCTAAAAAGAGAGGCCGTGGAAACTCAACAATAATGGGAGCAAATATTGTTGAAGAGAACAAAAAGAGGAAGAAGGCTTCTGGACCAAAATACAACCCAAGCAAGAAGCGGTTCAGTGGAAACTGCTACAACTGTGGAAAAACCGGACACAAATCTATGGAGTGTCGTGCTTCGAAGAAAGACAAGAAGGAGTGTCAAGCGAACATGGTTGAAAAGCATGATGATGTTGATGACTTATGTCCCATGCTTTCCGAATGCAACTTGGTAGGCAATCCTGAAGAGTGGTGGATTGATTCTGGAGCCACTCGCCATGTTTGTGCTATTAGAGAAGTGTTTGCTACTTATGCTCTTGTTGGACTCAATGAGATGATTTCTATGGGAAATACTTCAAAGGACAAGATTGAAGGATGTGGGAAGATATTTCTCAAAATGACTTCCGGCAAAGTGGTGACTTTGAACAACGTCCTTCATGTTCCCGAGATTAGGAAGAATTTGGTCTCTACTGGACTTCTTGTTAAGAATGGTTTTAAATGTGTTTTTGTTTCCAATAAGGTTGTAATAAGTAAGAATGAAATGTTTGTAGGAAAAGGTTACCTCACTGAGGGCCTTTTCAAGCTGAATGTAATGGTGGTTGAAAATAATAATAAAACTCCAGCTTCGTCTTTCTTACTTGAGTCAAATGAATTATGGCATATACGTTTGGGTCATGTCAATTATAAAACCTTACGGAAAATGATTAATTTAGAAGTATTGCCTAAATTTGAATGTAACAAATCAAAATGTCAAGTATGTGTGGAATCTAAGTATGTTAAACATCCTTATAAGTCAGTTGAAAGGAATTCAAATATTTTAGACTTAATTCACAGATATATTTGTGACATGAAGTCAATACCATCTCGCGGTGGAAAGAAGTATTTCATAAATTTTATTGACGATAGTACTCGATATTGCTATGTTTACTTACTTAATAGTAAAGATGAAGCAATAGACGCATTCAAGCAATACAAAAATGAAGTTGAAACACAATTAACAAGAAAATAAAAATGATAAGAAGTGATAGGGGTGGTGAATATGAATCTTCTTTTGAACAAATATGTTTAGAATATGAAATTATTCATCAAACAATGGCCCCTTACACGCCTCAATCCAATGTGATTGTAGAAAGAAATAATCGTTCACTAAAGGAGATGATGAATGCATTATTGATAAGTTCTGGTTTGCTACAGAACTTGTGGGGGGAAGCCGTTATTACGCTAACCGAATATTAAATCGAGTACCCCAAAGCAAAACACAATCCATTCCATATGAAAAATGGAAAGGAAGGAAGCCCAACTTGAATTATTTTAAAGTGTGGTGGTGTTTGGCAAAAGTGCAAGTTCCTAAACCCAAAAGGGTAAAAATAGGACCGAAAACCGTTGATTGTGTTTTCATAGGATATGCGACTAATAGTAAAGCATATCAATTTCTGGTTCATAAATCAGAAAAACCCGACATTCATAATAATACAAGAATCAGATAATGTTGAGTTCTTTAAAAATATATATCCGTATAAAAAGGAATGTGAGTCGATTAGTGAAGAATCTAAACGACCTCGGGAATAAACAAAAGAAAGTACACTTGACCAAGAGGATCCAAGGCGTAGTAAACGTCAAAGAACGTCTACTTTATTTGGACCAGATTTTGTGACTTTCTTATTGGAAAACGAGCCTTAAACATTTAAAGAAGCTATGTCTTCTTCGGAATCATTGTTATGGAAAGAGGCAGTCAATAGTGAAATAGAATCCATATTGAACAATCATACATGAGAATTGGTTGATCTTCCTCCTAGAAATAAACCATTGGGTTCTAAATGGATCTTTAAGAGGAAAATGAAAGATGATGGCACTATTTACAAATATAAGGCAAGACTTGTAGTCAAAGGGTATAGACAATGAGAAGGTCTTGATTATTTTGATACATACTCTCCAGTTACAAGAATTACGTCCATACGTACGTTAGTAGCGTTAGCTGCAGTTTATGATCTTGAAATTCATCAAATAGATGTTAAGACGACCTTCTTAAATGGAGAGTTGGAGGAAGTAATCTACACGGAACAACCAGAAGGGTTTGTGGTTCCAGGTAAAGAAAAGAAGGTTTGTAAACTTGTTAAGTCCCTTTACGGATTAAAACAAGCACCCAAACAATGGCATGCGAAATTTGACCAAACAATATTGTCAAATGGGTTTAAGATAAATGAATATGATAAATGTGTGTACATTAAAAATGTTCCAAATTACATAGTCATTGTTTGCTTATATGTGGATGATATGCTCATAATGAGTAATGACATTGCCAATATAAATGCTACTAAGCGTATGCTAACTAGCAAGTTTGATATGAAAGACTTGGGAGTTGTTGATTTAATTCTAGGAATTAAGATCCATAAGACTTCTCAAGGTCTGGCATTGTCACAATCTCATTATATCAAGATAGTACTTGAAAAATTCAAGCACTTGGGCTTTAAAGTTACAAAGACTCCAATTGACGTGAATCTTGCATTAGCAAAGAATAAAGGCCAAAACATATCACAATTGGATTATGCTTGTGTGTTGGGTTGCTTAATGTACATCATGAATTATATATGACCAGATATAGCATGTGCTATTGAGTCGATATACGAGCAATCCATGTCAATCCCATTGGATGGCCATGAAACGAGTTTTGGGGTACTTAGTACATACCCAGGATTTTGTTTTGCACTACAGTAAATATCTTGCGGTCATTGAGGGATACTGTAATGTAAATTGGATCACCGAATCAACTGATTCCAAGTCCACAAGTGGATATGTATTCACCATTGGTGGAGGAGCGGTATCTTGGAAGTCGTCCAAACAAACTTATATTGCCTGCTCTACAATGGAGGTTGAGTTCATAGCCTTGGATAAAGCCGGTGAAGAAGCTGAATGGCTCCAGAATTTCTTGGAAGATATTCCATTTTGGCCCAAACCCTTGGCACTAATATGTATATACTGTAATAGTCAAGAAGCAATTGGAAGGGCTGGGAGTGTTATGTATAATGGTAAATCTCGTCATATACAACGAAGACATAAAACCGTTAGACAATTACTCTCTAGAGGAATTTTCACGATTGACTATGTAAAGTCAAGTGATAATATGGCGGATCCACTTACAAAAGGCCTAACTAGAGATGTAGTTGAGAAATCATCAAGGGAATGGGACTGTGGCCGAGAACAAGTCATAGTGGTGGTAACTATACCTAGAAGACTGGAGATCCCAAGATCTAGGTTCAAGGAGATCAAACAAAGTCATTTATGACGGTTCAACATTGTCAAATAAACGTTTGGTCCATTCTCGTATAAGACATTGTTCAGTACCAAGGATAAAGCATTAAGGTTTTTTAATGATTTCTAAATTTGATACGGGGTATATCAAATAGTGTATCTACGGGATGACACGTTTAGGAATCGCCTATGTAAGTGTGAAGTGTTAGCCGCTTCAAGGAGAATTTTGTAAGGTCAGTTCTCTACGCACTTATGAAACCAGGCGGTGTTCATGGCTGAAATAAACACAACAATGAGAACCAAAGATGGTTAAGCGTTGGTTGTGTGACTTGTGGTTGTCTAGGTATACACTAAAGTTTGACGGTTCAAAGATATCAAATCTGCCGATTGATCGAGTATATCCGACATAAGTTCATTACGGAAAGTTCAACGGGAAACCTACTTATCTAGATGCAATTAATCCTTACTTGGGAATCACACAGTTTTTCATGCATACTTTTGTGATATAGCCATTCCCCATTCATGTGGGGGATTGTTGGGTTTAATATATTAAATATTTAAAAGAGGGAGAATGGGAAATGGAGGCAAATAAAATTTTTGAGTGAAATTTTAAGTTCTCCCTCCTTGGTAAATGGGCATTGTCCCATATCGGAAGAGGAAGAGGTTTTTATGGGTATATAAGCAATTTCTCTTCTTCTAGCTCTTAAAGAGTTAAGAAGAAGTAAGTCTCGCACTGTCGTCTTCGTCGCTCGCTCGGCTCGGCTTCGGCTTCGACTACGGCTACGGCTACGACTACAGATTTGGATTTGGATTTGGATTTGGTCAAATGATCGATTGATTGATTAAATTTTTGGACCAAATTTATTTGTTAATAGTAAAATATTAACATAAATGTTATTAAATATTTATTTTAATAACAGAATATTAATATTAAATAAATATTAATATTAAATCCAAATTTCAGTTTTCTATTTTTGTAACAGAAAATTAGCTACCCATCAGTTTTCCCTCTTTATTTTCCATCTTTATTGTTGAGTAAATATCCATTTATGCAATGGCATTTATGTTGTGGCAGTTTTGCAGAAACAGCCATTCTGAAGAGTTGCACCTCTTCAGATTTCAGTCCAACTTTTGGCTATAAATACAACACTATTCTGCTCAGAATTTTACTACGAATTTTCAGAGTTTCTCCTCCTTTCTTCGGCATATTTTCACTATAAAGAAAGCAAAAAGCAAGTGTGATTTGCTACCAAATTTTGTGTTCGCTGAAACACTGAGGTTTGAAGTACCACTACACCAGTGTGTAATCCGTTCTATCCTTGGAGGAAATAATCCATAACAGTGGGTACTAGGAGGGGATTAAATTCCTTAAGGAAACACTGTGAATTCAGTGGGCTCAAATTGGTTTTCGGTTATTTCTGTTCATGCACTTTCTGTTTATATTTATTTATATTTCTAGAATTATTTTACAAATATAGTCTTCTAACAGTTTCGTCTTCCATAAACAAGTGATATATAGAAAGGTTGCAAACTGTTTACAATTGTAGTTTCGTCTTCCATAAACAAATGAGATTGCAAACTATTTACTATTGTTCATGTTTTTCATAAACAAACCAAGACGGAAAAAGTAAAATTATTTGCAATCTGTTCCGTATGTTCCTTATTCTTAATGATATAACTACGAGAAAGTTCACAACGAGTTTTTAGCCCCTTCTTTGGTTTGTATCAGTTTTGAGCCTATACAAGAAATTTCAAAATTGATTCTTAAAGATTTTTATGTTCAAGATTTTCACCAACAACAACAGCCACCAACATTAAACTGATTCTTGAACAGCAGTCGGCGATATATAATCCGATTGGTTTGTTCTTGAATAAAGACGATGGAGTTTGGGGCTGAGAAACTTGATTTTCTATTAATATATTACAATGCATTTTCTTGTATTCATTATCTTTTTTTTTTTCATTGTAATTCAATATGTCTTATTGTATTCCATGTATTTCATTGTATTCACTATCTTTTTTTCTCATTGTATTTCAATCTATCCCGCTGTGTTCTATGTATTTTTGTATTCACTGTCTCGTTATATGCCATGAATGTATTCATAAGTTTATTTTAATTAATATAATTTATGTATTCAGATGTATTATATAATTTCTCTAAAGATTGCTATGTTTTTGGATATTTTTTGGTTGAGAATCTTTTTATAACTGCAAATACAAAATTTGTGTGTTGTAATTGAGTTGGTTGAGTTATATTAGGAGTCTATTATATTAATTGATTCACTTTTCATTTTAAAAATAGTGTAATCCCCTATTTCACGCCGTGAATACAGTCGAATACATTAATATGTCCAGCTGTAATCCCATATTTAACTCCATGAATACTATCGAATACACTCAAATACAACAGCTGATTAGCTGGACTTCCCTGATTCACGCATATTTTTGCTATTGTATTCATGAATACAATAGCTTAAATACATCAAATACATCTTATAACCACATAAAAGGTATATATAATACGTAATATAGCAAATGGTATCTATAGATTGCTAATTACTGCTAAAAGATAGTGATTTATGAAAATTTCCCTAAAATGTATCATCTGTTGAATTCAAATTAACATAAGTACTACGTACTTACCTAAAAAACTCTTTTCAAAAGAATTGTGTTATGATGGTGTATATGATCGAAATTAGGTATGTTCGATTTCACAGGTTCGGGGAGTTGCTTCAAGAAAAAGCTCAAAATGGACCTGGCTCGAGCTCAACGGTGGAGTATAGAACTTGAAGACCGAAATGCTCGATGAAGGCCAAGGCCGAGTATGAAAAACCTCGAGATAATACCGTTATGGTTTATATTAACAGAAATAGTGAGATTCCTGCAACGCCCCGAAGATCCCGGCATAAATTCCGAAACGGATTTGTACGTGGCGGTTAGGCACCTTCATAATAAGATTCCCGACTATAATTAAATATGTACCTTATTTAGGATTCCCCTACTATATAAAGGTGATCTCATTCATTTGTAACACACGATTTCATTGACAAAGGAATATACATTCTTCGCTTTCTTGCTTACTGTTCATCATAATTGCCTTATTATTTTCTTGTTCTTACTAACCTACCTCGAGGCCACCATAACGGATCGCACTAGTGATTTGCTTTACTTCTTCAATTTATATATTTAACTCATTGTTTATCAATTGGTATTGGATTAAATTACATAACTTTAAAACCACAATATAAGCTTTGAATGCGGATTTAGGCGCATATCGAAAGGGAGTGTACGTAGGCGGTCGATCTAGTGGCCAAGAAACACATGGTGTAGGAGAGGGGGAAGTTAGCATCCAGGTAATATTCGAGATGCTACAAGCTCAGCAGGTTGCTATCGCTCAGCTTCAAAGTCAACATAAAACTCCGAGTGTGGTTGAACCAGAAGTCACTCATTGTAGTGAGCCAATGCCAGAAATGTCGAACGGTAATAAATCAGGGACTGATCCTGCAATTTTGAAAATGCTCGAGGAGCTCACCAAAAGAATCGAGTCACGAGAGAATAAAATCGAAGATAATGACAAGAAAGTGGAAACATATAACTCTCGAGTTGATCAAATACCGGGGGCACCCCCGATCTTAAAAGGTTTGGAAGCAAAAAAGTTCATGCAAAAGCCATTTTCTTATAGTGCACCTCTGAAACCCATTCCTAAGAAGTTCTGTATACCGGACATACCTAATTACAAAACGACAACCAATACTAATGAACACATCACTTCGTACACATGCATGATTAAAGGAAATGACTTAAATGATGATGAGATCTAGTTGGTTTTGTTGAAAATTTTTGGGAAAACTTTGTCAAAGGCAGCAATGATTTGGTATCACAACCGGCCACCGAATTCTATCTACTCATTTGCCTTGTTAGCAGATGCCTTCATAAAAGTGCACGTCGGGGCCATAAAGGTCTCTACGAGGAAATCAAACCTTTTTAAGACAAGACAAAGAGGTGATGAAATGTCGAGGGAGTTCGTATCTCGATTTCAAATGGAACACATGGAGTTGCCACCGGTCACAGATGATTGGGCCTTTCAAGCTTTCACCCAAGGGTTGAACGAGCGGAGTTCGATAGCATCATGATAGTTGAAACAAAAATTGGTCGAGTATCCAGTTGTAACCTGGGCAGATGTGCACAACTGATATTAATTGAAGATAAGGGCCAGTGATGACCAGTTAGGAGCCCCTCCAGTTCAATACATCCAAACAGGCTAGCAATTAAAACCTAGAGGGATGTTGATAGGTAATCAAGGTCGAACAAGGAGCGATATCAACCATATACTGCAGATCAAAGGAACAATGGCTCGGGAAGCAATCCTCCTCGAAATGATCGAAGGAACAATCGATAACAAAATTCTAGGGGTATTATGATTAAAAAGGGTTTCGATAAGCATGTCGATCCCGTAGAGGCACCTCAATTGTCAGAATATAAATTCAGCATTGATGCATCAGACATTATATCCGCAATAGGGAGGATCAAAGATACTACATGGACCAAACCCATACAAACCGATCATGCCCAAAGAAACGCAAACTTTTCTGTGCAAATATCATGGAACGCATGGTCACAAAATTGAGGATTGTAGGCAATTAAGGGAGGAGGTACATATCTATTCAACAAGGGTCACCTTTGAGAGTTCCTTAGTGTTCGAGTCAAGAACCATTTCAGAAATAGAGATGTCAATAGGAAAGATGACCAGGAGGAACCGCATCATGATATTCATATAATCGTTGGCGGGGTTGATATTCCACAAGGGCCCATATTTAAACGCACTAAGGTGTCGACTAAGAGGGAGAAGCATACCCGAGATTATGTGCCCGAGGATTCCTTATCAATCAATGATAAGGAGGCAGAAGGCATTTCTAAATCATACAACGGCGCCCTAGTAATTTCCATCTTATTAAATAAAGTTCAAGTTAAGTGTGTTTTAGTGGGTCCAGGTAGTTCGGTAAATATCATCCGATCGAGGGTCGTGGAGAAACACGGCCTACAAGATCAAATTTTGCCCGCAACTCGGGTCTTAAACGGCTTCAACATGGCCCGTGAAACAACTAAGGGTGAGATTACTCTACTAGTGAACATGTCCAGAACCATTCAAGTTACCAAGTTCCACGGGATCAAGGGTGACATGAGGTACAATGCCCTACTCGGGAGGCCTTGGATCCACAATATGAGTGCAGTTCGACTCTTCACCAAATGATGAAATTCCCAACGTTGGGTGGAGCAAAAACAATATATATGGAGCAGCATGCTGCAAAGGAAATAATTGCAGTTAACGAGGTAATACCGGTATCAACGTTATCAACCTTATAAAATCGAGCATTAAAGGTAAATAGAAAACTAAATAATAATCACAGCCACCAGCTTTGACCGAATAGGGAAAGTGGGAGATAGAAGAAGAAGAAGGGGACTTTCTGACTCCTCGAACCTTTATTGTACCCAAAAGACTCCGACGCCACCAAATAAATGGCCGACGAGCTGGAACAAGTTATATTGATCGAGTACATACCAGAGCAGAAGGTATACCTGGGAACCGGGTTAACCCCCGAGCTCAAGAAAAAAACTTACTCAATTTCTTATCAATAACATGGATTTTTTTGCTTGGTCCCATTTAGACATGACATGGATCCCACCGGAGATAACAACACGCCAGCTTAGCCTCGACCCCAGGTTCAAATTGGTGAAATAAAATATAAGGCCCCAGTCCGAGGCATGCATTCTTAAAAGATGATACAACTAAACGTCTTTAAATAGGGTCCATTCGGGAGGTATGATAACCCAAATGGTTAGCCAATGTAGTCGTAGTTCATAAAAAGGGAGAAAACTTAGAATGTGCATAGATTACAAGGATTTGAATAAGGCATGCCCAAAAGACACTTTTCTATTGTCTAACATCGATCGCATGGTCGATGCCATGATTGGCCACAATATCATTACCTTTATCAATGCTTATTTCGGGTACAATCAAATTCAGATAAACCCGGAAGACCATGAGAAGAACTCATTATTACCAAGTATGGAGCATATTGTTACAATTTAATGCCCTTCGGGCTAAAAAAATTAGGAGCTACTTACTAACTCCTAGAAAGTAAGATGTTCGAAGAATAAATACGTAAGTCAATGGAAGTTTATATGGATGACATGCTAGTTAAGTCCATGCGCGCAGAGGACTATTTGGCTTATTTGCAGGATACGTTCGATATTTTGAAGAAATATAACATTAAACTCAACCATAAGTTCCTAGTCTTCATGGTGTCAAATCGGAGGATCGAGATCAACCTCGATAAAATCAAGGCCATCGAAGACATCATCGTCGTGGACAACATAAAAGCCATGCAGAGGCTAACCAGATGGATAACTGCTCTAGATTTATTCATCTTAAGGTTGTCGGATATAATCCATAGATTTTTCTCTCTACTCAAGTAGAAGAATGATTTCACCTAGACCCCAGAGTGTCAACAAGAATTAGAGGAATTAAAATGATACCCATCAACCCAACCATTGCTTCACTCCCTGAAGGCCAACGAGAAGCTCTACTTATATTTGGTGGTGTCAGATATCGCGGTAAGTGGTGTCCTAGTTTGAGAAGACCAAGGTATGCAATTTTCCATTTATTATGTAAGTCAAACCTTAGGGGAAGCTGAAACTAGATATCCACACTTAGAGAAATTAGCACTTGCACTAATGAGCACTTCAAAAAAGCTGAAACCATACTTTTAATGTCACCCCATATGTGTGTTAACCGCTTTCCCACTTTATAAATATTTTGTACTAACCCAAACTTTTAGGTCGATTGGTCAAATGGGACGTCGAACTTAGTGGGTACGATATCAAGTACCAACTCGAGAAGGTCATCAAGTCTCAAATTTTAGCGGACTCCATGGCTGATTTCACGCCAACCCTCGTGCCTAAAGTTGAAAAAGAGCTCTTGTTACAATTGGGCACATCATCGGGGGTATGGACCCTTTTGGCAGACGACACTTCTAGTGTGAAGGGGTCCGGGATAGGCATCATTTTCAAGCCACCCACATGTAACACTATTTGGCAATCTTTCAAAACTTCTAGGTTGACCAATAATGAGGCCATGATTGTAGGTCTCGAGCTACCTAAAAGCTTTGGGGAAAAATTTCATTAGGTAATCTATCAAAACTTTTAGGTTGACTAATAATAAGGCCGAGTATGATACCATGATTGCAGGTATCGAGCTACCTAAAAGCTTGGAGGCAGAAGTTATTGAAGCCTAGTGAAACTCTTTATTGGTGGTGAACCAAGTAAATAAAAGCTTCGAAGTTCGAGAGGATAGGATGAAAAGGTATTTGGAAAAGCTACATGTAACTTTGCACCGTTTCAAGGAGTAGACTCTAGACCACGTACCTCAAGAATAAAATAGTGAGGCCGAAGCACTTGCGGATTTGGGATCATCGGTCAAGGAAGATGATATTGTCCGAGGCACTGTCGTCCAATTATCGAGATTAGTAGTCGATGAAGGTCATGCTGAGATAAATTCTACAAGTTTGACTTGGGATTTGAGCAATAAATATATTGAATATTTACATAATGGAAAGCTATCATAGGACCATAAAGAGCCAAGAGCCCTACGAAGTCATTTGTGGAAACCACTCTGCCGTCGACTTCTTGATTCGTAAAATCGTTAGACCAGGGTATTACTGGATAACATGTAAAAAGACACTAAGGAGTTTGTTCGAAAATGTGATAAATGTCAAAGGTTTCCATCGATGATTCATCATCCCGAAGAGCAAATTCACTCAGAGTTGTCCCTATGGCAATTCAAGGAATGGGGAATGGACATAATCGTCCCTCTACCAAGGCTTCAAGTAAAGTTAAATTCATTTGGTTTATGACTGACTACTTTTCTAAATGGGTGGAAGCACAAGCCTTCGAGGAGGTCATAGAAAAAAAAGTTATAGACTTCATCTAGGACCATATTGTATGTCAATTCGGGATACCCACTAAAATCATATCGACAATGAAAGGAATTCATCGATATCAAGGTAACGGATTTCCCCGAAGAACACAAAATAAAAAGGATCTTTTCAATGCCCTATCACCCGAGCGGGAACGAACAAGCCAAATTGACAAACAAGACTATAATTTACTATAATTCAAAATTGAAAAAAAAAAAGTTGAACGATGCCAAGGGGAAATGGATAGCAGTTCTACCCAAAGTTCTTTGGGCATATCGAATGACATCAAAGTCCAGCATGGGGGAAACCCCATTCTCACTAGTATATGGATCCGAGGCCTTAATTCCAGTCGAGATTAGGGAACCTAGTGCCAGATTTTGACATGCAATAGAGGAATCAAATCACGAGGCTATGAATACTAGCCTCAAACTATTAGATGAAATATGAGAAGCTACACTTGTTCGGATAGCTGCACAGAAGCAAAGAATCGAGATATATACAATAGAAGAACCAACCTTTTCCACTTCGGAATCGGGGACTTAGTTCTAAGGAAAGTCATCCTCAATACTCGAGACCCAAACAAAAAGACACTAGACCTAAATTGGGAAGGACCATATCGAGTTATTGCCGTCATCGGAAAGGGATCTTACGAACTCAGCATAATGAAGGGCAGACAGTTGCCAAACAATTGGAATGTATCACTACTCAACCGATATTATTGCTTAAGTTTGACTTTATCCCTTTTTCCTTTTGTATTTGATACTAACTTATTGCAGGTTTTCGATGGAGAACGTTGAGAACTCTTCTACATGGAGACCTTAGGTTTTAAAGCATGTGTGGCACTCTTTTCCCTTAGATCGGGTTTTATCCCAAATGGGATTTTCCGGTGAGGTTTTTAATGAGGAAACAACTATGTGATACCTAAGGAAAATTCAACATTATCTAAGGCTTCTTCTCAATCAACCTCAAATACTGGGGGGAATCACCCTCAGAGATTATATTTCGAGATAAATACTACACTCCAAAAATGGTCTCGATAGGAAAACCTTGTAATGGGCCAAATGGTCGAACGAACCGTGTCCATATAGAATAGTCGAGTCCCGATGGAAAAACATGTACGCATGTATGAATTATTCAAAGAAGCATTCTTTTTATATCAAACTCTTTGTGTCTCAAAGAAATTTTCTAATATACGAGCTCCATACTTGTGATTCTATGAGAAATGGCTCAAGGGCCAAATGCAATACACCTCGAATACTTGGGGCCGTCATCGACAGTCAACATATTCAAGTAATCTAAACTCGGATTTATAAGATCTCAAAAAGGAACCCCTCGACGTATAGGCCAAGTCCATTGTACTTGGGGACTGACATTTCAAACAAGTTCAAAATGTTATCAGGGAATAAGTCCAAGAAGCGTACTCGAAGGCTATGACTATATTGAAGGCTACAACCAAAATAACGCGACTAAGAGACGTCCAACCCCACAATAAGCAATAGTGTCATGCCCCAAAATCTAAGGAGTGCGACCGGCGCTCAACCGGAGGACCCCAGTCAAGCGAACCTGGAATTATCTTTCCATCCCATGCGTTACCCCGTAATTTCTAATATACATTATCCTTTTTAAAAAGCAATTTAAGACCTAAGAATAAATTTAACACTTGAATTCATTTTTTCCTTTTATCAATTCCAATATTTGACACCAATTACTTACAAAAATACATACAATATTTACCAACGTGGACCGCGATTCCGAACCGTACAGTTACTACCCAAAATACTTTTATACACCACCCACATTGTGTCTACGGAGCCTTTATGAATACTATAAACTCAACCAATACTTGCCGGTGATAAGGCCCCGACTATACCTTACAATACACAATAACTCAAAAGAAGGTGGCATGAACCACATATGACCCCAAGAGGAAGTGGGGATCACCAATGCAACTGATGGAGAGTGAAGGAGTGCTACTCCCAGTGGACTGGAATACCTGCTATAGAACCACCTACAATCATAACCCGAATGTAGCGCCCCCGGCAAAAGGGACGTCAGTACATTTGAATTGTACTGGTATGTATGGACAAGCTTTGTCCCAAGTAAACTCAAGCCATAAACAAATAAGTCACGACAATAAAACAACCATCAAATATACCAAGAAATAACGAAGCGAGCCAAACACGTTCCCACACTTACTTTGTTTCAAGTAGTCCTCAAAACCATATACAAATAGAGATCAACAAATAAAGCAACAACCAAACACACACTGAAAGAACAATCAAGTCAAACAAAGGGACAATTAGTGCCCCACGGGTTGCAAACTCTCTTGCTGCCTCCTTTCATAATTTCACATCAATAATTTCACAATTGTATTCATATCAATTTCAATGGCGATTTTGATCGCTTTCCACCCTTATTACCTCGGCCACCCTTATCGCCACAACCCACACCTTATTACTTTGTGTTGCGGCGCGCAACCCGATCCCATCGTACATTTACAATTCACAACAACAACAAGGAACAATACACAAAGATCACAACAACGACAATAAGCAGTTCACAAAGATCACAACAACATTCCTTTAAGGGGTAGCAACAATGATTCACAAGTTTATTTCTGTCAGATTCCACAATTCACAAATGTTTCATCTTACAACTATACTTGCCACAAGCCATAGATGTTAAGACATAGATGTTAATATCACCATTTTTCTAGTTGCATTTCTTTCCATTTCCATACGTCGTTTACTTCCTCAGCCAATATCACGTATCATAATCACAATCAAGCAAGTCACATAATTTCACAATTTTACCCACGTGGATGTCACATACCACACATTTGAACACCAACAAGGCGATTTTACCAGGTCAAAGTTAGCCATACATACCTCGTTTAATATTTCCTTAAGTTACTACGACGTTTCAGAAATTCTAGCAATCCCAACCTACTTGAAACATAGCAAAATTAAACACGGTTTAGGAAGACATTCATGGTTTCAGTTCCTTGCAGCATTTTATCAAACACTATTTGGGCGTCTTGATTTTCAATACTCTTTTACAAGATTTTCCTTCATTCCAAAACCCAATCTTTACCTATTTATGTTCATCAATCTTCCCACAATTCTATTTTCCCATGCATGCCTAAATAATACTACTATACCAAGAATTATACCTCAATGACCCATCTCACAACTTCTACAATACCAACATAACCTAGGTTAGGCACCTATGGCTCCCAATCACCCTCTCATGAGTTCTAATGTATGTATCTTACATGAATAATCACCATAGAGTAGTTAGAGATGATAGCCATACTTCTTGTAGTAAGAATTTTAAGAATCCCCACTTGTGGTGTTCTTGAAGAATTTAAGGATTTAAAGCAAAATCTAAGGATTTTGAAGATAAATCCTTGTTCGTATAAGTGTTTAAGGGGTATAAATTACTCAAAGTACTCTAAAAACCTTACCTTAGATAATAGGGATGAAGTTTGGGATGAAACCCCCTTGAGAGAGCAAGCCATAACCCCAAAAATGAGTTGGGAACACTCTAGACCGGTCTAGGGGTATTAAAACTTTCCAGGTGCGCGAAGTGTTACCCAGATGCGAGAAGTTTTGCAAACTTCGCGCATTTTTCTGAGCATTCTGCCTCAGATGCACAAAGTACGCGCGAAGTAAAGTTCGCGCACTTTTTCGCGCTTGAGACACCTTACGAGTAAAATGATCATAACTTTTTGTATACACCTCCAAATGATGAACGGTTTGTTGCGTTGGAAACTATAATCAAAGGGCTTTAATGTGATAGGTTTATCCTCACACAAATCCTTATATAACTGGAGAGGATCGTTCAAAGTGAGGTCTTGTGCGCACTCTTTTACAGATTTCGTCTAATATGCAATTTTCCATCTTGGATTAGAATTAGGACTCTCCTTAGACCCCAAATCACTTATAATTAGACTTATACTCTTATTAACATATCTAATTGATATCTATAATATTATAAATCCTTATTTTCACACAAGATATAATTTAGCCTATATTTGCACGACGAAATCTTAAATTACTCGAAAAATATTTCTGGGGCCTTACAAATAGTCCTTAAAATACTTTGAGAAACCGGTTAAAAGGTTATCCCCGACAAAATGACTAAAAAGGGGCTTCGATAAAATCAGCCCTCGAAAAACCTTAAGAGGCATCAAACATGCTATGTCACGAAAAGCAAAGGAGTCTCAATCGGCATCGGGCCTTCAAAAAACCCAATGGGTATAGAATACATGCTAAGGCATAAAGAAATTTTTACTAATTCTCTTAAGCCAAATATGGTAAAATAATATCCATATTTTAGAGGCCATAACAGCCAGGTCTAAAAGAGCCGAAGGACCAATACACTTAGGGTTCGAGATCTTGTTCTCACCTGATCCAAACCGAAGGTTTTGATTATCCTAAGCCCAAATAAAAAATAACTTGATTATGGATCGGGGACTCGCCATTAGTCGGCACAATCCCTTAAGGGTCTACGCCCCAAAGTTCTAACCTTATTCTAACTCGACCACATCAACTTCATGGAAGCCATCCGAGACAAAGTCTTGAACATGCTGTTCAACGCATGAAATTATGCAAAAGAAATTCCAAGGCAAGAAACATTGAGAGGGCATTCAAGGAAATGTTCCTTTTATATATTTTAAAAACGATATGTACAAGAAACCAACAAGAGGTCTTACAAAAAAATACAAAAAGAAAAAGAAAAATCCTAGTTATGCCCGGGGCTGGTTTCTCCCTTAGTAGAAACTTCCTCTTTGGGCCCCTCTTCATTTTCAAACCCAACTTGGTTGCCTTTATCATCATCATCGGAGGAGGAGATGAGAAATCTGGCATTATCTTCGAGCGCCTTTGCTTGAGCTATCTCATCAGTGAGCTCGAAAACTTGAGCATGGATTTCTTCGAGGGTCTCCCTAAGGGATTGGAAATTGGCCAAATCATTACTTTATCTCTCTCGTTCCGAGGCTCCCCTTAGCTCCATTTGAGCAGCCTTATAATCCCTTAAGTATACAATAATGGTTTTATCAGCTGTGACTTTCATCTTCTCGGCCTCAGCTCTTGCCTCAGCAAGTTTGACCTCGAGTTTGTTGATCCTTTTGTCATGGGCTGAACTTTATCTTTATCACCTCGAAGTTGGGCCTCAGCCGATGCCAGTTTGGCAAAAGCAGCCTTATTATCTGTAACTAGGCGGTCCATGTTCTCCTTCCATTGATTGTAATCGACCTTGACCTGATCGACCTCCCCTTGAAGTAGCTTAATCCTATCCGATTTTTGCTGTAGGAGAGACTGAAGTATTAGCCTCTACAGTTGGGTCGTGTAGATTATACTCTTTCAAAATGATAGTTACTTATTTGTCTAGCTCGACATTATTTTTACAAGCCTTGGCAAAGTATTCCCGAAGGTCCTTGAGCTCCTCATCCTTATGACTACAAAGGAGCTTTAGGGCCTTTTGTAACGACCCGACCTGTCGCTTTAGAAAATTACGCCCCAATCCCCAATTTAACTGTTCCCCTAAGTTCATTTCTGCTATTGTGGTTTGCCGGAAGAGTCAGTTCTGAAATTTGGAGCATTTTGGGACACTTAGTCCCTAAATGAGAGCTTTAAAGCTAGAAAATGGTCCGTAGCCGGATCAGTATTAAGACGATCTCGGAATGGAAATCCGATGGTTCCATTAGCTCCGTTAGGTGATTTCGGGGTTGGGAGCGCGTTTGGAATATATTTGGGAGGTCCGTAGCTCAAATAGGCTTGAAATGCCGAAGGTTGAAATTTTGGCGAATCCGAACGTTAGGTGAGATTTTTATCCGGGGGTCGGAATGGAATTCCGACAATTTCTATAGCTTCGTTATGTGAATTTGGATATGTCTGCAAATTTTCAGGTCATTCGGACGTCGTTTGGTCGGTTTTTAGATCGAATGTGCAATTCGGAAAGTTTTAAGAAATTTAGGCTTGAATTCGATGTGAATTATTGATTTTGATGTTATTTTGGTGATTTGATCGCGCGAGAAAGTTCGTATGATGTTTTTAAGTCAGTATGCATATTTGGTTTGGAGCCCGGAGGGCTCGGGTGAACTTTGGATAGGCCACGAGATCAATTTCTCATGTTAGAAGTTGCTGTCAGCAACTGGTCTGCAGAGTTTGCAAATGCGAACAATAGTTCGCAAATGCGAACTCCCCACTATTCTGCAGAGTTCGCAAATGCGAACAATAGTTCGCAAATGCGAACTCCCCCTATTGTGCCTGTGTTCGCAAATGCGAACAATAGTTCGCAAATGCGAACTTGACACTACTGTGCCTGTGTTCGCAAATGCGAACAATAGTTCGCAAATGCGAAATCGACACTATTCTGCATGCGTTTGCAAATGCGAACAATAGTTCGCAAATGCGAACCTCCCAATATTTAGCCTGTGTTCACAATTGCGAACAATAGTTCGCAAATGCGAACTTCCCAGTTTTGCCTTGGCTTCGCAAATGTGAACAAAAGTTCGCAAATGCGAACTTCCCAGCCTTAGCTTATTTTTCAAACTCCAGAAATTGGTCGGGGTTCGCAATTGCGAACCCATGTTCGCAAATGCGAACACAGAGACCTGTAAATCACGATTTCCAGCTTCAATCTTCACATTTCACAACCCAAAAACACCCAATTGCGATTCTTCACGGATTCCTTCTTCTTCAAAACAATTGTAAGTCACTTTTTACTTAATTCTTTCAATTCTTAACATCATTTTTACATGTTTTTTAATAGAAATCAAAGGTTTTCATGGTAGAAGTTCTTATTTTTGGTAGAATATAGGGTTTTCATAAATTGGGAAATTGGACCTCGAATTGAGGTCCGATTTTGAGACAAATCATATACTTGAACTCGTGAGGGGATGGGTAACCGGATTTTGGTTCGAACCCCGAGTTCCGATCATGTGGGCCCGGGGTCGAAATTCACTATTCCGGGCAGAATGTTGTAAAAGTTGTAATTGGCCTTAGGAATTTGTTTGTTGAGTAGTATTGATGATATTAATTCAATTGTGTATAGATACGATTGGATTGGAGCCAAATATGAAAGGAAAAGGGCATTGCCACGGATTGAATTGTTCGTAAACATTGAGGTAAGTGGCTTGTCTAATCTCGTGTGGGGGACTTTCACCCCTAGGATATTATGTGATATTTTAAATGCCATGTACGCGAGGTGACGGGCGTGTACATGCGCTGGTTGTTGAATACATACTTTACTTAAAATGTTTAATGAGTAATATTCCTGTTTTTAGCTGTTAAATTCGACATTTCTACCCGGTAGCAGTTAGAAAAGCATGACTTGGTAGTATTTAGCTGTCTAGTTGCCTAATTGTCTTGCTTGAGTTTTTCTTGGTAATCGCTGGCGCTGTTTATCGGCGAAGTTATAGTTAAGCATATTATACTTCTCTCTGTGTATTCCTTTACTTGCTGTGATTGTCGACTACGGGTTCGATTCCCGTGATCCGGAGATTATTGAAATGTGGACTACGGGTTCGATTCCCGAGATCCCGAGATTATTGAAATGTGGACTACGGGTTCGATTCCCGAGATCCCGAGATTATTGAAATGTGGACTACGGGTTCGATTCCCGAGATCCCGAGATTATTGAAATGTGGACTACGGGTTCGATTCCCGAGATCCTCAGATTATTGAAATGCGGACTACGGGTTCGATTCCCGAGATCCTGAATTATTGGTAAGGACTGCGGGTTCGATTCCCGGAGATCCTGAGTTATTGAGATATTATTGAGACATGGGCTGCGGGTTCGATTCCCGGAGACCCAGGGGTGCTGTTAATGGGACTGTGGGTTCAATTCCCATAGGTCCTGGACTTATTTTTATTGAGTTGGTTATTTGTTGTTAGCTAAATTGTAGACGGTTGCAGTAATCATTCTATTGTTGTTATTGCGGAAATTATTAATATTTAAACTATTTATTATTGTTATTATCACTATATTTTTGCTTCTCAGTAGGGCCCTGACCTTCCTCGTCACTACTCCATGCTTGGCACTTACTGAGTACCGCAGTGGTGTACTCATGCTACTCTTCGCACACTTTTGTTGTGCAGATCCAGGTACATCAGAACAAGCTCATACTAGATGATTCAGCAGCACATTTGGATACCTCGAGGTACGATCTGCTACGTCCGCGGATCCGGAGGCCCTCCTTCTATTCTGATAGTAATAGTAGAGTTTTTTCCCTCATTTCGTTGTTTTAGATACTCTTGATATATAGAGCCACTGTTGTATTTCCCTTTTAGTCTGTGTTACCCGTGGGATTCCGGGTCTTGGTGGTATGTTATATTCATTGTGTGATGGATGTATGTGCCAAGCGGCACGGATTACATATCTTTTATGCTATTTTTCCGCTGTTCCTTATTTAAGTGTTTATAACTTGTATATTCCGCAACGTGTTAGGCTTACCTAGTCGTGGGGACCGGGTGCCATCACGACATGTTCACAATTGGTGAACTAGGATCGTGACAAGTTGGTATCAGAGCTCTAGGTTCATAGGAGTCACGGGACACAGACCGGTTACTTAGAGTCTCGCTGATCGATACAGAGACGTCTGTATTTATCTACGAGGGGCTATGTAACTGTTTAGGAAAACTCTTCATTTCTTTTGGATTCCTTGTCGTGCGACATTTTTGGCATCAAAATCTAAACAATTGCTTTCTATTCTCTCACAGATGGTGAGGACACGAGCTACTCGCGACGATCAGGTACCCGCGCCCCCTGTTGCCGCCGTCAGAGGCCGGGGCTGAGGTAGAGGACGAGGACGCGCCCGAGGTGCAGCCACAGCACCCGCGCGCGCTGCCGCTGAGGTGCCACAGGTAGACCAGGTTGGAGCGCAGGCACCTGGTACACCGACTACAGCTGCTACTACTCCAGCACTACAGGAGACCCTGGCCCGGTTCATGAGTATGTATACCACTTTAGCTCAGGCAGGACTGCTTCCTCTCGTCGCAGCTACATCTCAGGCCGGGGGAGGGGCCCAGACTCCCGCAGCCGTTACACCGGAGCAGCGTGTGCCAGTGGGACAGGTTCCAGATGTTTTGGTTATGCCTTCTGCCGCCCCAGCACAGCCCGGAGGTGGACCAGCTGCCTCTGAGGACGAGCAGCATAGATTGGAGAGGTTCAAGAAATATGACCCTCCAGTGTTTAGTGGTTTGGCTTCAGATAATGCATTGGGTTTTCTAGAGGAGTGTCGTCGTATTCTTCGTACTATGGGGATTGTGGAGACCATCGGGGTTTCTTTCACTGCTTTTCAGTTTCGTGGGGCCGCTTATGATTGGTGGCGCACGTATGAGTTGGATAGTCCAGATGAGTCTGCTTCATTGACCAGGACGCAGTTTTCTGATCTGTTTTTGAGGGAGTTTGTTCCCCAGGGCCTTAGGGATTCTTGGCGGTTGGAGTTTAAGCGGTTGTGATAGGGCTCCATGTCAGTATCAGAGTATGCTATTAGTTTCACCCGTCTAGCCAGGCATGCAACGGCTTTGGTGGCCACGGTCCGGGAGAGAGTGCAGAGATTTATTGAGGGCCTTATTCGGCCGATCCGGTCCATCATGGACAGGGAGTTGGAGACGGATATACCTTATCAGCAGGCGGTGAGCATTGCCAGGAGGATCGAGAGTACGCTCCCTAGAGAGCGGGGAGAGAGGGAGTCCAAGAGGTCTCAAGAGTCGGGCCATTTCTATGGTGCCCGCACTTTAGCAGCCGGTCGTTTTGGCAGGGGATATTCCGGTCGTCCAGTTCATTCAGCACTGCCAGCAGCCGGTAGTACTCCAGCTCTTCCAGCACCTCAGGAGCCTTATTATGCTTCCCAGTTTCCAGTGCACCTCCTGCGTGGGGTACCTCCAGGGGTCAGACTAGTGGGGGTGAGGCAGGTCAGTCACAACCACCGCATCCTCCTAGAGCTTGTTTTGAGTGTGGGGATACTCGCCATCTGGTCAGGGAGTGCCCAGGCATAGGAGAGGAGCACCTCCACAGTCTTCGCAGCCTCAGCGTGGTTCACAGGGTCAGCAGGCCATCATTCCAGCCCCAGCTGCCACTTCACCTACCCAGCCAGCCAGGGGCGGGGATCAGGGTGCCAGAGGCCGCCCTCGAGAGAGGGGTCAGGCCAGATTTTATGCTATTCCTGATTGCACTACAGCTGTTTCATCTGATTCTGTTATCACATGTATTATTTAGGTTAGTCACAGAGAGGCATCGGTTCTATTCGATCCTGGTTCCACTTTTTCATACGTATCCTCTTATTTTGCTTCACATCTGGGTGTGCCTCGGGATTCTTTGAGTACCCCCATTTATGTTTCCCCTACGGTGGGAGATTCTTTGGCTGTGGACCGTGTGTATCGGTCGTGCTTGGTTACTATCTGTGGTTTTGAGACCAGAGTGGATCTATTATTTCTCGGGATGGTCGATTTTGATATTATTCTGGGCATGGACTGGTTGTCGCCCCATTATGCTATTCTTGATTGTCACGCCAAGACTGTGACGCTGGCTATGCCAGGCATTCCACGTATTGAGTGGAGTGGTACTACGATCACACCACTAGCCATGTTATTTCTTTTCTCGAGCTCGGCGTATGGTTGAGAAAGGGGTGTCTTGCTTATCTAGCCTATGTGCGGGACGTTAGTATTGACACTCCTCTATTGATTCGTTCATGTGGTACGTGACTTTGCTTATGTATTTCTAGGTGATCTTCCGAGCATGCCGCCCGACGAGAGATATTGACTTTGCTATTGACTTGTTGCGGGCACTCGGCCCGTTTCTATTCCACCGTATCGTATGGCTCCTCACGAGTTGAAGAAGTTGAAGGATCGGTTAGAGGAGTTATTGGGCAAGGGTTTTATTCGACCCGGTGTTTCGCCTTGGGGTGCTCTTGTATTGTTTGTGAAGAAAAAGGACGGTTCTATGCGTATGTGTATTGACTATCGTCAGCTGAACAAGGTTACAGTAAAGAACCGATATCCTTTGCCCGTATTGATGATTTATTTGACCAGCTACAGGGCGCACAGGTGTTTTCTTAGATTGATTTGCGCTCTGGGTATCACCAGCTGAAGATTCGGGAGCCAGATATCCCGAAGACTACCTTCAGGACCGGTATGGTCACTATGAGTTCCTCGTGATGTCTTTTGAGCTGACTAATGCCCCAGCAGCCTTTATGCATTTGATGCACAGTGTGTTCAGGCCTTATCTGGACTCGTTCGTGATTGTATTCATTAATGATATTCTAGTATATTCCCGGAGCCGGGAAGAGCACGAGCAGCATTTGAGGATAGTGCTTCAGATTCTGAGGGAGAAGCAACTTTATGCCAAGTTCTCTAAATGTGAATTCTGGTTGAGTTCAGTGGCATTTTTGGGCCACGTGGTGTCGAGTGATGGTATTCGAGTAGATGTTAAGAATTGTGAAGAGTTAGTAGCAATTGTTCACATGGGATCGTAATCATATCAAGGAAATTATAGTAGAACTCGATTCGTGGAAGGTCTTATGTAAGAGGAATATAATAAAGATGTCCCGCTAATGATGCAAAATGTTAAGGTGATGGTTATGCCTCTAGGGTTGGTTTCCTTCACTACTTTTCAGTTTCGTGGGGCCGCTTATGATTGGTGGCGCACGTATGAGTTGGATAGTCCGGAGGAGTCTACTTCATTGACCTGGACGCAGATTTCAGATCTATTTTTGAGAGAGTTTGTTCCTCAGAGCCTTAGGGATTCTTGGCACTCGGAGTTTGAGCGGTTGCGACAGGGCTCCATGTCAGTATCGGAGTATGCTATCAGTTTCACCCGTCTAGCCGGGCATGCACCGGCTTTGGTAGCCACGGTTCGGGAGAGAGTGCGAAGATTTATTCAGGGCCTGATTCCGCCTATCTGACCCAGCATGGCCAGAGAGCTTGAGACAGATATATCTTATCAGCAGGCAGTTAGCATTGCCAAGAGGATCGAGAGTATGCTCCCTAGAGAGCGGAGAGAGAGAGAGAGGCCAAGAGGTCTCGTGAGTCGGGCTATTTCTCTGGTGCCCGCACTTCATCAGCCGGTCGTTTTGGCAGGGGTTGTAAACACGTGATTTTTGACCCTCCCCGAGATTTTCTATATTTTTAGCGTAAAATATTTAGTTTAGTTTTAATATAACTATTTTTAACTAAATTTGACTCTTTTACTTTATTTTTACCTTAAAATGAAAAATAACAAAAATATAGTTTTGTTAATGTTTCGTAGTCATTTTTAAACTTGAAAAATATAAAAAATAGTTTTATTTTAATTACGAGTATTATAGTTATTTTGATTACCTAGGATTAATTAAATAACACCGTGTTCTCATTTTCGGTTCCGGGCGAAGAATAATATTCGGGTTCGAACTACCCGGTTTTATAATTTTCGGACCTAGCCCGTAATAACCCGAGTCCACCACACGTGGGGGACACACATGGGGGACACGGACAGAATATTATGGGAGGGGATGGGCATCAACATTGTTAAAATAAAGGTGGGAATATTATGGGTCTTGAATTTAAAAAAGGGAGATAAAGGGGATGGGGATACACGAGGGGGGGGGGGGGGGACGGACGGGCTTTTAAAATGGAAAAGGGGGGGGTCTTCAGATGGAAGTCTCTGGACGAAAGAAGAAAAGGAAAGGAAAGAGGCAAGAAGAAAAAAGAGAGAAAGGCTGGACGGCAAAAAAGAAAAGAAAAGAAAAGAGTGCAAAAAAACAAAAAACACATAAAAAGAACTCAAAAGAAAAAGAAGAGAAAACGGGAGGCAGTAAAGAGAAGGGGCTGGATTCTTGGTCTCTGGACGAAAAGAAAAGGAAGAGAAAGACGGCAAAAACAGGATTGAAAAGAAGAAAACAAAAACGGGCAGCAAGAGAAGCAGTAAACATTTCTGTTGAGTTCGTCGTCATTCGTCGAGGTCCGGTACGTCGTTGGTTAGTCGCTGTCCTTGGTTCTAGTTTGGTTCGAGTTCTGTCCGGAGAGGTCGAGGTTTGAGATCGTCATAAAAGGTTCGTTTTCTCGTTGTGTACGTTGAAAAATATGCAGAAATAAAGGTGTTGTTCTTTTCCGATATTGTTCTTCTCGCTAATATTTTGGATCGTTTCGTATTTGATTTACTTTCGTGTGGTTCAGACTATTTTTGTAAATATATGATTTTGTTGAACATGCAATGTCAAAGTTAGCTAATGAAAATGACTAATCCTTCATATGCTCGCCAACTAGTTATGCTTTCATTGTTTATGTAATTGTTCACCATAGTCTTGAATTTGCTCACTTAGTTAGCTACTCGTATGTTTACTCGAATTGGTTATAGTTGAGCACGATGTTGTCACATTATGGAAATTGGTTCCTTATTCTTTAACTGAACGACGTAATTAGATTAAAGGAATCGGGGGTGCATTTCATGTGACCCGACTCCAATTTTGAACAAGGTTAAATAAAGCGTGTCGTGAACCACAAGTGCATTTCATGTAGTGTGGCTCGCAACATGTTTTAAATAATCTTGAATTAACTCTCAAATAAATATAGCGGAATGTAGTTTGCTTTTAAATTAGAATTAGAGTTATGCCTCGCCTAACAAAATTGTACAAATCGCGGGGCCCTCATAAATGCATATGCAAAATATTTAGATTTCGAGATGTGCCGTTTCTTAGCGAATTTCCCGGCCTTCTCAAAAATGTAAATAAGTAATCGCTCTAGGCGCGTATTTTAATAATTTTACCTTCTTAAATACGGGCGTGCATTTCATGCGGCCCAAATCCAAATCCCAAAATGTTGAATAAGAATGTGTCGAGGATCCGGGTGCATTTCATGTGACGTGATTCGAAACATATTTTTAGGCAACATTCTCTTTCGTAAATAATAATAATAATAAAAGCGGTAAAGGGATATTAATTTGCATTAAGTATATAATTGTAAAAATCAGATAAATAAGCCGAATATGACAGTTAAGCGACCGTGCTAGAACCACGGAATTCGGGAATGCCTAACACCTTCTCCCGGGTTAACAGAATTCCTTATCCGGATTTCTGGTTCGCGGACTGTTAAACAGAGTCATTCTCTTCCTCGATTCGGGATTTAACCGGTGACTTGGGACACCATAAATCTCCCAAGTGGCGACTCTGAAATAATTAAATAAATCCCGTCTCGATTGTCCTTTAATTGGAAAAACTCTTTGCATCCTCGCGGGTGCGGAAAAAAGAGGTGTGACAGCTCTGGCGACTCTGCTGGGGATCTTAGTTTAGAATTCGAGCTCGGAATAACTGTTGTATTTGGCATATTTTATTATCTGATTCTTTTACATGTTGGCATCAATGTGCAAAATGTTGTTTTTACTGCTTTGATATTTTGTGAACTGTACATATAAATTGTGCCGGGAACCAATCTCCTCTCTGAGTCTTCTAAATCATGAAGAAGGGTGCACTTCGTGTGACTTCTTTTCTGTATAGTGTCCGATTCCCATTTTAGAACGAGGTTTGGATAAGTTGCAAAACCGGTGAAGCTTCTGTATTCCCGGGTTGCTGCCTCCTCCTCGGCTCGAGCTGTCCGCTCGGGTAAGCCAAGTCTAGAACAGATAAACCCGGGTTTTTAAACCTAGAATAACAAAGCTTCATGCCGGATCCCTAGTAGGAAACGTTTATTTGCATCATGTCTCATTTGGCTTAGGGGACTCAACACAGGGGTTGGGTCCGTCTAGGACAGGTGACCTGAAATGAAAAGACCATCCTGCTGCATCCTGTTTGTTTTATGTATATATTTGCTTCAGACTTGCAGGCTAACCGTTTTTTTTATATTGAGGAAAATGAAAAAAAAATAGTCTCAAAATAGTTTGTTTTTTTACTTACTTAAAAAGAAAAAAAAACGTTAGTTGTAAAATAAAAAAATATGTGATTTCAAAATAGTTTGTTTTTTCTAAAAAAAAAAAAAAAAAGAGAAAAAATTTGTTTTAAAAAAAAAATGTGAAAAAAAATATATAATAAATAGTTTGTTTCCTTTAAAGATGTAGTTTGTTTGACCGAACTACGCGGGTTTGATTCTCACCGTTAGGTGGGATACGTAGGCAACCCTCATCGGGTCCAACCACCCCTATAAAAAAAAAATCAAAAAAAATGTGTGTTTAATTTTGTCGATAAAATCAAAGTGATGCCGTTTTTGCAAATAACCGAATGTTCCGAAAGGACGCCGGAAGGCTGTTTTTTGCAAAAATAGCCACTTTGAATCATTTTTAATAATTTGCGGGCACAACCTTGAAATATTCCTTGTGGAAATGTTGCAAGGCCATAGCCGCAAAATCAAGTTCGGGTTCACACCCCGTTTGCAAAAAATAACCAAAAAATGTCAAATTTTTGATTTTGTTATAAATAAGTCGGGTGATGCTATTCTTGCTTAAAATAAGCCGAATGTCCCTCGAAAAGACACCGGAAGGCTGTTTTTGCAAGAATAGCCACTTTGAGTCATTTGTAAATAATTTTGGACACAACCTGGAAATATTCCCTCGCGGAAATGTCGAAAGGCTGTATCCGCAAAAAAAAAATCAAGTTTCGAGTCATCACTCAACTTTACAAAAATAACCACTTTGTCAAATAAGCCATTACATGGCCGGCAGTTTTGCTGAAATAGCCACATTTTTGCATTTTTACTTCCTCAGTCTTGTGTTGGCCTGTGTCGTGCTGAACGATGCCCCATAGGCCCCAGGATAAAAAATTTTTTTGGCATCTTCTTAAATAAAATTTTGCAAAAAGAGCCACTTTGTCTAAATAAGCCATTATATGGCCAATTTATGAAAAATAGTCTTGTGTTGGTTTATGGTGATGCAGAACGATGCCCCATGAGCCACAAGATAAAAAATAAATTTCAAGTTAAAAAAAAATCAAGTTTATCTTTCTTAAATAAATTTTGCAAAAATAGTCATTTTGTCGAATAAGCCATTATGTGGCCAATTTTGTAGAAATAGTCATAAGTGACACCAAAAATATTCTTATTCTTGTAGAAATCTCCTACACAAGTTTGTAGTTGGAGTCGGCTTCTATAATTTTCCTTCAAAGAAAAAAAAGAAATCAAAAAAAAAAAAAATCAAATAAACATTTCTTTATTTCTTGCATTAATTTGCAAGAACTACGCTCGGTCCTGATTCATGCGGGGTCATGATACGTAGGCAATCCACATAGGATTCGACCATTTCCATAACAAAAAAAAAAAACCAAAAAAAAAAAAAAAAGAAGAATGATCAATAAGCGGGATACCTTAATGCTGACATGCTGGCTTTGTTTTGTTGTGTCCATTTCCAGAAAGGTGGTTGGTTGTGGTTCTGAAATAACTCTTCCCCGTAAGACGAAGTCAGAGGACAATGGCAGATAATCTCAAGACTGAGTGGGTTGGTACAGGTACCCGACAACAGTTGGTTGAACGGAACCACGGGTTAGTAGAGGAGGTCAAGATATTGAGACAACACGTGGCTGATATGTATCGGGCGTGGATGGATGGAAAAGCACCACCTCCGCCACCACCTAGCTTCCTGGACTCTGTCCTTACCCGTACCATGAACCCGATGCCAGATGATCTCCCGCACTCTCCATATATACCCGCCTATCACAGCTTCTCCAGCCATTCGAGTAACTCAATTACTCGTCCCCCAACTATGTTGTCACAACGCTACTCCCGCCCCCAACACCACTACTCTCCCCGGGACAACCAAAATCGTACTTCACCTTCCAGGTACCCAGCTCCACAAAAGGCTTACCAACCCCCACGAACATACCGGAAACCCCCCGGGTCAGGTTTCAGGCCAAATAAGGCGTTTAGGGAGGAAAGGTTGCTGAAGCGAGAAAAGGGGCTCACCCCTATCGGAGAGTCCTATGCAAGTCTGTTTGAAAAGTTAAAACATGTCGGCCCGATTACGCCGCTCCCCGAATACACTCCCGATCCACGTGCAAGAAGCTTCGATCCTACTGCACGATGTGCATACCATTCCAATGTCAGAGGGCACGATATTGAGAGTTGCCGTACCTTGAAAAAGGAAATAGAAAGAATGATTCAAAAAGGGTGGTTGATTGTGGTCGATGATGATGACATGGGGCACGCAAATCCCCTGGGGGGTGTACCGACTGGAGCTAAAAATGTTGAAGCAGTTGGCAGCCTTGGCAATATTGATGCAGAACTTAGTGGCTAAAATGTTGTGCTTGGAAATTGGGAAGATACTCCATCTTTCGGTCAGCTAGATGGAGCTTTGGTGGTTCGTTTTTGTGGTCATTTTTGTTGTCCGAGTTATTTTCAGGGTTTTCTTGTGGTCAAACCCTTTTGTCCCAGCAGTTTGCTTTGGTCCTGCCCAGTTTTGTTTCAGGGCTGTACTCTAGTTTGTTTTGCTTGTTTTATCGTTGAACCATTTCGTCATTAGTTTAATGAAGCTTTCGGTCTTTTGTTACTTCCGGTCATTTTATCTGTTTAGTTCTGTTTACCCTTTAGATTTGTCTTGTGCTCAAACGCCGAATCTAGTGACATGACATGCGCACGCATAATTGTGGCCTAATCTTAAAAGTTAATCATGAAGGAATTGGAAGATAATCATGGCATTTAAAGGAAATAAAAACAATTTGAGATTATTTGGATCCCGAGTCATGTGAAACCGGGGCAACTAAAAAGGAAACAGTTAAAGGCAAGCTGGCCAAATCGACGTGGGGTCATTCACAATAATGAAAATGAGAGTGTTGTCCAATTGTGCTTTAAAGATATGACGAATGTTAATTGTGTTGTTTACACTTGGCATGTTTTGAAGATTGGAATGACGAAGGCATTTTGTTCTGCTATCTAAACACTTTATCCATCGTCAACCCTTTGAGCCTTATTTTAAATTCTTTCATCCCCTCCTTCGGAATTAGTTGCAAAGACTTGAAACACAAGTTTGAAAGGCAAAAGAAGAAAGGGATAAAGAAAAGTAAAGAAAAAGAAAACAACAAAAAGAGGTAAAGAAAAGAAAAAGAAAAATGTGTGAAAAAAAAAAAAAAGAAACTTGAAAAAGAGGAATTGGGAACTACGTTTGACCTGATTCCTTAAAGAGGATACGTAGGCGCTTCACAGCTCGGTCATAGTGTAAATAAAAAAAAAAAAGAAAAAAAAATCCCCAAGCAAAAGCTGGGGCAAAGAAAAATTGTGTTGATTATAAATAAATTTAGGTCCGAAGGTTGTAAATTTTGAACCCAAAATTAATTTTGTTTTGAGCCTTCAATACCCTTTCTTTCTAGCCCTATCCAAATCCCACATTACGGTCCAAAGAAAGACCTTCTGATCAGTCTTCAAAAGATGCCACGTCAGGCGAGTGAGAGAGTCCTATCAGAATATAACACTCTGATTCACGGCAGAAAAGACTCTGATTCCCAGCATAAAGGAAACACGAGAGAGTCTTAGCAATGACACCCCAATACCCAGCTAAAAGTGATACAAATGAGAGAGTCTTACCGGTGAAAACCTTCACAGGCACCATAAGGCGACGAAAGCTGAGAGAAAATCAAAATGAGAGAGGCTTGAAAGTGAAAACCCTTCGGGCACTACAAGTCGAATAAAGGTGATAATCAGATGGAAATCACGAGACAGAAATCGTGAAAGACGAAGGATAGACCATATGTGCATGTCATGACCAGTGGAGTTGGTATTCGCGTTTGATAAGTTTTGTAGATATTTCTTGCTAGAGAGTCATTTTTCTTTTTCCTTTGTCTTCTATTTTGTTTCTTTTTATCTTTCTTATTTTTATCAAAAATTCCCCATCAAGGTCTGTCTAGTCAGAACAAGTGAGAAATGACTTCAAAACTTGCCGCCAACTTTCCAATTATTATGCAAAGCAAGGAAATGCCATTGACGGCAGAGAAGTAGGGTGCGAAGAAGATTATTAAACTGGGGCAGAAAATTTTCTTTTCAGTTTGAAAATTTTCTGGAAGTCAATACCCACTTGGGGAAGAAGGAAAGTCTTAAGAGAAATGGTCTTCGAACCGGTGTCATCCTCAACAGCCTTCAAGAAGAATGAAACACCAATTTTGAGGAGATCAGTATCCCCCAGCAATGCTATCTACAACAAGTTCCGAGGTGGTCGGACAACACAGAGTGGTAAAGGAAAAAAGGAAAGCCCATCTTCAACAAAATAACCCCCAGCAAGTTGAGAAACACAAAACGGGGAAGGGATAAATGGAAAAACCCATCCCCAGCATGAGTATCATCAAATAATAACATCCCCAGCAAGTTCTGATAATGAAACGCAGAGCAGGGAAAGAGGAGGAGAACCATCCCCAGCAGGAGCACCACAACCAGCCACCACATTTTAAAACTAACCAATTTTTCTTTGATTTGAAACAGGAAGAAGAGGGGTTTGTCAGCAGCAAAGCATGCCACGAAGAAGATTCTCAAACTGGGGCAGAAAATTTTCTCCTGTTGCGAAAATTTTCTCGAAACCAAATACTTGGTTAGGGAAAGAAGCTAGATAACGCGAGGAAATGATCTTTGAACCCGGTTATCCCAGCAGATTTGAAAGAAAGAAAACAACAAGCTGTGATAGATGAAATTATACCCCCAACAGACAGGACAAGACGAGGAAGCTTGCGTTCAGAAAGGCAAGAAGCCGGTATCACCCTCAGCAATCATCGAAAAATGAAACATTGATTTCGAGATTTCACCGGCAGCGTTATATCCTACAAGTTTTTCAAGGGAGCGAAGCGCAAGCCCCGAAGGAGGTTTGGAAAGAGGAAGAAGGAAAGGGGATCCCCCGACAGGGTAATCCCCAGCTGATGACACTTCAATCCCCAGCGATCTCGGGAGAGAATAAAGGTTCTGAAGGAAGTAGAAAGTGAGGAAATAGAGAAAACTTTCCCAGCATCATTATCCTCAGCAGGCAAGTAAACAGTTCTAAAGATATCCCCAGCAGTCAGGAGGAAAGCAGTTCAGAAACAAGGTGATTTAGGAGAAATGATGGCTCAAGAGTCGATGCAGCAAGAATAAAATGGTACCTGAAGAGAGGAATGTCGATTTATTTTCAAAAGATGTTGTCGAAGTCAGGAGCCCACCTGAAGAGAGCAATGGCGATTTATTTTCAAAAGATGTTGAAGTCAGGAGCCCGCCTGAAGAGAGGAATGGCGAGTTATTTTCAAAAGATGTTGTTGAAGTCAGGAGCCCGCCTGAAGAGAGGAATGGCGTTTATTTTCAAAAGATGTTGTTGAAGTCGGGAGCCCGCCCGAAGAGAGGAATGGCGATTTATTTTCAAAAGTTGATGATTGAAGTCAGGAGCCCGCCTGAAGAGAGGAATGGCGTTTATTTTCAAAAGATGTTGTTAAAGTCAGAAGCCCGCCAGAAAAGCAGAACGCCGTCTCAGTTTCCAAGATTTGATAAGGAGGAGCCCGCTTGAAGAGAGGAATGGCGTTTATTTTCAAAAGATGTTGTTGAAGTCAGGAGCCCGCCTGAAGAGAGGAATGGCGATTTATTTTCAAAAGATGTTGTTGAAGTCGGGAGCCCGCCTGAAGAGAGGAATGGCGATTTATTTTCAAAAGATGTTGTTGAAGTCAGGAGCCCGCCTGAAGAGAGGAATGGCGATTTATTTTCAAAAGGTGTTGTTGAAGTCACGAGCCCGCTTGAAGAGAGGAATGGCGGTTTATTTTCAAAAGATGTTGTTGAAGTCAGGAGCCACTTTGAAGAGAGGAATGGCGATTTATTTTCAAAAGATGTTGTTGAAGTCGAGAGCCCCGTTTGAAGAGAGGAATGGCGATTTATTTTCAAAAGATGTTGTTGAAGTCGGGAGCCCGCTTGAAGAGAGGAATGGCAATTTATTTTCAAAAGATGTTGTTGAAGTCGGGAGCCCCTTTGAAGAGAGGAATGGCGATTTATTTTCAAAAGATGTTGTTGAAGTCAGGAGCCCGCCTGAAGAGAGGAATGGCGATTTATTTTCAAAAAGATGTGGTTGAAGTCAGGAGCCCGCCTGGAGAATGGAGTGGCGATTTTATTTTGAAGTAATAGTTGAAGTCAGGGAGCCCGCCTGAAGAATGGAGTGGCGATTTTATTTTAAAAGTTGTAGTTGAAGTCAGGAAGCCCGCCTGAAGAATGGAGTGGCGATTTATTTTTGAATTTGGTTGAGGAAAGCGGTAGAGTGTAACGGAAATCCCCAGCATAAATCAGAAGGAAGGCAACAAGGATCAGAAAAGATAGATTCAGACTTCGAAGGAGAATAGCTCGAAGATCACAAGTAAGGGAAATCACTTCGGAGTGCAATGCAAGTTAGCAACAAAAGAAGCTTGCGACCAGAATGCGAGTCAACGGTCCGAGATGATTAACAGAAGTTAGTCATAATGAAAAAAAAAGGCAATGAGTTAATCTAAGTGCAGAAGTTGATGAAAGATGTGGTGTGCTCAAGACATGGCCGAGGTCACAAGCACTGCATACCTGGTTCAGATCCAGAAAGCTGAAGAAGATTGAACTAGTACCTACAACTAGCAAGTATCAAGGTTCAAATTTAGAGTCCGCATGAAGCACCAACCAATACTCAAGATCAAGCTTCAGAAGACTTATAGATATGAATTTTGTAACTAGTAGCTGATAGGCTTAGTTAGTCTTTCTCATGTTTTGATTTTTGATGTAATAGCAGGACCACGGACCGGAACTTCGATGGAACGGAACCTCGACGGAACGACACCTCGACTGGCTCTCCACCTCGGTATACCCCTTCTTCACTCACTTTCGAACTACACGTGGCCTGATTCCTTTATAGCCAAGGATATGTAGGCAGCTCAGATACAAGGGCTCGGTCACATCCTTTTCTTTTAGTTTAGTCCCTCCGAATAAGGGTCGGGTCAAAAACACTTGTCTAGTCGTTCTTTGTCTGAAAACTCTTTGTGTTTTCGGTCAAAGAGGGGCAGCTGTAAACACGTGATTTTTGACCCTCCCCGAGATTTTCTATATTTTTAGCGTAAAATATTTAGTTTAGTTTTAATATAACTATTTTTAACTAAATTTGACTCTTTTACTTTATTTTTACCTTAAAATGAAAAATAACAAAAATATAGTTTTGTTAATGTTTCGTAGTCATTTTTAAACTTGAAAAATATAAAAAATAGTTTTATTTTAATTACGAGTATTATAGTTATTTTGATTACCTAGGATTAATTAAATAACATCGTGTTCTCATTTTCGGTTCCGGGCGAAGAATAATATTCGGGTTCGAACTACCCGGTTTTATAATTTTTGGACCTAGCCCGTAATAACCCGAGTCCACCACACGTGGGGGACACACGTGGGGGACACGGACAGAATATTATGGGAGGGGATGGGCATCAACATTGTTAAAATAAAGGTGGGAATATTATGGGTCTTGAATTTAAAATGAAAAGGGAGAGGGGGTTATACGAGGGGGGGGGACGGACGGGCTTTTAAAATGGAAAAGGGGGGGGTCTTCAGATGGATGGTCTCTGGACGAAAGAAGAAAAGGAAAGGAAAGAGGCAAGAAGAAAAAAGAGAGAAAGGCTGGACGGCAAAAAAAGAAAAGAAAAGAAAAGAGTGCAAAAAAACAAAAAACACATAAAAAGAACTCAAAAGAAAAAGAAGAGAAAACGGGAGGCAGTAAAGAGAAGGGGCTGGATTCTTGGTCTCTGGACGAAAAGAAAAGGAAGAGAAAGACGGCAAAAACAGGATTGAAAAGAAGAAAACAAAAACGGGCAGCAAGAGAAGCAGTAAACATTTCTGTTGAGTTCGTCGTCATTCGTCGAGGTCCGGTACGTACAACTTCAGTCGAGGTCGTCGTTTGATTCGAGTTCTGTCCGGAGAGGTCGAGGTTTGAGATCGTCGTAAAAGGTTCGTTTTCTCGTTGTGTACGTTGAAAAATATGCAGAAATAAAGGTGCATGTTCTTTTCCGATATTGTTCTTCTCGCTAATATTTTGGATCGTTTCGTATTTGATTTACTTTCGTGTGGTTCAGACTATTTTTGTAAATATATGATTTTGTTGAACATGCAATGTCAAAGTTAGCTAATGAAAATGACTAATCCTTCATATGCTCGCCAACTAGTTATGCTTCCATTGTTTATGTAATTGTTCACCATAGTCTTGAATTTGCTCACTTAGTTAGCTACTCGTATGTTTACTCGAATTGGTTATAGTTGAGCACGATGTTGTCACATTATGAAAATTGGTTCATTATTCTTTAACTGAACGACGTAATTAGATTAAAGGAATCGGGGGTGCATTTCATGTGACCCGACTCCAATTTTGAACAAGGTTAAATAAAGCGTGTCGTGAACCACAAGTGCATTTCATGTAGTGTGGCTCGCAACATGTTTTAAATAATCTTGAATTAACTCTCAAATAAATATAGCGGAATGTAGTTTGCTTTTAAATTAGAATTAGAGTTATGCCTCGCCTAACAAAATTGTACAAATCGCGGGGCCCTCATAAATGTATATGTAAAATATTTAGATTTCGAGATGTGCTGTTTCTTAGCGAATTTCCTGGCCTTCTCAAAAATGTAAATAAGTAATCGCTCTAGGCGCGTATTTTAATAATTTTACCTTCTTAAATACGGGCGTGCATTTCATGCGGCCCAAATCCAAATCCCAAAATGTTGAATAAGAATGTGTCGAGGATCCGGGTGCATTTCATGTGACGTGATTCGAAACATATTTTTAGGCAACATTCTCTTTCGTAAATAATAATAATAATAAAAGCGGTAAAGGGATATTAATTTGCATTAAGTATATAATTGTAAAAATCAGATAAATAAGCCGAACACGACAGTTGAGCGACCGTGCTAGAACCACGGAATTCGGGAATGCCTAATACATTCTCCCGGGTTAACAGAATTCCTTATCCGGATTTCTGGTTCGCGGACTGTTAAACCGAGTCATTCTCTTCCTCGATTCGGGATTTAACCGGTGACTTGGGACACCATAAATCTCCCAAGTGGCGACTCCTGAAATAATTAAATAAATCCCGTCTCGATTGTCCTTTAATTGGAAAAACTCTTTGCATCCTCGCGGGTGCGGAAAAAAGAGTTTTGGCAGGGGTTATTCCGGTCGACCGGTTCACTCGGCATTGCCCGCAGCCGGTAGTACTCCAGGTCTTCCAGCACCTTAGAAGCCTTATTATGCTCCCCTGGTTTCCGGTGCACCTCCTGCGCGGGGTCCTTCGGGGGTCGGACTAATGGGGGTGAGGTCGGTCAATCACGCCACCGCGTCCTCCCGGAGCTTGTTTTGAGTGTGGGGATACTCGCCGCCTGGTTAGGGAGTGCCCCGGGCACAGGAGAGGAGCCCTCATCAGTCATCACGGCATCCGCGTGGTTCTCGGGGCCACAGGCTATCATTCCGGCCCCGGCCGCCACTCCGCTCGCCCGGCCCGGCCGGGGGCGGGGGTCGAGTTCCGAGGCCGCCCTCGAGAGGGGGACGAGCCGGATTCTATGCTGTTCACGATCGCGGCACGGCTGTTACATACGATTACGTTATCACGGGTATTATTCGGTTAGTCACGGGTAGGCATCGGTTCTGTTCGACCACTGGTTCCACTTTTTCATATGTGTCTTCTTACTTTGCTTCTCACTTGGGTGTGCCTCGGGATTCTTTGAGTGCCCCCATTTATGTTTCCACTCCGGTGGGTGATTCTTTGGCCGTGGACCGCGTATATCGGTCGTGTTTGGTTACCATTTGTGATTTTGAGACCGGAGCGGATCTATTGTTGCTCGGGATGGTCGATTTTGATATTATTCTGGGCATGGACTGGTTGTCGCCCCATTATGCTATTCTTGATTGTCACGCCAAGACCGTGACGCTGGCTATGCCGGGCATTCCACGTATTGAGTGGAGTGGTACTATAGATCACACCCCTAGCCATGTTATTTCTTTTCTCAGAGCTCAGCGTATGGTTGAGAAGGGGTGTGCTGCTTATCTAGCCTATGTGTGGGACGTTAGTATTGACACTCCCTCTATTGATTCTGTTCATGTGGTACGTGACTTTGCTGATGTATTTCCAGCTGATCTTCCGGGCATGCCGCCCGACAAGATATCGATTTTGCTATTGATTTGTTGCCGGGCACTCAGCCCATTTCTATTCCACCATACCATATGGCTCCTCCTGAGTTGAAGGAGTTGAAGGATCAGTTACATGAGTTATTAGGTAAGGGTTTCATTCGACCCAGTGTTTCGCCTTGGTGTGCTCCTGTGTTGTTTGTGAAGAAAAAGGACGGTTCTATGCGTATGTGTATTGACTATCGTCGGTTGAACAAGGTTACAGTGAAGAACCGGTATCCTTTGCCTCGCATTAATGACTTGTTTGACTAGCTACAGGGCGCACATGTGTTTTCTTAGATTGATTTGCGCTCTGGGTATCACCAGCTGAAGATTCGGGAGCCAGATATCCCGAAGACTACCTTCAGGACCGGTATGGTCACTATGAGTTCCTCGTGATGTCTTTTAGGCTGACTAATGCCCCAGCAGCCTTTATGCATTTGATGTACAGTGTGTTCAGGACTTATCTGGACTCGTTCGTGATTGTTTTCATTGATGATATTCTAGTATATTCCCGGAGCCGGGAAGAGCACGAGCAGCATTTGAGGATAGTGCTTCAGATTCTGAGGGAGAAGCAGCTTTATGCCAAGTTCTCTAAATGTGAATTCTGGTTGAGTTCGGTGGCATTTTTGGGCCACGTGGTGTCGAGTGATGGTATTCGAGTAGATCCGAGGAAGGTGGAGGCCGTGCAGAGTTGGCCCAGACCCTCCTCCGCTACTGAGATTCGCAGTTTCCTTGGTTTGGCGGGCTATTACCGTCGTTTCGTAGAGGGGTTCTCTTCGATTGCAGCACCTATGACTAGATTGACCCAAAAGGGTGCCCCTTTTCAGTGGACAGACGAGTGTGAGGCGAGCTTTCAGAAGCTCAAGAGAGCTTTGACTTCGGCCCCTATATTGATGTTGCCTACAGGTTCGGGGTCCTATACTGTATATTGTGATGCCTCACGAGTTGGACTCGGTGCGGTATTAATGCAGGACGGTAGGGTGATTGCCTACGAGTCGAGACAGCTGAAAGTGCATGAGAAGAATTACCCTGTTCATGATTTGGAGCTAGCTGCCATTGTTCACGCCTTGAAGATTTGGCGTCATTATTTATATGGGGTTCCTTATGAGATCTACACTGATCACCGGAGCTTGCAGCACTTGCTTAAGCAGAAGGACCTGAATATGCATCAGAGGAGATGGTTGGAGCTACCGAAGGACTATGATATTACTATTCTCTATCATCCGGGCAAGGCTAATGTGGTTGCCGATGCCTTGAGTCGTCGGGCGAAGAGTTTGGGGTTTGGCATATCTACCAGCTTCGGAGAGGCCTATGGCGATGGATGTTCATGCTTTAGCCAGGCAGTTTGTTAGACTGGATCTTTCGGAGCCCAGCCGGGTTCTGGCTTGTGTGGTTTCTCGGTCTTCCCTATTTGACCGCATCAGGGAGCGTCAGTTCGACGACCCTCATTTGCTTGTCCTTCAGGATAGAGTTCGGCGTGGTGATGCTCGAGATGTTACCATCGGAGATGATGGAGTTATGAGGATGCAGGGGCGCATCTGTGTGCCCAATGTAGATGATCTTCGAGAGCTGATTCTAGCAGAGGACCATAGCTCGCGGTATTCCATCCATCCGGGAGCCGCGAAGATGTATCAGGACTTGAAACAACATTACTGGTGGAGGCGGATGAAGAGGGATATAGTTGATTATGTTTCTAGATGCCTCAGCTGCCAGCAGGTGAAGTATGAGCATCAGCGTCCGGGTGGATTGATGCAACAAATTGAGATTCCCGAGTGGAAATGGGAGCGCATTACCATGGACTTTGTATCCGGACTTCCACGGACGGTTAGGAAGCTTGATTCCATTTGGGTCATTGTGGATCGGTCGACCAAGTCCGCCTATTTTATCATCGGTGAGCACTACATATTCATCGGAGCGGTCGGCGGAGATCTATATCAAAGAGGTAGTTCGGCTGCATGGTATTCCGGTTTCCATCATTTCGGATAGAGGCACTCGGTTCACTTCACGGTTCTGGAGAGAGCTGTACAGCGGGAGTTAGGTACTCGGGTGGAGGTGAGCACAACATTTCACCCCCAGACTGATGGGCAGTCCGAGCGCACTATTCGGATTTTGGAGGATATGCTCCGTGCGTGCGTGATTGAGTTTGGAGGTTCATGGGATCACTTCTGCCACTGGCGGAGTTTGCTTATAACAACAGCTACCAGTCTAGTATTTAGATGGTACCGTACGAGGCCCTGTATGGTAGGAGATGCAGGTCTCCCGTGGGTTGGTTTGAGCCGGGCGAGGCCAGGTTGCTAGGTACTGATATGGTTCAGGAGGCTATAGATAAGGTCAAGGTGATTCAGGACAGACTTCGTGCGGCCCAGTCTAGACAGAAGAGTTGTGCGGACAAGAAGGTTCGCGATGTGGCTTTTATGGTTGGTGAGCGGGTTCTGCTTCGAGTCTCGCCCATGAAGGGCGTTATGAGGTTTGGGAAGAAAGGGAAGCTGAGTCCCGGATTTATTGGTCCTTTTGAGATTTTGAGGCGTATTGGGGAGGTTGCCTATGAGTTAGCCTTACCTCCTAGTCTAGCTGGAGTTCACCCCGTATTTCATGTCTCCATGCTCCGGAGATACCATGGTGACCCGTCGCATGTGTTGGATTTCACATCTGTTCAGCTAGACAAGGATCTGTCTTATGTTGAGGAGCCGGTAGCCATTCTAGACAGGCAAGTCAGAAAGCTAAGGTCAAAGAACATCGCTTCGGTAAAAGTTCAGTGGCGGGGTCAGCCGGTCGAGGAGGCGACTTGGGAGACCGAGCAGGATATGCGCAGCCAGTACCCTCATCTTTTCACTACTCTAGGTATGTTTTATATACTCGTTCGAGGACGAACGAATCTTTTAAGTGTGGGAAGATGTAACGACCCGACCTGTCGTTTTAGAAAATTACGCCCCAATCCCCAATTTAACTGTTCCCCTAAGTTCATTTCTGCTATTGTGGTTTGCCGGGAGAGTCAGTTCTGAAATTTGGAGCATTTTGGGACACTTAATCCCTAAATGAGAGCTTTAAAGCTAGAAAATGGTCCATAGCAGATCAGTGTTAAGACGATCTCGGAACGGAAATCCGATGGTTCTATTAGCTCCGTTAGGTGATTTCGGGGTTGGGAGCGCGTTTGGAATGTATTTTGGAGGTCCGTAGCTCAAATAGGCTTGAAATGCCGAAGGTTGAAATTTTGGCGAATCCGAACGTTAGGTGAGATTTTTATCCAGTGGTCGGAATGGAATTCCGACAATTTCTGTAGTTTCGTTATGTGATTTTGGATATGTTCGCAAATTTTCAGGTCATTCGGACGTCGTTTGGTCGGTTTTTAGATCGAATGTGCAATTCGGAAAGTTTTAAGAAATTTAGGCTTGAATTCGATGTGAATTATTGATTTTGATGTTATTTTGGCGATTTGATCGTGCGAGCAAGTTCGTATGATGTTTTTAAGTTAGTGTGCATATTTGGTTTGGAGCCCCGAGGGCTCGGGTGAACTTTGGATAGGCCACGAGATCAATTTCTCATGTTAGAAGTTGCTGTCCGCAACTGGTCTGCAGAGTTCGCAAATGCGAACAATAGTTCGCAAATGCGAACTCCCCACTATTCTGCAGAGTTCGCAAATGCGAACAATAGTTCGCAAATGCGAACTCCCCACTATTCTGCAGAGTTTGCAAATGCGAACAATAGTTCGCAAATGCGAACTCCCCCCCTATTGTGCCTGTGTTCGCAAATGCGAACTAGACACTATTCTGCCTGTGTTCGCAAATGCGAACCTCCCAATATTTAGCTTGTGTTCGCAATTGCGAACAATAGTTCGCAAATGCGAACTTCCCAATTTTGCCTTGGCTTCGCAAATGCGAACAAAAGTTCGCAAATGCGAACTTCCCAGCCTTAGCTTATTTTTCAAACTCCAAAAATTGGTCGGGGTTCGCAATTGCGAACCCATGTTCGCAAATGCGAACACAGAGACCTGTAAATCACGATTTCCAGCTTCAATCGTCACATTTCACAACCCAAAAACACCCAATTGCGATTCTTCACGGATTCCTTCTTCTTCAAAACAATTGTAAGTCACTTTTTACTTAATTCTTTCAATTCTTAACATCATTTTTACATGTTTTTCAATAGAAATCAAAGGTTTTCATGGTAGAAGTTCTTGTTTTTGGTAGAATATAGGGTTTTTCATAAATTGGGAAATTGGACCTCGAATTGAGGTCCGATTTTGAGACAAATCATATACTTGAACTCGTGAGGGGATGGGTAACCGGATTTTGGTTCGAACCTCGAGTTCCGATCATGTGGGCCCGGGGTCAAAATTCACTATTCCGGGCAGAATGTTGTAAAAGTTGTAATTGGCCTTAGGAATTTGTTTGTTGAGTAGTATTGATGATATTAATTCAATTGTGTATAGATACGATTGGATTGGAGCCAAATTTGAAAGGAAAAGGGCATTGCCACGGATTGAATTGTTCGTAAACATTGAGGTAAGTGGCTTGTCTAACCTCGTGTGGGGGACTTTCACCCCTAGGATATTATGTGATATTTTAAATGCCTTGTACGCGAGGTGACGGGCGTGTACATGCGGCTGGTTGTTGAATACATACTTTACTTAAAATGTTTAATGAGTAATATTCATGTTTTAGCTATTAAATTCGACATTTCTACCCGGTAGTAGTTAGAAAAGCATGATTAGATAGAATCTAACTGTCTAGTTGCTTAATTGACTTACTTGAGTTTTTCTTGGAAATCGCTGGCGCTGTTTATCGGCGAAGTTATAGTTAAGCATATTATACTTCTCTCTATGTATTCTTTTTACTTGATGTGATTGTGGACTACGGGTTCGATTCCCGAGATCCTGAGATTATTGAAATGTGGACTACGGGTTCGATTCCCGAGATCCCGAGATTATTGAAATGTGGACTACGGGTTCGATTCCCGAGATCCCGAGATTATTGAAATGTGGACTACGGGTTCGATTCCCGAGATCCCGAGATTATTGAAATGTGGACTACGGGTTCGATTCCCGAGATCCTGAGATTATTGAAATGTGGACTACGGGTTCGATTCTCGAGATCCTGAGATTTTTGAAATGTGGACTACGGGTTCGATTCCCGAGATCCCGAATTATTGGTAAGGACTGCGGGTTCGATTCCCAGAGATCCCGAGTTATTGAGATACTATTGAGACATGGGCTGCGGGTTCGATTCCCGGAGACCCAGGGGTGCTGTTAATGGGGACTGTGGGTTCAATTTCCACAGGTCCTGGACTTATTTTTATTGAGTTGGTTATTTGTTGTTAGCTAAATTGTAGACGGTTGCAGTAATCATTCTATTGTTGTTATTGCGGAAATTATTAATATTTAAATTGTTTATTATTGTTATTATCACTATATTTTTGCTTCTCAGTAAGGCCCTGACCTTCCTCGTCACTACTCCATCGAGGTTAGGCTTGGCACTTACTGAGTACCGCCGTGGTGTACTCATGCTACTCTTCTGTACACTTTTGTTGTGCAGATCCAGGTACATCAGAGCAGGCTCGTGCTAGGTGATTCCGCAGCTTTTTGGGAGACTTCGAGGTATGATCTGCTACGTCCGCGGATCCGGAGGCTTCCCTTCTATTCTAGTAGTACTAGTTGACATTTTTCTTCATTTCGTTGTTAGATACTCTTTATACATAGAGCCACAGTTGTATTTCTCTTTTAATCTGTGTTACCGTGGGGTTCCGGATCTTGGTAATATTTTATTCATTGTGTGACGGATGTATGTGCCAAGCGGCATGGATTACATATCTTTTATGCTATTTTTCCGCTGTTTCTTATTTAAGTGTTTATAACTTGTATATTCCGCAACGTGTTAGGCTTACCCAGTCGTGGGGACTGGGTGCCATCACGACATGTTCACAATTGGTGAACTAGGGTCGTGACACCTTTCTTTCATCCGAGGTCTTATGGAGCTCAGCCTCGCATTGGCTCAGGTCGGCCCTAAACCTAGTGAAAGCCTACACCGTGAAAAAAGACACCAGTTAGGGTAAGAGGAGAAGAAAAAATAAAGAAAAGTGCAACTATAGGAATTAATGTTTACTTGAAAGAAATGGTGTTGAGCCTCTTCGAAGAGGGTATACACACATCATTGACCTTGGTAAAGAATCCCGAAAAGGATCTTCTTTATTTGGGACATAAGTTAGGAATTTGCAGATCCCGGGCTTCCCTTATAGTCTCCTCAAAATAAGCTGGTAGATGGTGAGGGACTTATTGTCATGGCCCCGAGCAAATCTCTCAGGGCACTCTATTCAGCTATGGGGATTTCAGAACCTATCCCCTTCAATGTGCTTGTTGATGGCCGAGGAACGATCTTGACCTTGGGCGATTTAGGGGCTTTACCCACGTCTTTCTTTGGAGCTTCCTCGTCACGAGGCAAGGTCTTCGTTTAGGAGAACTTGTCAGCATCAACTGCTTCCTGGTTCGGGTCACCAGTGCCGAATCTTCACTCTCGTCTTTTTCCTTTTTCATTCAACTGGTGCACTGAGTCTATATCCTATAGGAATGAGATTCCTCTTGCATCTTGGAGTATGAACCCTTTTATCTTGGGTTTTTTGGGCTTTGAACCTTTTTTCTCTTATTATCTTTCCCCGATTTCAGAACCGGGGACTCAGTCTCCTCCCTAGGCGGGGCTGGTCTCATTTAAGAAACATTTCCAATGCTTGCATGAACGAAAATTAGGTATAAAGAAATGTCTCCAATGAAGGCGAAAGCATAAAAAACTTACAAGAAGAATTTACTGTGGTGTTTGGCTTCCCATCTCCCCCTTGACAAGTCATGCCAGAGACGCTTGTCATACGAGGAGGTCACAACTAGTATCCGGACCTAGTCTTCGTGGTCGGTGACTGCGTAAGGCATCCAAGCGACCTCTGCAAAAAAGATAAAGGCATTAAACAACGCAAAAATGGAACACAAAAGGATATTAGGAAATAACTTCACTTACAATCGGGGTTCCACTTCTCTAGGAATGGAATTTTCTTCTCTAGGATGATGTCGTAGGTCCTCACATAAACTGGCTCATCTAGCCTTGATCTTTGTCCTCGTCGTTGCTAGAAAATAAGGTCTTGGTCGAATGGCATTGGATCTTGATCAACCCTCGAAAAAGTTGAGGCCGATACAATTAGAATAGATGACTAAGGGTGAACTCTAGTCCCACGGCCTTGCTGGAGAAATATCGGAGCATGATCACTATGCGCCAGAAAGAAGGGTGGATCTGATCGAGGGTGACCTGATACCTCTTGCAGAAGTCGATCATGATTGGATCGATAGAACCTAGAGTGAAGGGGTAAGTGTAAACACTTAGGAATCCCTCCACATGAGTTGTGATACTTTCATCGGGAGTGGGTATTTGTACCACGACCTCAGCCCCTCAGCCACAATCCCTCTTCATGAACTCAAGGTGTTTCTCCATTATCGAGCAAATATACCTCGATACATGCTCATATCAGCCAGGGATCAGGGGGATTTCAATTTTGAAGTCTTTCTTTATGATATAGGGGATGGGAATAATCTCGTGAAGGGCCGACGATTTATCGTCGGCCGGTCGGGAAGAGGAGGAGGAAACTTTCTCCCTTTGAGGAACTGTTTTGGAGTTTTTCCGCATTGATTTAGGTTTGAAGAAGTGGAAAGAGGCGGAGTTTGATATCTTTCAGAACTAAAAGGGCGGAAGTAGCATGTGGTTAGAGAGAGAGAGAGAGAGATGAAGATGGGAAGAGATCACAAAAGTTAGAAGGTGGTTTAAAGATGAAAGTAAAGTTCTTAATTCGAATAAGGAGCCTTGTATTTATAGGCAAATGGTGACATTTTGGCGGTGCTAGTGGGCGACCGCCACTGGAAAGCATTTAATATTTTGGGGAAGCGAACAGACGGGATGTATTGGTCACCTCGAGCGCATACGTCATCGGGATGACATCATCATCAGGGGTTCCGAAAAATTAAGGTTCAAAATCGTTTCTTGTCATCTTATTCTAAGAAACGCGGGGACTGTATGTATACGATCAAAATCAGGTATCCCCGATTTTGCAAGCTTGGGAGTTGTTCAAGAAAAAACTCAAAATGAACCTGGCTCGAACTCGTTGGCGGAGTATAGAACTTAAAGACCAAAGTGCTCGATGAAGGCCAAGGCCGAGTATGACCAACCTCGAGATAATATCGTTATGGTTTATTAATAGAAAGATGAGATTCATGCAACAGCTCGAAGATCTCGGTGTAAATTCCGAAACGCATTTGTACTTGACGGTTAAATAGTTGTATAATAAGATTTCCTACTATAATTTGAAGTGTACCTTATTTAGGATTTCCCTACTTATATAAAGGGGATCCTATCCATTTGTAACATACGATTTCATTGACAAAGGAATATACATTCTTCATTTTCTTGCTTACTGCTCATCAGAAATGCCTTATTATTTTATTGTTTTTACTGACCTACCTCGAGGCCACCATACTCGAGGTCAAGACTTGGCTTGCACACTGTTTGATTTGCTTTACTTCTTCAATTTATATATTTAACTCCTTATTTATTAATTGGTAATGGATTAAATCATATATCTTTAAAATCACAACATAAGTTTAATTGTTATTCGAATTTTAAGGTAAACAGATGGACCGACAAAAAAGACAAAGTTCCTTTGAAAGTTTATGCGATTAATGTTTCAAAAGAAGAAACACACTAAAAGCCCGTTTGGACATATGCATTTTTCATGGGGATGGCATCATCATCAGGGGTTCCGAAAAATTAAGGTTCAAAATCGTTTCTTGTCATCTTATTCTAAGAAACGCGGGGACTGTATGTATACGATCAAAATCAGGTATGCCCGATTTTGCAAGCTTAGGAGTTGCTCAAGAAAAAACTCAAAATGAACCTGGCTCGAGCTCGTTGGCGGAGTATAGAACTTAAAGACCAAAGTGCTCGATGAAGGCCAAGGCCGAGTATGACCAACTTCGAGATAATATCGTTATGGTTTGTTAATAGAAAGATGAGATTCATGCAACAGCTCGAAGATCCCGACGTAAATCCCGGAACGCATTTGTATTTTGCGGTTAAATAGTTGTATAATAAGATTTTCTACTATAATTTGAAGTGTACCTTATTTAGGATTTCCCTACTTATATAAAGGGGATCCTATACATTTGTAACATATGATTTCATTGACAAAGGAATATACATTCTTCATTTTCTTGCTTACTGCTCATCACAAACGCCTTATTATTTTATTGTTTTTACTGACCTACCTCGAGGCCACCATACTCGAGGTCAAGACTTGGCTTGCACGCTGTTTGATTTGCTTTACTTCTTCAATTTATATATTTAACTTCTTATTTATTAATTGGTAATGTATTAAATCATATATCTTTAAAATCACAACATGAGTTTAATTGTTACTCAAATTTTAAGGTAAACAGATGGACCGACAAAAAAGACAAAGTTCCTTTGATAGTTTATGCGATTAATGTTTCAAAAGAAGAAACTCTCTAAAAGCCCGTTTGGACATATGAATTTTTTCACTTTTTTCGAAAAGTTTTACTTTTTTTTTAAAAAAAAATAATTAGTGTTTGGATAAATTTGAAAAACTCAAAAAAATTATTTTTTAAAATTTTCACTCAGACCACTCCAAAAACAATCAAAAAGTTATATTCATGTCTAAACACAACTCTAATTTTTAAATACCATTTCATTTTTTTTCACTTTTTTTTTAAAATTTACAATTCTTATGTCCAAGCGACCACTAATTGTATTCATAAAGCTCGAAATTCAACACATTTGAATAAATGCAAAAAAAATCTAAGCACTTGGTGTTGTAATATGCTAATTGCATTTGCTAATCAGAGGTGTTCTTCTTCACTTTTTTTTTTCTTTTCACTTTAATGAAAATTAAGAGGAAATACAACAATATATTTAAATTGTTATGCGGAGATCATCATGACAGCATATATTTTCAATTTGAATATTTTTAAATAGATAGTCAAACTTTTAAATAAAGTAAATCATTTTATAAAAAGAGCTCACGATTATGTATGCAATAGCTAGTTGATTGGATCTTTGGGAAGAACATTTAAAATTGGAGGTTGATTATTTTAATTATTTTTATTGCATTAAATATTTGAATGAAGCTGGGAGTAAAAAAATACACATGCATATGCTAACTTACAAACTAATAACGTACAAAAGAAAAGAACACTAGAAGCCTGATTATTCGAGTTAGGCCTTGTTAATTATTTACTTAGTTAATAATTAGTTATTTTTACTAATAGAACAAGTAAGACCCATTTGACATTATTTTTTTTTTAAAGAATTTATTTTTCGATGAAATTTTATAATCTTGAAAAAAATTCGGAATGGGCTTTTCCACTAATTGTATTCATAAAGCTCGAAATTCAACACATTTGAATAAATGCAAAAAAAATCTAAGCACTTGGTGTTGTAATATGCTAATTGCATTTGCTAATCAGAGGTGTTCTTCTTCACTTTTTTTTTTCTTTTCACTTTAATGAAAATTAAGAGGAAATACAACAATATATTTAAATTGTTATGCGGAGATCATCATGACAGCATATATTTTCAATTTGAATATTTTTAAATAGATAGTCAAACTTTTAAATAAAGTAAATCATTTTATAAAAAGAGCTCACGATTATGTATGCAATAGCTAGTTGATTGGATCTTTGGGAAGAACATTTAAAATTGGAGGTTGATTATTTTAATTATTTTTATTGCATTAAATATTTGAATGAAGCTGGGAGTAAAAAAATACACATGCATATGCTAACTTACAAACTAATAACGTACAAAAGAAAAGAACACTAGAAGCCTGATTATTCGAGTTAGGCCTTGTTAATTATTTACTTAGTTAATAATTAGTTATTTTTACTAATAGAACAAGTAAGACCCATTTGACATTATTTTTTTTTTAAAGAATTTATTTTTCGATGAAATTTTATAATCTTGAAAAAAATTCGGAATGGGCTTTTCCACTAATTGTATTCATAAAGCTCGAAATTCAACACATTTGAATAAATGCAAAAAAAATCTAAGCACTTGGTGTTGTAATATGCTAATTGCATTTGCTAATCAGAGGTGTTCTTCTTCACTTTTTTTTTTCTTTTCACTTTAATGAAAATTAAGAGGAAATACAACAATATATTTAAATTGTTATGCGGAGATCATCATGACAGCATATATTTTCAATTTGAATATTTTTAAATAGATAGTCAAACTTTTAAATAAAGTAAATCATTTTATAAAAAGAGCTCACGATTATGTATGCAATAGCTAGTTGATTGGATCTTTGGGAAGAACATTTAAAATTGGAGGTTGATTATTTTAATTATTTTTATTGCATTAAATATTTGAATGAAGCTGGGAGTAAAAAAATACACATGCATATGCTAACTTACAAACTAATAACGTACAAAAGAAAAGAACACTAGAAGCCTGATTATTCGAGTTAGGCCTTGTTAATTATTTACTTAGTTAATAATTAGTTATTTTTACTAATAGAACAAGTAAGACCCATTTGACATTATTTTTTTTTTAAAGAATTTATTTTTCGATGAAATTTTATAATCTTGAAAAAAATTCGGAATGGGCTTTTCCAAAATGTGATTTTGATCACTTATTCAAAAATTTCTGAGAAACTTTTTGCGTCACTCACAAAACTGTAATATTTTTTTAAGTAAAAATATACGTCCAAACATAATTTTAAATTTCAAATATTATTTTTCAACTTAACTTCAAATATTTTTTTTTAAATTATATTTTTTTATGTTGAAACACCTGCTAAATATGAACACTTTAAACACAAAATATTAAAGATTCTTTTGATATTAGAGAAGGTGACATTTCATTAAAATAGAACCACTTATTTCCAAAAAGATGGTCAATGTTTGGTAGCTTTTTTTTTCGACAAGGGAAAGAAAAGGAAACACAAAACAAACACGCCACTAGGATGTTATGTGATGGTTTGTACTCTCTATTGCTAATAAGAAATTTTAAATTCAAGCTCTACAAATAAGCTCTTTGATTAGGAGCATTTTATACGTTGTTTCGACGTAATATTAGATTAATCAGATTAGTAAATTAAAAAAATTACTAAAGTTTGAACTTTTCAAGGAGAGATGCTTATTTTTACTTTCATATATTGCTAGTAATATGCCCAATTACCACATGACTCACGTTACAATGTACAAGGACATCCAACTTGCTCAAAAATCATTTCTTTAAATTAAAACTTAAAAAAGGTTGGAGCAAAAATGATTTGATTATGACCCTTTTGAGAAACTAATTATTAAGAACTACCCTATATAGCCCGTTCTAAGTCAATTAACATTTCAAAATTGTAGTTCTTGAATATAATAAGGTTTATGTTGCTTTCAATTTAATCATTATGAATCTCATTAGTTTCTTTATCCATCCTAACAATACGATCATGTTTTTTTTACTACCTCCTTTCTTTCCCTTTTTACTTTAAGCAATAACCTCTAAGTACAATTCGATAATAACTAGTAACTAGAGTTAATGTTTATAGAAAAGGTTCAAATTGTCATCATACTATTTGAAGTTGTTTGATTTTATCCTTCATTACATGCTTGATCAATATGTATCCTTACAACAACAACAACAACGGCCCACTATGATCTCACAAGTGGGGTCCGAAGAGGGGTAATATGTATGCAGTCCTTATCTCTACTCCGAGGGACAGAGTTGCTGTTTTCGGGAGACCCTCGACTCACAAAAGCGACAAGAGGAGATATATTAGTACTATCAATAGACTCATATAATAAAATAATATAAAATAATATACATAACATAAATAACATAAAATAACATCAATATATAAAATCTAGAAAATACGAAAAAGATATCCTTGCGATTAGCAAATCGTCTTGTATTTATCCTTGCGATTAATAAATCATCTTGTATTTATTTTTGAAATTAGTGAAGCTCTAGTTTGAGTGGACTTCAAGTGTCCAAATTTTTATAGAAAGTAGGTCCCAAATTTATTCCGTAACTTTTGGTTGTGGTTTGGAATTACACTTAGTTGGAGCTCGTCAAAGATCAATGACAAAAGCGAGACATTTTTCTAATGTAATATTAGACCAAAAGTTTGCCAAATGGAAACATTGCTCAATTTAATTAGTACAAATATAAATTTAACACCTCATTACGAATATCACAATATTAATACTAGAATAAGTTCAAGTAATACTCCCTCAGATCCAAAATAAGTAATTTTTTGAATGTTTTTACACATATTAAGAAAGTCACATTTTAGCATTAATTAGCAATAGAATTGACCATTTTAACTTTACTATCTCACATAAATACTCCTAACACATATTCCAACACTATTTACTCCAAGAACAATATAAGAAAATTATCATTAAGTCATTCTTGAAATCCGAAAAAATTACTTATTTTTGGACCACAAAAATTAGGCCAAAAAATCACTTATTTTGGACCGGAGGGAATAAGTATCATTGGTTATTGTGATTTAGAAACATAATTTAGGTATAAAGTTTCTTGTTCGCATTTCCTAATTCGATATAAGCAAAATCCGTATAATTGTTTTTGTGCTATTTTGTATTATTTTATACACTACTACGAATTCGGTCAAAACCGTCCCCAACCAATCGATTAATTTTGGCCAGTTGAAAAACCGGCTAAAAATCGACCGAAGTCGCTCGATTATATATATATATATATATATATATATATACTAATTCGGTCTTTTTCTTTGGCACCAAAATGCGAATAAGTTATTTTTGCATACCGAGAATTTATTTTTCAAGAAATCGATCAAATTTGGTCGATTTTTCATTTATAATAAAAACTAATTTTCAAAAGATCGATCAAAATCGATCTTTCATTTTAAAAATCGACCAATGTCGGTCAGATTTCTTTTATTTTAACAAAATCGACCGAAATCAATCAGTTATTTTCGAACAAAATTGCAGTTAAAGAGTACTAGTACTGTAGCCATCTACACATCTCCCATTCATCTCTACCACAGCTGAGTCCACTTTCTTAAGCATCCCAAATTCTCAAATTACAACACATACCCTTCAATTACACATAAGATATTTTAACATACATATAAGGATCATATCGCTCAAAAACACTCCGCATGAGATAACCCACCCGCTTCACCTCATTTCAATATTTCAACATGCCTTCCACCATCATATACGTTACACAATCAATTAGTCTTTTTGAGTCTGGATTCATATCGTCATACATAGTGCACCTTACCTCCCAACTCGGAAATACAAAAATATTCTTCACATGCCCATAACTCGGGGCTACACAACAGATCCCAATAATTAACGAACACTTAACAGCTCATCTATTATTCATAAGACTCTTTCGTCATTACCAAGACCACATAGATACACCCCACGATACCAACATACTTATCACATGGGTATACAGCCGCCATTCAGGCTAATAAGAATAACACTCAACATATAAGTTCAAAACACTTGCTCACACAATCAGCACCTTGGTGCTCAAGCCATAGGCAAAGATCCGGCCTCAAGTCCTACAGACTGGCCCATTATGAACTCACAGAGATTATCTCTCTCCCCTTGATCGGGGAATCACAAGCCATTAAGGCACATCTGACGTTGAGCGCTCACGTGCGCATACAGTCGTGTGGAAGGAATTTCAAGAGTTATCTCAAACTGAATCAAGTACGCACGATAAGAATTCCAAGAATAGGATGTTTTCCTAAAGGTTCTACAGCCTCTCGAGGATTAATACAAACGTCTCTGTACCGATCCGCAGGACACTACTAAACCTGCTCATGACTCGTGAGACCTAGTAAGCTAGGCTCTGATACCAACTTGTCATGATCCAAATTCCAAACCCGGTCGTGATGGCACCTCTCGTGAAGACAAGACCAGACAACAACCCCAAATCATCTTTTAGCAGTTATTAATCATAAATGAATAAAATTACTAATTAAAGGCATTTAACTATTAAATTTCATCCCAATATAATCCGACCGGAGTGTCACAAGTCACGAGCATCTAATGAGTAAAGGTACTACTACTGGCCAACAAGGTATAGATAGATACAAGATAAAACCTGGAATACAAAGAATGAAGTACGGCGTCACGAACGCTAGTGGCCACCTTGCTCAACTACCACAATAAGTCTTCTGCCCTGCTAATAACCCGCTAACGGGTGAGCAATACCTGCAACTGCACACAAGGTGCAGGGAGTAAAGTGAGTACTTCTAACTCAGTGGTAATAAGAGAGAATAACATCTGAGCGATAAGAAAATACGTATAGGCACACCAAAATGCTATAACAAGACGGAACAACCCTTTTAGAAAAGCCGAAATACTGTGAAAATCCTTTAGAAAATCACGAGAGCAGTTAAAAATCTCTTTTTCAAAATCTTTTTTTTCTTTTTCAACAGCCAAGCATATAAATGCTACATCAGATAGAGCAAATAGACTCATAAATCGGTCCCTTGGGCACATCACTCCTTAACATATAATACTAGGGTATTTGGTCAACAAAGTAAATAACAGTATGAATGCTAATGATATCTGAGTGCTAAATATCATGCCACGTAGTACAAACATGAGTAAATGCATGAATGCAATGCAATGCATATGGTCGCTGCGGCACACAGCCCGATCCATTTGGGTACCCGCGCTCACTGTGGGGGTTCAGACTCCAGAGGGGCTCCTACAGCCCAAGCGCAATATCAATATCACACCTGTTGCGGCGTGCAACCCGATCCATGCATATTCATGAATGCACACTTAACACTCGAGGCCTTAAAACCTCCCCACCTTACTCTTAATGCCCTCACATATGGCCCTCGACCCAAATCAGTCCAAAAATAGTCAAATAGCCTCGCAGGCATCAGTAAAAAACAATAATACTCAGTTCAACCATAGTTCAAATATCAGTGAAAACTCCAAGTTTGAGTAAAATATAGCTAAGTTCATAAAACAATATAAACTACACGGACTGAGTTTAAATAATATTTAAATAGTGAGAAAAATAGTGATGACAGTTTATAAAGAATTCAAATAATCGGCAGTAAGCCCCAAGTATGGCAATGAGCCCAAGTCATAATAATAACAACAATACAATTTCATATACGCGGTAAAAACCAACAATCAGGACGGACTAATTCACAATCCCCAACGGTGCTCTACCCACGCTCAGGTCCAGCGTGCAAGATGTGCAAATTAGGGGTTTCAAACCCCCAAGATATCATTTCCAAGTATTACTCACCTCGAACCGGCGAATTATCAAGCCCGTGACGCCTCTGCACCTCAAATCGGCCTCCACGCGCGTCGAAACTAGCCAAAACAGAGCGAGTATATCACAATATACAAATAGAACAATACCCAATCGAAAACAATCGAATTATAGCAAAAACCTCGAAATTAGCAAAATACGAGCCTCGGGCCCGCTTCTCGAAAAATTATGAAACTCACATTTTCGGAATCCTCATCTCGCCACAAGTCCGTACATATAAATTTTATCAAAATCGGAGTTCAAATTGGCCAACTCCCAAATTTACACGGAAAAAACCAAGCCCTAATTTCTTCAATTTTATACCCAATTTTAGAGATTTAATGGATGAATCTTCGATAAAATCATATATTTAACTCATAAAACTTACCTCCAATCGATTCCCAGTCGAAACCCTCTTAATTCCTAGCCAAAAGCTCCCAAGCTTGCTAAAAAATGGAGGGAAAATGCCATAAGTTGCGGATGAGATAACACTTAAATGAATTCTGACGCCAGGCTTTTCTTCTATGCGAACACGGTCGCCCTTCCGCGTTCGCGATGAGTCCAAATTTTTCCCTTAGGCGAACGCGTCCATCTGCACGCGATCGCGATGCACCAAAAGCTTCTACTGCGCGAACGCGTTAGTCCCTACACGATCGCGATGTACAATTTTCCTCTGAAATGCGAACGCGAGCCTGCCCTACACGAATGCGATAGCCAAAATCCAGGACCACTCCAGGTAACTCTACGCGTTCGCATCCTTCCTCACGCGAACGCGTGGAAGGATTTTTTTCTGCAATTTATTACTGAAAACCAGCAGTTCCCTCAAGTCCAAAATGGTCCATTTGATCACCCGAATTCACCCCGAGGCTCCCAGGACCTCAATCAAAATCATCAACCCACTCCAAATCATGATATAAACTTGTCCGAATCATAAAAATACGTCCTTAAACACAAAAATCATCAAATTAAGGTGGATTTAAGCTAAGTTCAACTATAACTTCTGAAACCAACATTTAATCAAAAACCCAACCAAACGACGTCCGAATGACCTGAAAATTAGCATACATATCGAAAATCACCTAACGAAGCTACCGCAACTCTCGGAATTCCATTCTGACTCCCAAATCAAAATCTCAACGATCAACCGGATTTTGCCAAAATTCCAACTCGCCAATTCAAGCCTATTTCTACACTGGACCTGCAAATTAAATTCTGATCGCTCTCCCAAGTCATAAATCATCCCCCAAAGCTATCCGAATCACCGGAATTCGCATCCGAGCCTTCTATCCACATAGTCAACTTTCAGTTGACTTTTGTAAAACGAGCTCCCTTCTATGAGGCTATGTGCCTTATTTTCAACCAAAACCAATTCAATTACACCCGATCAACTCTAACACTGATATAAAAATATGAAGCAACACAATAAGGGAGAAATGAGATAGTGACTCATGCGACGACGGGTCGGAACGTCATAAAATCAATGTGAGTAGCAATCTTTTGCATAAGCAATAAGTTTTGTTGAAATCTTGATAGAAGAAGGAACTTTATAATTAAAGAACATATAGTTGAGGAAGAAATATAAGCTCCTCTACGCTTGAACAGTTGATAGCCAGTATACGAAACATGGGGTAAGCAGTTGAATCCATCGCTTTTGTAGAGAATATTTAGGTTAAGTTGAAGATAAAAAGTAATTACCTAATATTGTGGAGTAAAAGGTTTTAACTAATAAATTATTTTAATAATTTTAAAAAATTAAAAAGCAAAGATAATTGAAACAAATTTTAAAATTTTAAAATTGAATAGAAGTTGGAACGATTTGGACTCATGAATGGTTTGAAATTTACTTCCTAAAAATTAGGAGGTTTTAACTAATAAATTATTTTAATAATTTTTAAAAACTAAAAATTGAGATAATTGAGAGGAGTTAGAACGGTTTTGACCTAAAACATTTTGAAATCCACTCCTATTTTTGAGGTAGGCGGTAGTTTTTTTTTACAAATAATATTTTTTTTTGAAATTAAATATTAAGATAATTGAGAGGAGTTAGAACGGTTTTGACCTAAAAGCTTTTGAAATTCACTCCTATTTTTTTTAGATAGGTGGCAGTTTTTGGAGTGATGAATCGTTTGAATTTTACTTCCTACAAATTAGGACCAATGTCTTAATATGCCATGTATAATATTATTGTGCTGCCATTTGGCTTCATGAAAGGCCTTTTTCTTTAGCTTTTAATTATAGATAGATAAATAAAATAAAAAGAAATCTTAAACTAGAAAGCATCAATAGTCTAGTGGTAAAATAATATCTTATCACAGTATAGAACCCAAAGTGATTCCCAGATAATACATTTTTAATTGCATAACTGAAAAAAGACTAACCGAAATAGGTCTATTTTAACCAATCAAAGTCGGTCAACTTTTTTCGGTCATCCTTTTTCTTTTGGGCCAGGTGTAAAATTTAATTGTCCGAACAAAATTGGTTGGTTGGCTCTACCGACCTAATGATTTTTGGCCATTACAAATTGATCGTCTTTTTGATCGATTTGCATCAATTACAGGTCAATATCGGTCAGTTTTTGATCAAATTTCTAGTTGTGACAGAATCTGGCATGGGTTGCTTATACGAGTATTAGCTTTAAATGGATAATAGCTTGTTTGGCATAATTTTATTTTATTTTTGCTGCCAAATAAATTTTTTTTTACCAGAAGTATTTTTCTCCAAAGTTAAGGTGTTTAGTCAAGCTTTTAGAAAGAAAAAGAATTACTTTCAAGTCAAAGTTGAATCAAATTTTGAACAAAAAAAAAATAGCTTCTTCTCAAAATTACTTTTTTGAAAAGTACTTATGAGAAATATATACTAAAAAATACTTCTTAAAATTTGACCAAATACTAATTACTCTTAAAGGTATTTTAGCCAAATACAAACTAATTCTCACCAAAAATAAATATTTGAAAAGCACTTTGAGAAAAATATTTTTAAAAAATAAGCTGATTTTAGAAGTCCGGACAAAAAGATTATAAAGCACGTATAAAATCTTGATTTCATTTAAAAGTATAATCACTAAACAATCCAATCATTATTAAGTTATCTTAATATGAGCACTTTTTCCTAATTAATCTCTTGGAATTGAGAGAATCTCATCAAATAAAATTATAGTCCAAGTACCTAATAAAACATCATCTTTCGATACCTAATGAATTCAAATTCATCATAAATTAGCAAAATAGCATCTTCATTGATATATTCTCTAGGTTCAGCCATTTTGATCAATTTTAGATTATCATCTAAACAATAATAATTAAACAAAGCACAAAGTCGGCAAAATAGTTGGCAATGTTTATGTATAATAGCCACCAAATCAAGGCCAAAGAATAACTAGAGCCTTTAATAAAGCTTTGAGCAACATGAATATTTTATTGGCAATTGAATATTGGTCGGCTACAAAAATGCCAGTTAAGCAAACAGATTTGTTATTTAACCAATAAGAGAAAAATAAATTAAGGAATTAGCTGCTAATGAATTTCTACGTGCTATAGTTGGACTTTTAAAGTCAAATATATTAATTATTGAAAAATTTGAAATTTTCAATAGAAATTGTATCTACCCCAATGGTTCATGAGATTATGAACAAAAGTTACAAGTTGATGCTTCTACTTGGATTTTTGAGCTAAGTGACAGTTAAAGCATAGTTCAATCAAATTATACAGTACTGGATAAAGATTTAAATAATATACACAAAAAACTAAAAAATATTTTAAATAAAAAACATCAATACTCATATACAATAGTAAAAATCTCTAAATTATAAAATAAAACAAAGTTACGTACCTTGTACTTCTCCACTTTACCCCTCTTCGCGTTAATTTGTAATCTAAAAGAAACGAACAGTTATCAAAAATAATATTTTTTTTTATATAATGGCATAGGGTCGATAGAAATGTTTGTGTTATTTAGACTGGTATAAAATGATTATAAATCTTGAATAATGAACAAATTGATAAACTGCTTGTTTCAAGTATTTGAGAAGATATAGTAGGAAATCCGAAAAGTTTTTTCAGTTCGATGAACTGCGATGCAATAAGAAGATAATGATGAAGGGCGATACTCTACGAGAATTTCAGTTTTAAGTGAAAAACCAACAATGTCGAAGCTTTGGGGATAAAGTTTAAAAATAGTAAATATAAATTTGAATAAAAAATATTGTTCAAAATCCGAAAAACATTTCAGCATAATATACTGAAGTTCAAATTTTTTAACTGTGAACTTCCAGCATAATATACTGAAATTCCAGCATAACATACTGATCGAGCATAATATGCTAGAAGTTCATACACTTGTGCTCCAGTTTCTAGTATATTGCGCTGAAACTTTTCGTGTGATGGAGTTCCAATATATTATGCTGGAAGTTCATACACAATTGCAACAATCTCCAGTATATTCTGCTAGAACATTTCGTATTGCAGCAAAATAGTAGCTATTTTTCAATGACATTACAAACTCTAATTAATTTTTAATATAATTACCAATATGAAAACTAACTAGCCATTGCTATTTTCACAAGCTGTGGTTGATATCGAACCTACACAAATTTTGACCTGTTAAGCTTTGTCTCGTTTGATTGCGAACCTGTAACACACGGGTGTGAACCTTCCTTAAACATGGAACTTCGTCCCTGCGTTAATATTCCACTATTCCAGCAGCAATGATTGGCTATATGTTAAACTCAGTTCATTTTACCTCATCCAATTTTGAGTTGACCTATTATAATTGACACCTACTGACTAGGTGTCAATTATATAAAATTTGAAAATTTTACCTCCTATAGTAGATGTATATATATCATATTTATTATAAATTAAAATTACTTTAAAATTTTTCGATCCAAAATATTTATAAACATTTTATGAACTCAAAACAATTATAAAAAATAAAGGGCCAATCATAGCAGGTCGTAACATATCTGAAATTCAGTAAAGGAAAAGATAAAGGGAACATATGTAGAGATAGCAGAAGATATTTAGTGATCTTTATTCATGATAATGGGTTAATCTGCCTCTCCATGAAGAGGTTCAGATCCTTACAATCATGTTTTTATAGATCTATTGTTATTCCTTGTTTTTTTTTGGAGGGATTGAACTTGCGCTCTTTTTTGTTTTGTCTTTTGACTGGTTGTTGTTTTGTTGTTTCTGCAGCTGACAGGTCGCCCCCGCCTTTATTCACTGGTCTGCGCGGGTGGTTGGAAGTAATCCTCCCACATACCGAGGGAATTCGCTCGTGGGCGTCCTTCTCGAGGAGGTACGGCCAAAGTTTGGTCGTAGGTAAGTCGTTTTGTTTTACTGGGACGTGTTCGACTTTTGGTTGTCGCCACGACTTAATGCTCACCCATTTTCTATATTTGTAGGGCGGGTAAACCGCGACAGGGCTCCTCAGCCAGTATTCCGGCGCCCTGGGGCGATTGCCAGGTTTCTTACTCCAGCGGCGGCCGCTCAGGTACCCAGGGCCGCTTCCATCGACTCCATAGCCGCGCCCTCTCCCGTTCGCTCTTCGCTTGATGGCGGGAGCTTGTCGGGAGTTGTCCGCCCTCGGGAGGCGTCGCCTTCTCGAGATGAAGAAGAGAAACCCTTAGTCAGGCGGAGAATCTTTCCACCTCCGGCCTCTTCAGTGGTACGGCCAGTTGCTGATGAGATGGTAACCGTGGACCCTCTGCCTCTTTCCGAGGCGAGGGAGATCGCTGAAGCGGCGCGCGCTCCAGCGGGCGGGCCAAATGATCTTCAAGCTCGGGATGAGCGAGAAGGGAGCGCCGCCCCCACCGCCCAGTCTTCTACCCATAGGTTTGAGGCGGGTGAGCCTTCCTAGGTAGTCGTGGATCTTGGAGATTCCAGCACCTCATCGATGGGGCCGGCGGAGATGGGAGAGGTGTCTCCGTCTGGTTCTGACTTGGATTCTGAGGATGTTCGTATCTTTCGTGATGGGATCACGAACTCGACTGTTCATCTAGATGAGAGGCCGCGAGTGATCGAGATTCCCGCGGATGAGAATTTATTGTTGAGAGAGTCTTCCATGTTACCGTTGTTGGGCCAGCTATGTTCTTCAGTGGAGAATCAGTCGCTGAGAGAGGTGACAGATGTCGGCATAATGAATGAAGTAGCATCGATGGGTATGAAGGTATGCGTTCTGGACTGACTATCTTCTCTTAACCCTTTCGTTTCCCGGGGTCCCCGTCCCTGACTCCTCTGTTTCTTGCTTTGTTTCGCAGGTGTTTCTGCTGCAGGTGGAGTGCCTGCGTTAGACCAATGTTCTATCCGGGGTACTTCTCCGTGTTCTCGAGAGGTGCCGCCGGTTACGGATCTAATGCAGGGAGCTTAATGAGCGCTTGAGGGATGACCCTTGTAACCAAGAGTTGGTTGGGGAGTTAGCGCGAGCGGAACTATAGAGGGACCAGGCGCTTGGCCGTGCTGAGACCTTGGAGGGGCGGCTATGTCAGGCGAACGATGAGTTGGAGGCTGGGATGAGGGCATCTTTGGAGAGCGAGCGTCAATGTTTGGCCAGGGTGACGGCGGTTACCTCGGAGTGGAGCGGGAAAGTTGCCGCGCTGGAGGGGGAGTTGGCCGACTCGAAGCGTAGGCTAGTCGAGGCTTCTGCCAGGACGGTCGAGCTTGAGGGGATTATCCGCGCCAATGATTCCCAGCTGTCGGCGATAAGAGATGCCGCCGCTTCCAGGGAGAACGGCCTCGAGGAGCGAATCAGGACACTGGAGGGGAATGCTCAGGATGCCGTGGGGCAGATAGCGCTCCTTGAACATGAGAATCGGCGCATCCAAGAATAGTCCGCATGCTTGGGTAGCTCTCGTGAAGCTTGGGTTTACACCAAAGCGCAACGGGACATATATAAGCATCTGCTTGAGGCTGGCCTAATTACCGAGGGTGCCTTCGAGCAGGCGCGCCAGAAGGCGCGAGAGGCCCGTGAGGAATGCGGCTTTGACGCCGCGACACCCGATAACGATGACATCCCTGGCGGGA
>JASVEL010003275.1:0-107733 GCA_032618575.1 Nicotiana noctiflora
AAACTAGATCCACGTTTCTTGTTAGTGCAGGGAAACATAGGGGACTGGCCACCTTTGATACTGCCGTTGGTTTCAAGCCTATGGCTGAGGGAAGTGGGAAGAGAGAGGTGCGCTCCAGTTCTGTTGTCAAAGTCCTGATCGGCAGTCCGTTCGTGGTCGAGTTTCCAGCACCGTCGAGGTCCTTGGTTCAGTCTTGGTCCTGATTCTTTGCTCAATATTGTTTCAATTTACATATTGGATTTCAGAACTGAGGTTAGATGTCACTCATTTGTTTCACAAAATTTAATGAATCAAATTTGAATTCGTAGTTGGGTTTTGCTGAAGTCTTTGTTGACTGTTTCGTTCCGGAATGAGTTGTTGTTCGAATTATTTGTGATCCCTTAATTGCATAGGCATGCGTTTGTTTTGATAATATTATTTTGAGTGTTTCCTTCATGAATTTGTATTCAGTTGGTTTTCAAGGATGCAAGTTGGTTTTCAAGGGTGCAAATGCCATCGTATTCACTTGTTATCTATAGCATTAATTATTTGTTTATATATTATGGAACAGACGCTGTGAAAACCTATACCCCCATTATTTACATCGAGTCAGCAATGCTTTTAAAAAACATACTAGAAGACCTTTACCATTGACATGCACACAAATAAGATTTATTTTGTTTAATAGATTTAAGGGGTCAATGTTACTAGAGGCAAAAATTTGGATTAAATATTATATAAGAGTGATTTAATTAATGGGTTGGAACTCAACTATTAACTTGCATATTTGTTCTTAGTTGTTGTTGCATTCCTAGTTCATTGCTTTGATTTCGAGAGTTAATTTGGGTAATTTGATGGTTTATTGTTGATGATTATTTATGAGACTATTGATTCATATTTGAAATGATATTAGCAAGGTAAATTAACTCAATTTTTGTTGGTGTAATGGAATTTTTGTTGGTTTCTACGTTATTATAAAGATGCTTGGACTTTGTAGTTTCATTTTTAGATTTGGAAGGACCGTTTAGTAAATTTTACGGTCTTTCCCGAAGTTAACAAAGACGATAGATTCTTTAGGCACGATTTGTAAATAAAATTGCTTTCCTAAATACGGGTGCGCATTTATGTGACCCAAATTTTACTCTCGGCGAAACTGAAATACATTAAAGTCACAGGCGTACTGGTTGCGGTGTGACTCGAGATGTATTTTCGTGACGTCGCAATTCCTTAAAATTAAAAACAGAACATTAAAAGCACATAGTTAAAATATATAAAGAAATAAGATAAAAACAAAATTTCTTCTTCATTTTTTTTGGTTTAAATGTAAGGTTTGCATTATTACGAAAGAAGAAGAAAATAACCAAGGGCAACTTGGGTAAAACTAGTGCAGATTACGGTAAATCGCTGATAAACGCATGTTTGCCGAGCACCGAACCACTTTACCCCACATATAAAAACCCTTCCCTGATAGTCTAATTTCTCACCCTTCATATTTTCTCTCTCTTCGATCGTTCAATCAAATCTCTCGCTCTCTCAAACTCCCCATTTCGCTCTCTGCTCTCACTACTCGTTGAAAAACCCTAGGCATTAACTGTTGCTGATCCCTTCGCGATGATTCCTTTCACCTCCACTGTTTCTACACAGATTCGGTTTCTGCTCAATAGCTTGAACGCTTCCAATTCTGACACTGTTTTCCATGAGCTCCGTCAGGTACTATAAACCCTAGCATTCTGTGAATGTGTGGTTATATATATGTATGTATATGTATATATTAAGTCAATTACTGCTTGTTTCTTTCTCAGTTTGGATTTTTTGTGTAACTCATGTAGCCCCGCCCACTGTAACTTTTTAGGAACATGTTTGCATTGGTGTACTGGGGAATAATTGGTATTAATAACTGGAAACTGGAAAAGAACGATTTTCAAGATTATGTAGTTGGGTTAAGTTGCACTTCTTGAGTAACGGATCATTTTTGAATACACCCAAATTGGATATTTTATTATCAGTATAAATTACTTAATTGGGTTATTATATGTATAATACCCATTGTGTGTCACTATCAGACTTGGTGACATTTATAGTATAAGAACGATTTTCATGCATATATGGTCGGATTCTTGGTTGATTATTTTACAGATTGGATTTTTGTTTCCTCTCTGTAGCGTGTGTTGTTGCATTTTTACTTTTGTATACATATTTTGCATTGATGTAGTGGGTGAATTGTGAGCATTGAAAGGATTATCTTTGAGCTGACGTAGTTTGATTACTTATAAAAAATGGTGATGTAGTTTTGAGTTTGTTTTAATAAGACTTATATAAAGATTTTTTTTTTGATAAGGGAGGTGAAGTAGTTTTGATAAATTGCATTTCCTGGGTAGTGGGTTCTTGAATATCCAAAATCGGAATTTCCATTTGTTTTTGTAAATTCTGCAGAAAGGACCTCACTCCGTTCAAAAAGGGGGCCACTTTCTCTTAGCAAAGGTCTTTGTTTGTTATGACTAGAAACTCGTTATGGTTATGCGGCTATATAGAAAAGATGTGCGGTTGGGTGGGGGCCTCACGTGTTTTTTAATCAATATAATCGACCAAAATTCTGTCGATTGTAGCTAGTGATTGCCCAGTTTAGCGTGTGATCACCGAAGGATGCCGAATACCCCTGGCGGGTTCTGCTGGGCAAGTCCAGGAGCTGGTTTGGGGAATCGCGGATTATTTATTCGAGGTGGGGTGGGGACTTGATTATGATATGGAATAATTGATAGAATCGAAATTTCATAGAAGCATGATCGAGTCCACAAAATCTTTTCATAGGCGCACATGTGGCTGAATATATAAGGAAGGTCACACACCCTGAATACTGATAATTAAATTTACTTAAATGGACGATATGTATAATCCACATATAGAAACCCATCTGTGTGTATACATGCATTTATAGTCAATTTCGCAGTTGTTTCTTTCACATATTGGATTTCTGTTTCCTTTTTGTAACTTCTGTTGTGCACTGCAATAGATATGTTTGCACTGTAATACATATGTTTGCAGTGAGGTAGTGGTTGAATAATTGGCTATTACAAACAATGGTTTTCAAGGCTATGTAGTTGCCTAAACTTGCCATTCTTGAGCAATGGGTTTTGCTTTAAATATCCAAAATTGTAATTTTCATCTGTGAACACTGTTAGTAAATACTTAATTGGACTATATGTATCTAGAAGAGCTAGAGAATTTTATGTTACCTTTAGGGCTAGTTAGGTAAAACCTTATATACGCAATTATTAGATCGATCTTTGAAGGACACAATGGAACTTTCCTCCTTGACTTCACAGTCCTTGATCTTTTGTTGGATGACCGGCCCTTTCTTAGACTTGGTGAACTCCTGCCGCGATGAATTTAACTCTGTTCCATGCCCCGCTGCTTGTCAACCACATCGGAAAGTCGTTGGGCAGGCGGAGACCTCTTTCGGCAGAGAATTATATGTATTTTTATAATACAAGTGCAAGAGAACCATAGGAAACACTATCTCTAGCTGCACTAAATTGCCCCTCTTGAGCAATGTGGTTTCGCTTTTAATACCCAAATTTGGATTTTTCAGTCATGAAAATTGTTTCTAAAATTTATGTAATTGGACTATATGTAGCGTAGCTGGTATGTTCCTTTTCTGTGTGTTGGGCGCGAGAGAACTGTCAGTGATTTCTATTTTGTGGTTGCGCTAAATTGCCCTTCTCGAGTAATTTATGTTTGTCCGAATATTCAAAATTTGACATTTTCTGTTGTACTATATGTATTAACTATATCAAAAACGATATTTGTACTATAAGTACCTCTGTATAGAGATTTCATACATTTTTATGCATCTGGTGCCAGAGAATGGTGGTGATCAGAAAGCATGAACTTTGGTCATTGGCTAAAAGGATTTCTAATTTTTGGGTATTTTAGCGTAGTTTCCATGCGGATGCTGATGCATTTGACCACCATGAATGGCTTTTTTCCTGTTTCAACCTTGAATCAATGGGGATAATGTGTGTCCGTGACATCATTTTGGTTTGGTCATTAGAATGAGGATTTGTATAATAAGAGAAAAGGAAATAAGGATTCGAAATGCCTTGCCTATCATAAAAAGAGATTCAAACTTTTCTAGCATAACTAATTTTTGGATTTCTTTTCCTTTATTACGTGATTTTATTTATGAGGATATTGGCTTTATGAATAAGAGATTCGATTTCCTATTTTGTTTTTACCATTTCATCTTTTTGATTGGTGAAGTAGGAGATTAATTTGTTTCCTATTCTTATACATGGCATATCTGCACTGTGCTTCTTCCCTTTTGGGTAATATGAGTGGGATGACAAGTATATGGTAACTACGAAATTAGGACACTTGGCTCTGAACGCCTTCTATGACAATTTTGGTAAAAGATAATGGTGCTAAGAGTGGAATATGCTCAACTTTATGTTTTCCCCTTTTTAATACTTAAATGTTAACTTCTTAAAAAAAAAGGATACTTAGATGTTCAGTTGTGCAATTTCCGGTCATCAATGTGCTAGATATTTGAACATTCATTTTCTTTTACAGCTCGGACATGTTTTTTGGTTTTTCGTTCTGTGTTCTTAAATTAGCATTTCTTGCCATATTTGGGTAACACTGTAACAGGAAGCTTTTTTTTCCTGGTGGGGTGGGGTGGGGTTGCAATCTAGCAATCATATAATAATCAGTAAAGGAAAATTAACTAGTAAATGGGAAAGGTCTTGGTGGTAAAATTATCTTTTGTGGACGTACCGATGACCAATTGTCGTTTTTGGACATACGAATAAAAAAAGTTATCTTTCCTGGACGAGGTTTCATTGTTTCGCTAGCTATATACCATGCATCAAGTTATAGTATCATTGTTGCGTAAATTAAGAGGGTCAGTTCTTTGTTCTCAAAGCAAGCTTGAGGCATGCTTATGCTCTGAAGTTAGATGTAATACAGGCTAGGTGTTTCATCCGTTGAAATGACATTTTGAATCAGGAACCAAGATTCAGAGGTGCACACTTACATTTTTTTCCAATTGGAAGGAGGTTTTTTTTTCCAGTGTTCTTTTGCTATTAAATCACTCACATATCTTCAAAAAAAGCTACAACTATTCAAACACTTCTCTTGCACAATACATTTAAAAACTTCTTTCCCAAAGTGGTTCAAACAACTCATAGAGTAACTGCGTATTGCTTTCTTTCCAGAATGTCTGTTAAGTGCATGCATGGCTGCTTTGGTTATTCTGGATAACATTGTGCCAATAGTAGCACTGAAAGTGCAAAAAAGGATAATGTTCATGGATCTTGAAGTGGAAAGCATGAGTGAAGCGCACAATTTATGAAAAATTTATATTTCATTAAAATAAACAATTTATGAATTTTTTTTAAATATCAAACATATATTAGTACTATAGTAATATACAAATTGCAATTTAAACGACATCAAAAGTACAATAATGCCAATAATAATTCAACTTCTCGAAGTTGAGATTTCAAGAACTACCACTTCTCAGTGGAATCACTTTGCGTGTTATTGTTTAAGCTCTCGCTTCTCTAAAGTGTTAAAGCGAAGAAGCAGTAAGTTTTAATAACATTGAGTACATCGTAGTAATTAATTGAATAAGACAACATTTATGAGCCGCTGCGTAAATATGAATCTGGCAATTGACACACACCTCGTTTTCTAAGGTAACAGCAATTTGCCAACTCTTTTACCTGTTATTTTATACTAGTTAGCTTCCCAACTGCACCATAATTTCCACATATAGGTGCAATTGTTTTTCAATTGTGTCACTGGTAAAATGCAAGTTCTCCTGAAATATGCTGTCAATATTTCTGTATGATTTTTTTATAAATATTTTTAATAATGGTAACTTGAACATAAAGTTGTCTTCTTTTCTCGTCAGAACAGTTAATATTGCTTTAAATAGCTCCTTTTGTTCTTTCCTTTTAAAGATAAGAATAACCTTTTTTCTTTCAGTTGAAATCTTCACTATTTTTGAAGATTATTTGATTTCCCCCCACATAATCTCTTAAGGAATTAGACTGTGTCATTTATCTTTAACTCCCAATTTCTTTAAGATGCAAATTTTGGTCTTCGCCATCACTCTCTTTAATTAATGCTTTTTACTCAGAAGTTCTTCCTCTCTCTCTTGTTGGTGCTGCTGTAGTCAAAACTGAGATTGGATCTTGGGTTCTCCTCACCTTTAATGGCATTCTACTAAGACTACCTAGGTACCGTATGTTACTCTAGAGCATAGAAGGAGGGCGGGGAAAGTAGATTTGCTTGGGAGAAGAAGATTTCCAAGTATATACGATCTTTTATTATATGTTTCCCAATTATCATTGAACCGTGCGCCTAGACGTAAGCTCTGAATGATGTTTAAATATACATGCCGAAGTTCTGTTGGCCCAATTTTTTGGTTCCTTTGGAGCATTTGTTTCGTTATTTTACTATTGATAATAGTGGAAGTGCTGTCCTTTTCCTCTTCATGTTCCGTCGTTTTTGTTGATGAAGTATGTTCTCGACATTTAACTGGTATCTTCTTTTCGTTATCATATGAAAAGCATGATAATTTTGACTGGAATTGCATATTATAGTTAGCTTATAAATCTGGAATACATAATTGGGAAGCCAACAAGCATTAGGCTCCTACTTGTATTTTTAAGTTTGTAGGAGTCAAATTCTTGTTGTCACCATTTTAAAAAATGGCTTAAGTTCATCTGGAATTTTGTTAAATCTGTTTAATCCTTCAGTTGCCCATAAATTTAGAAGCTATTGCTTTCCAATTTAGGGATGTTATTATTGCATTTTACTGAGAGAGGATAGTTTCTGGTGTGCATATTACACCTGGTGCAATCAAACTTTGAGTCTTATTTTATCCTAGGGTGTCACAAATGAGGGCTGGTCAAACATAAAGCAGCACTTTGGTCCACTATACTGGCAGTAATTTGGTGGGTCATATGGAGGAGACAAACCTGAGAATGAGTACATAGTTAGCCTTAAGCAGAAATGTGTCTCTTTGCTCCTCTTTTGGTGTAACATGGCTAGAATCAATGTTAATGACGTCAACGCCATGGTAGATTTTATTAGTAATCCGCATAGTTTGTAATTGGGTTGTTCTTACCAACCAATGCTTTCTTTATCTGGTTTTTCTGCTATAATACTAACCCCCCCCCCCCCCCCATTACTTATAAAAAATATATGAGCCTTAGTTATCAAGTCCTATTAGACCTCCACATGTCCTGACCTTTGTTGAATGTACTAGTGTCGACAATATATCCATAAAATCATATGGAAGAAAGTTATATAAAGAACCTATAATCTCACTGAATCAATGTGGACTTAGCTAAGAACTAAATACAATGGAGGCAAAGGATCCATATAGGAGATACAAATTCACCGAAGTAAGGTTTAGTTATTGTCGTTAGGCTTACATTAGGCTTGGTGTTTGTCAAAGGCTTGATTAGGCGACACTTTAGTGTTGAAGCTAGGTGTAGAACTGGTTGAGTGATTTGTCTCGTTTAAGCGAGCAGGCACCAAGGCGCTAACTTGTGCACCTAATTGTCCATTGATTTTGTTACTAAGGTAATAAAATCACCCAGTATATTTTGCCACCGGTGGTAGTGAGGAACGACTTACCCCCGATATTGTTATTATTATTATTATTATTATTATTATTATTATTATTATTATTATTATTGTTAACTCGTCTTTTGAGCTCCTCCCAATTGTTAAGACGATTCTGCACGCTTTTAATGCTTCTAAAGCTCCTTGATAAAACTTGAATTTATTGCTCCGAATTGCAAAAACTTTTGCTAGATCTGAGTTGAATAAAAAGCAATAAGTAGCTTTAGGATATAAGTAGGCAACATTATTGCAACCAGACACTGTTCCGATATTTTGCTACATTATGGTTATCAACATTTATCCTAGGTGAAGATTTTAAAATTACACTGCTATCCTTTTTCGTTTTTTGACATTTGTCCAAGCAGTATCTGGCATATGGAGTTGAAGGGAGCATATTGCTGCTTCAGACGTGCGTTGATCATCTGAATGTTTATGGGAAAGATTTGAAGAACACACAGCTGGATCCTGTATTTGCTTCCATTTTCAGATGCATCTTGGACAAACCAAGTTTCAGCACCGCTTTTTCTGAATCCCTAAAGGATACTGCAATCAGTGAGGACTTTTTGGTGAATCTCTCTACTGCTTTACAGTTGACAATATCTGAAAAAATTGGTGTTGGCCTTGCATTGTCAGACTCGGAAAATGTTGATGTCAGGAAATGTGGTAAGCCCATCTTTCTTCTATGAATGCCATTAATAATACTTGGGCCCTTTCTGATTTAATCTTTCACATGGTGGAAAGAAAGGAGGTAAAAAAATACATGTTAACTTGCTCTATTTCCTTTATCCCAAGATGTGTTTTTGTTGCTTGTATTTTGCAGGAACCAACTATTGCATGGGTCAGATTGCAGAATTATGTTCCGCCAATTCTTCTTTAGATGATGTCATGCCAATTCAGAGTGTTCTTTTGTTTCTGGATCAATCTGAAGGCCTCTCTAAGCATGTAGACTTGTTTATGCATATGCTATCGCTCATCCAGTCAAAAGAAGAAGCCCAGTTCATTTTAACTCCTTTGCTTTCTGATGAACTTCGTGAAGCTACTTTTTTGAGGTTTTATTATTTAAATTTGGTTGAGATTGTTTTATCTCTTTTGTCTAGAAACTTCTGCATTGATACATAAGCATGATGTGACCTTGTCTTTTCTTGTGACAGGAACCTAGATTTCTTAAACGATGGTGGTGAAGATGATTTTGATGCTCTTGTGGCAGAAATGGAGAAGGAAATGAGCATAGCGGACATAATGAAGGAATTGGGTTATGGATGCACTGCTAATGTCTTGCAATGCAAAGAAATGTTATCCTTATTTTTGCCGTTGACTGAAGTGACTGTTGCTAGGATACTTGGTATGGTTGTGCATACCCGCTCTGGCATCGAGGATAACCAGAATGTGTTCTCAACGTTCTGTGCTGCTCTTGGTAGCAGCACTGTATCTGATCCATCTCCATTGAATTCTTGGAATGCTGACGTCCTTATTGATGCATTAAAGCAACTTGTGAGTTCCATCACCTTAAATATTTATCAGTAGTATTTTTAATGGGGCATTTATAGCTGGATGATAAGTAAATGTTTTACCACCTCTTTGCATGCAGGCTCCTGGACTTAACTGGGTAACTGTAATGGAAAACCTAGACCACGAGGGTTTCTATATTCCCGATGGAACAGCCTTTTCCTTTTTGATGTCCATTTACAGACATGCCTGTCAGGTACCTCTCCTCTTCCCTCTCTACAATATGCAGCTACGAGGCTACCCACTTTTCCCTTATCTTTTGGTGTCTTGAAACAAAGGGAAATGGAAGAAGGAAAAGATTTGGAGGGAACAGTTTTTGTCTAGAAACAGAAGGATTTGTACATGTGTGGTAAAATGGGCGGTGAAATTCAATTCAGTTACTTATCCACTTCTCCGTTTATAAGTAGGATCATTTGTTGACTGTTCCTTTTGTATTACTGTTTATTTCTTTCCCTCTAGTTCTTGTATAGTGTGCCTCTTTCAGTGGGACCAATGTACGTTGGTATGATCATTAACAAAAATTTAGAAATTTACTCCACAAATTTTTTTCTGTATATCGCACCGGAACTGTAGGATCCTTTTCCTCTTGGAGCTATTTGTGGTTCTCTCTGGAAGAATGCTGAGGGTCAGCTTTCCTTACTTAAGTATGCTGTCTCGGCGCCTCCTGAAGTATTTACCTTCGCGCATTGTGGGAGGCAACTGGTAGGATGCTTTTAACATTTAGCTTATCTACATCCTCATATCATTTATGATTGGTCTGAACAGCCACTGAGTTGGTGCAGGCTTATGTTGATGCGGTGAATGACCATAAAATCCAAATTGGACATGCAAATCACGCGTGGTTGTGTCTTGACCTTCTCGAAGTTCTTTGCCAGCTGGCTGAGAGAGGTTATGCAAGTTCTGTGCGATCCATTCTGGAGCACCCTCTGAAGCACTGTCCAGAAGTCTTGCTTCTTGGGATGGCCCATATCAATGTATTGGACATGGACACTGACTGTGAATCTTTCCCTTTTCTAATTTTTTTGATCTATATTAATCAGTGCCTTTGGATAATTGGCAGACTGCGTATAATCTCCTCCAGCATGAAGTTTCCGCCACTGTTTTCCCTGTTATGCTAAAAAACACTGGTGCTAATGGTATGATTCTTCATTTGTGGCATGTTAATCCTAGCATCTTGTTGCGGGGTCTCGTTGATACATTGAATGTTGACCCGGAGAACACCTACAAAGTCCTGGATACATGTCAAGAGCAAAAGGTTGGATTATTGATTATTTCCCAAATTTAAATGTTAACTGTTATGCATAAATTTGATACCATTAGTATGTTATTGGAAATGGTCCATTGTGTTGTATTCAGTCTTGAACATTATCACTTGAGTTTGTAACCAGTCTTCGTTGGATAGGAAGACGTCTAATATGTTAATGTTAGGGTGTTATATGTATCATTGATATAGCCAGCTTGCTTATAGTAATATGGTAAAAAAATGATATTCTTGCATAGTTATTTGTTGCAGTCAGTGTTAATTGCTTAAGAGATGAAGCAATGCCAAGCAAGTTGTCATCGGTTAGTGGATGAAGCCATGCACTTCACAGACAATGAGACACAAATTGATTCCAATGAGAAGTGGTCACTTCCTTTAAATCTCTAAAAGATGAAAACGTAAAAGAGAAAGAAGTGGAAAGTGACATTGGGCTATTTAAATATTGACTTTATCTGCACATATACTTCAATGCTCTCTTTGTTGTTTGTATCTTTGTCTTCTAGATTTTGTTATCCTTTTTCTAGAACCACCTGTATTCCTTTTTACTTTTGATTTATTATTTTTTTTCCCCCTTTTCAAAGATATGACTTTCTTTTTCTTCCATTATGCAAGTTCTCTTATTCCTGCTATTCCTAATTTTGTTTTCGCTCTCTTCTACTCTATTAGTATACTTCCTAACATTATTTAATGTGAAATCTATTGCTGCAAATGATCCCTTTTTATGGTTGATTAATTTAAAATGAAAAGTTTGTTTTATTCGACGGCCTTATTAAAATTATATTCTAATGTTTTTACTATAAGGAGTTGGATTAGTGGTGTCATCGTTGTATATAACCCCCCCCCCCCTCCCCCACACACAAAAAAAAAAACCCCAAAAAGGGACTATATGGCTGGCATAATGGTTGAATTATTTTTGTAGGTTCATTGTTCGAAGCAATTGAAGTATGTTTTTGTTTCATGGTTGATTCCTCTACGTCCTTTCTAGATTAGCTTGTTTCTGGAGTGGGTATCATTAAGATCTTCTGTTCTTTTACTTGTTCAAGGCCTTTCTTTGACCGTACCCGGACATTGATTGAATTATAAGTTGATTTTCTCATGTACAATTTCCCGTTGTTTTGCATATCATGCCCTTCCTCATTCTTCCAGTTTGTGGACTCATGTTTTTTATGTGTTGCAGATTCTATCATCAATACTGGACATGATTCCTTATGCTTTCGGCATCAGACTTGCTGCCCTTGCTTCCCGCAAAGAACTCGTGGATTTGGAGAAATGGTTGAGCAATAACTTAAGCACATTTAAAGATATCTTCTATGAGGTGTGTTTTATCCACAATCCATAAATTTGAAAGGTTGTTCTACATTTTTGCTGTTCTTAACATCCCTCTGCCTTGTCTGTCTTTATGTTGGAGAAAATTTCACTCTGCTGTGTCCTGTGTTAAAAGCATTATGCTTAGCTCTATATGCTATTTCCAGGAATGCCTTAAGTTCTTGAGGGAGGTACATCTCGCTGCTCAAGATGTTGCTTCCAACCGCTTTGATCCTCCCAATGCTCTTTGGACTATTTATTCAGAAACTTCTTCAACCTTTTTAAAGGTTCACTTTTAAGATTGATTAGTTTTAGATGGCATGCACTTAAATTTCATTTTTGCTCATCTGGGATCTTTATTTTCAGGTGCTTAAGTCTCATTCTGGCCTAGTTTCGTCACGCCACTTGTCGGAGGAGCTGGACAAGTTGCACATAACATACATGGATGCTCATTCAAGGCTTAAGAGTGTTGGTGGTGCTGATTCATGCACTTCTGATGGTTCTGATGATATTGAAGCGGAAGCAAACATATACTTCCATCAAATGTTCTCTGGTCAGCTGACTAATGATGCAACAGTTCAAATGCTTGCTCGTTTCAAAGAATCGACTGAAAAAAGGTCAATTTTACAAGAATCCATTTTTATGTTTTGTTTAAATGCTCTGCAGTCTGCACAAGGAAATCAAGTCATTAGTGCTTTTCTTTTTCACTTCTTTGGTTCTTACACAAGGGTCTATTGGAAACAACCTCTCTACCTGCATTAGGTGGGGGTAAGGCTTGCGTACAGACTACCCTCCCCAGGCCCATCCGTTGGGAACATACTGGGTTTGTTAATGTTCTTGTTGTTCTTTGGTTCTTACAGAATTACGGTTGCTTCTCCTTTGGTATTGCTCTCTGTATGCTCTTAATATCCATGTAACTGTTACTTAATGTTTGTTATTCTTCTCATTTGTGTGTTTCTCTTCTTTTCTATTTCTTTAATGCGTTGGTCTGAGGGGTGAGGTCGTACCAAACATGTGTTAATTATTTAAGAATTCAGATTCAACCGAGTAACTTAATGTATTATGAAAGCTCTTTGCATGCGATTATTCTCGGGTGAAGTGGGAAGTCCTGTATTTCTTCCACTTTCCTCTATAGGCTTGGTTTGATATGCTCAAAATATCTGAGGGTTTCCGTCCTAAATGCAAATTCTTATCTTAAACATAGATATTTGCAGAAGAGAATTTTGATTGGTTATATCAATTAGTTGCGAATTCTCTTTAGTAGTCCCACTGCAGTGTTGTAGCCTATAGTCATGTTTCGTCAGTATTTTGCCATGTTTTTAGATATTGTAGTGATACTTGAATTTGCAGGGAGCAAGCAATTTTCGAGTGCATGATTGCTAATCTGTTTGAAGAATACAAATTTTTCTCCAAGTACCCAGAAAGGCAGCTCAAAATAGCTGCTGTTCTGTTTGGTGAGTTTCTCAGAGATTAATCTTGCAACTGCTTATCTTCTACAATTTTCAGTTACACAGTCATAAATTTTGCTCGACTTTGAGGTGTTCATCTCTAATTTTAAGTATGCTGGTCACATAGATAGTATTTGCATTTCTCTGACAAATCTTTTTCAGTTATTTAATTAATTCTGGACATTTAACATTCCTCTATAACTTCTTAAACATGCGAGTGTCCCTTACGTCCTTTGAGGGGTTATCTTTGCATTCCAGATTGCACCAAGTATCCTTATCCTTCATTTTTCAAGTATTTGACATATGAATGTGTTAGGCATTTGTAGCCAATGGGCTCTTTGCAGCTAATAGCAATAAGATGATATTTTAATAGCATATGCAGGAGGAGGAATTAAAAAAACCGGACTATTTAACTGTAGGAATTTGATCTCCTTGGCCAATTTCTCATATTAACTAACTTGGTCATAGTCAAAGGTTGAGTGGACCTGGGAATTGTTTATCAATAGAGGTAAACATATATCGGTGTCTGGTTTCATGCTCATCAGAGTGCAGAACTGTTGGGTTTGACTTGGTTCTCTATATATTATTATACACAAGAGAAGAAGAGCACTGGTCAAGGTCACCTTAAATCTGTTGCAATTCTTCTTTGGTAACTTAATTAGATGTTACTCTTTTAAGTCATAATATGACTGGACATCATATATATTGAAATAAGAGCTGATAGTATCCCAAATGAAACATTGCAAACATATGAAAAGTAGGCAATTATCATTGCTAACTTGATAGAGTAGCTTTAACTTTGACTTCACAATGCGGTTTCTCTGATATCAAAGAAATTCTCATTCTAGATTATTAGCAAAATTATTGAATCATTTTAACTTACCACAGTGACTTTGACATTGAATAAAATATGATTTTGTTGGCACTCATGCCAAGGGTCCTTGTAATAATTTCTCTATAAAAGAACTGCATGATTTTGTTCTCTTTTATCTGCCGTTGAAAAATTACGATTATAGATGGCGGCCCCAATCAAACTGCTTTTTAGTATAGGGTTGATGAATAAATGGAATTAGTAGTACAAGGTGGCCCCAGCAACAGCTTCAGAATTTAGATTAACATTTGCAAAAGGATGGGATAAATATTACTGGTGAACACGTCTGTTAATGGTGGAACTGTTAGCTGTACTACTAAATACTAATAAGCTGGCCCAATTTATTTTAGCTAACTACCTTCACCTATAGGTCTCTCCATAATGTTTGAAGTCCCAATTTTTTCCTGAACTGCCCACTTTAAATTTCAATGAACATGGCTTAAAATTGTCTTTCGATCCATCCTACTCTAGTGCTTACTTTAATTATTTCTTTTAATTGTGTGCGAAAGTAATTTTAAAACATTAGTTAACTTTAAAGTTCAATAAGTTTATACCAGAAACTTGTTTAAATTTCTTTCCCCTTTTTTAGTATTTGCTTCCTAGTTGAGTTTTAATTCTTGTTGTGGTGTGAATTTTCCTTTGCAGGATCACTTATTAAGAATCAGCTGGTAACTCATCTTGCACTTGGTATTGCCTTGCGAGCTGTCTTGGATGCGTTGCGCAAGCCTGCTGATTCAAAGGTTTATTTTCAGTGATTTACACTTTTCTTAAATACTATATCTGGTTTCATATTTACTGACAAAGCTTCTCTTCATGCAGATGTTTGTGTTTGGGATTATGGCACTTGAACAGTTTGTTGACCGTCTGATCGAATGGCCACAATACTGCAACCATATCTTGCAAATTTCTCATCTCCGGGCAACTCATTCGGAGCTTGTTGCGTTCATTGAACGGGCGCTTGCTAGGATATCACTGGCACATTCTGAATCAGAGGTAGCCCACAGTCCCGCTACTGATCAATTCCATGGCCCTATAACATCTTCCCCAACGAATACTGAGGTAAGTTATTCTTCTGGTCTGATTATTATTCTTCATTTAAAAAGGTTTTTAGAAAGGATATTTTGCTTAATTTCTTTGGGATTCCTCCCTGAGTATATAATGTCGCGTGTATAAAGAATATCTCATGCTTGTGTAAGTTTTTGTTGCTTTGGTTTTATGGGAGTTGTTTCACACAGGGTACTTTTATGACCTTTGGTTAGTTAAATAGTTGATGACGTTAAACTTTTTTTTTTTTGTTTTTTTGGTCAGGGTTCAACATTTACCGTGGCTGGACAGGGTAGCTTGCAGCAAAGTATGCAGGGATCCTCTTCGAACCAGCTTCCTCAGAGACAGCAAAGTTCCTTAGATGAGAGAAAACCCTCTGCTGTTCTCTCCAGCTACTTGAAGCCGGCTTTATCATCTGCGGTGCAACCTGCCGCTGTTCCTTCAAGTGATACGGCTGGCATTCAGAAGGTATACAATGAGCTTGTGTATGGCATCTTTGGCCATATTATGATCAGGTTATGAGTGTCTCTTTTCTTGCTGAATTGTAGCCACAGGGTTCAATCAGTGCTTCAGCAGTACTCACTTCTTCTCCTGGTTTTCTTCGTCCATCTCGGGCTATTACCTCAGCAAGTAATAAACTGTCTAATCCTAGATTCATCTTTGACTTTTCATCCCTGCTACTGCTGTAGACAGAGGTGCTGATGGATGTGACACTGATTTGTGACAGGATTTGGTTCTGCATTGAATATTGAAACACTTGTTGCTGCTGCAGAGAGAAGAGAAACACCCATAGAGGTACTCTTGTTTGTCATCTGTTTGGTGATCTTTCATGTTTTAGATAGGTTAATGTCCATGTTATTGCGTCTAAATATCTGTTGCTCTATTGTGAGCATGTCCCTATTTAAATGGCTGTCAGTTGTCTATCTGTTTTACTGATATCATTTTTCCTTAGTTTGCTTTTGCTCTCTACTTTCACTTAGTCTTCTAGGCTATGGTCTTTTTTGTTTTCTCCTTTGCTCAAGACACGCAAAATCCTGATGTATTTTTCTCCTTGGTAATTTCGATGGAATTAACGATTTTTCCCTTGCAACACAATTGGATGTTTGGTATTAGGTCTAGATATTGGCGAACCTTTTGGATGACAGATGGCATGGTTAAGTTGGTGAAGGGACTAATAAGTTCTTTTAATATCATCCGTCAAATATTTTAAGGGTGGTCTCATTATTTTTGCAGGCTCCTGCATCGGAAATTCAGGATAAGATATCATTTATTATCAATAACTTATCTGCGGCAAATATTGAAGCTAAAGCAAAAGAGTTTACTGGAATTGTGGAGGAGCAGTACTACCCGTGGTTTGCGCAGTATATGGTGATGAAAAGGTGAGTTTACACTATAATTCTTGTGTTTAGTGTACCGTGGTTTGCTCTGTTACGGTGATGAAAAGGTTAGTGTACAATATATTTCTTGTGTTTAATGTATTTATTTTATGATAAAAAAGATCATTATCGGGGGCTGATTTTATTTGTAACTTCGAATTTGCACATTCTTCTTCCCTTCCGCCCTAACTTTGGTGCTTTTATGCTATTTCCGATTCACTGACAGAGCAAGCATTGAGCCAAATTTTCATGATTTGTACCTGAAGTTCCTAGATAAAGTAACTTCAAAAGCTTTGTTCAAGGAGATTGTCCAAGCAACCTACGAGAATTGCAAGGTTCATATAACCACAGTTCATTACTCAAGACGGTGCTGGTGAAGTATTATTCATTTGCTTCATATCTGCCTTTGGGTTTCTTTCAGGTTCTTTTAGGGTCAGAATTGATAAAATCAAGTTCAGAAGAGCGCTCTTTGCTGAAAAACCTTGGAAGCTGGCTAGGGAAAATTACAATTGGAAGGAATCAAGTCTTGAGGGCGCGGGAGATTGATCCAAAGTCTTTGATTATAGAGGTTGTTGCTTCTTAGCGAAGATTGTTCTCTTCTAGGTGTTCAGGTTATTGAATTGGTGTATCTTAATCTCACGATTATTTATTTATTTATTTTCTCTCCTGCACAGGCCTATGAAAAAGGTTTGATGATTGCAGTTATTCCTTTTACTTCGAAGGTTGGTCCTGCTTAACTTTTTTTCCCCCCCCCCCCCCCCCCTTTTTTTTTTTTGACATTCAATTTGTGTTGTGAGCTGCAGGTTCTGGAACCATGCCAAAGCAGTCTAGCATACCAACCGCCTAACCCTTGGACCATGGGTATTCTTGGGTTACTTGCTGAGATTTACGCAATGCCAAATCTTAAAATGAATCTCAAGTTTGACATTGAGGTTTGTGTTTACAATTAAGGTTTTAGTTGTGGTTTGTGATCTTTTTTAATTGTCACTTCAAAAAGTATTACCTATTTATTCTTCTTTTAGGTCCTGTTCAAAAATCTTGGTGTGGATCTAAAAGAGGTAGTTCCAACTTCTCTTCTCAAGGACAGGGTGAGAGAAGTGGAAGGAAATCCTGACTTCTCAAACAAGGATGTTGGATCTTCCCAACCACCTATCGTGGGTGATGTCAAATCTGGCATTATATCTTCACTAAACCAGGTTGAACTACCACTTGAGGTTCCCAGTCCTTCTCATCCTAGTGGCCCTTCGCGTATTTTAACTCAGGTTTGGGCTTTTTTTGGTTTTGTTGTATCATTATGGCTTTATGTTTGTTAATTTAATGAACTAATAATGCGGTGAATTCAGTATGCTGCTCCTCTTCATATTCAATCTGCTCCAATGACGGAGGATGAGAAGCTAGCAGCGCTTGGGCTGTCTGATCAGCTTCCTTCTGCTCAAGGTCTTTTACAAGGGCAATCACCTTTTTCTGTTAGTCAGGTTTGTTGACAGTAATAGTGTTACCATTTGACAAGTTTTTTTTGGTAATGGTTATTGGATAACTTTTTCTAACTTATAATTGTTCTCTTATAGCTTCCTGCACCTGCATCTAATATTGAGCAGCAATTTATTGTCAATCCTAAGCTTCATGCTCTGGGCTTGCAGTTGCATTTTCAGAGGTTCGAAGCCCTAAATAGCAGTTGTTGGCTTGTTGCAAGGGTTTGGGTTCATTACTTGCCAATTGTATTGTAATCCTCTATAATGTGATTCCTTTCTGCAGTGTACTTCCCATTGCTATGGATAGAGCTATCAAAGAGATTGTGTCCAGCATTGTGCAGCGCAGTGTTTCAATAGCAACTCAGACAACAAAGGAGCTTGTTTTAAAGGTTTTTTCTTCTGACACATAGTTCGAAATGGAGATTCCTTTCCTCTATGGTTCTAGGAAGAATCCTCACCGCCCCTCCACTGCATAATTTTGACACCCCCTTTGAAAAAAAGAAATAATGAAAAGAAAAGGTAAAATGTTTTCGCACCTGATTAAGTACACATATGGCAGGACTATGCCATGGAATCGGATGAGACCCGCATATGTAATGCTGCACACTTGATGGTTGCCAGTTTGTCAGGAAGTCTCGCTCATGTGACATGCAAGGTAGAGGAATACATTTTTACCATTCGTACTGTGATTAAGGCATTATATCTTTCTGACGATATCTTGATGTTCTGGAATATTCTTATTTTTTCCGACTTTGTTATTGTGTGAATTCTTTTGGTTTCAGGAACCTTTACGTGGTTCAATATCGGGCCAGCTTCGTACTTTACTTCAGGGGTTGAGTGTTGCAAATGAGCTCCTTGAACAAGCTGTTCAGCTTGTTACTAATGACAATCTTGATCTTGGCTGTGCAATGATTGAACAAGCAGCAACAGATAAGGTATATTTCTGAATCCTACTTGTGTTCTATGAGTTTGATTCATGATGTCATGCAGGACTCTGCATTCTCTCTCGTGTTTTCCTAGAGATAGGTAATCTTTGTTGTGTCATTTCTAACATTCAGTAAGTTCGTGTTCTTTTGCAATTTGGTTTATGTCATTGGACTTCAGTTGCTTTTGTGGATCCAGTGTCTCACACATTGGGCTAGTGGATGATGTCAGTTATTGATTGTTCCTTTCATTTGGAGAACATGGGGTATAGCCGATATAGGTTGGAGTTGTTTTAATCATATGGTGTTTTGGCCTTAATTGGAAGATTAATTAAGATGCTGAATGTTTACGTTCAAATAATAGGAAGTGCTTTCAAATTAATTAGTTCTACACTGGCTCTTAACATGCCACAACCCTCTTCTTTATCCGGACTTGAGACTGACAAATGACAATGTGCACAAGCTCACGCAGGTGGAGTTGTCATAGTTGTTTCAAATGATGTCGTTATCTGCTGGAGATGAGCAGCTGCTTCTATAAAAATATTGCAAAGAGCAGATTTAGATGGTTGGCAGTGGTTTCTGAACTTTTAATCCAAGATAATGCTAGTACATTCAAATTTATTAGCTTTGCATAAATTCTCAAACATGTGTCCAAAATATTACATGCTAAACTAGGTGATCTCTGGTTTGTTTTGCTACTTGCTATTCACTTGTTTTCAAGTAGTTTGGGCTATAATTGTAATTATTCTGATGCTTTTCATTTAATATGTTAATCACTCACATGTTTAATGTTTTAATGTTTTGTTTGTTAATATTGACACCCTTGATAAAAGGAAAGTATCAACACCATGTGATATATGATTGTGATTGAAGGCTAGCATTTTCCAATTTCATGGGAACTTAATGCAACTTGCTTGTCTATCTATTGTACTCTTCTAAGCATTCAAAAAGGTCCTTTTTGATATGAAATGTAATGCTAATCTTGATTACGAATCTAGATTTGACAGGACTTCTGGTTATAAGCTCATGCAAGTAGCTATGCAATTTTTGAAAACCTGGCCAGTCTAATCTGTACTACCCATGTATTTACATTGCTAGTAGTGTCCTGGTGGATCTAAGTTGAAAATCTGATTGTGCTTTTGCTGGGTCTAAGTTGATTAATCCACTCTTACCCATTTTCCATGTCTTGTTTCTGTCTGGGATAATGCATGTGCAGGCTATACAGACTATTGATGGAGAAATAGCTCAACAGCTAGCCATTAGAAGGAAGCACAGAGAGGGTGTTGGTCCGACATTTTTTGATGCAAACCTTTATACACAAGGACATATGGGTGGTTTACCAGAAGCTCTTCGCCCTAAACCTGGTCGCTTATCCCATTCTCAGCAACGAGTTTATGAGGTACTTGTTTTCTGTTTCTTCCTCTGTAAGAGTTGACTGATTAACATGGAAGCACAGAATTTTGAATCACTTTTGACTTTGTCACTCACAGGATTTTGTCCGCTTACCTTGGCAAAATCAATCAAGCCAGAGCCCAAACGCTGTTCCTGCTGGTCCTTCTACTTCTTCCGGCAGCGGTGGTGTCTCCAGGCCGTATATGGCTGGAAGTGGACAAATGAACCCCAACGTTTACTCGTCTGGCATTGTAAATGCAGGAATTAGTGCTGTTCCGCAACCATTGGAAATATCAGATGAGATAGATACTTCATCTCAGCTTAATAGGTTTTTCCCCTTTGCACGTTAATGGGCTCTAACTACTTGTCTTTTAGATATTCTTTCACATCTGATGGTGATTTGGATTTCTTGTTTCTTTCCTCCTGTCATATTTCAGTGCATCTTCTCCCCATCTCGGGATGGGTGATAGTGCCGCTTCTAACAATTTTGAAACCGAGGCTATTGCTGAACCATTCACATCGGTGTCAGCTCCTGAATTGCATCCACTGGAACCTTCTAACATTGCAAAGGTTGGTTAAAATAAGTGAATTTTTCAAAAACATGATGAGAAAAATTGGACTTTTCCTTTGTACGCCATGGGCTAATGCTCTTTTTCTCGCATATTGGAATGAAAAGCATCGAATGGATATTGAGGAGATTCATATAGCTGAACCCATTATATTGGAATTAGTGGTTGTTTTGTATTAGGCAATTTGGCCGTGAAACAACTTATGTGATCAACAATTTTAACCAACTTTTACAGGAGTCGGGAGCTTCTTTACAGCCATCGAATGCAACAGCTGCCTCTGAACGTGTTGGAAATAGTATTTCGGAACCGTTGCTGACAACTGGTGATGCTTTGGATAAGTACCAGATTATTTCTGAAAAGGTTATTCTTCCTTCTCTTTGTTAGTCTGTTTCATGAATCTAGAGTTTAAACACGCAGCTTTGATGCCTGAGGTGTGCTTGTTTCCCTACAAATTCCTGAAATCTATTACCGGTATATATGTATTGTGTTTGGATTTATGCAGATAGCTTGGTTGTGCATAATGCTATTTATGTATTTTTCTATTAATCCTTTCAAACCTGCCTAGAGATACCGAAGTTCAATAGTTTAGTGACTTTACTCCTCGATTTTGTCAAGATGAACCGGCATCTTACAGGAGTCCAGTGGATAATGGGATTTCCTTACGGATACTTGCTACTGATAACGCACCTGTATCTGACTTTCACACTATGCCAGCTAACATAGTTTGAAAGGAAAGCATATTTACATGCAAACATTTCCTGTCCAAGCGTCATGCTGTTAAAGTTTTCAGAGTCATGATTGTCGATGCATATGAAAGAAAATAGTTTGCGTATCTATGCTTTCTGGTAGCATGTTAGGGATTGAAGAATTAGGGCTTGCATGAATCCAAGAGAGGAAATGGCTCCTGTAACTGTACGGCAAGTTGTGTTTGAGGATTGTGATTACCTCTCTCTCTTTTCGAATTGGGAAGAAGGAAGAGGTAGTGGGAGCCAACATAACAGTAAATTTCAGATGGATAAAAATGTTCATACGTTTTATGACAGGTATAGTACGTACGTATTACCGTGAAACTAGTACTAGGAGGGTTCTGAAGTATACAAAAAATTGTATAAAACAGGGTAAGCCTGAAGAGAGTGCTTTATCAAAAGTGTCTACTTCATACTAGAGCTTCTTTGTCATGGTTTATAGTTGCCCTTATATTCTCTCGTCACTTCAGGTTCATTCAGTACTTGATGTTAGTCCATCTGATTTGTTGTTTAGGCAGATATCTTCTCCCTTTTATTTCTTGCTAGTGTACTTTACCTAATATTATTGCATTTGGTATTTGTGCAGCTTGAAAGCCTGGTGAGCGAAGAAGCTAAGGAGGCAGAAATTCAGGTATCTCTTGCAGCCATTGTTTTGTGAAGAAACCAAGACTGTTGTTACATTGGTGATTTTAGCACTTATTATCTTTCCATGTGGTCTGTTGTTGTGGAAGTATTATCGGCAGAACTTGTTTCAATAGATATGTGTGGGAAAATTCACATATGTTTACTTGTTTCTTTGCAGGCGCTTATTGCTGAAGTTCCAGCAGTCATCCTCAAATGTATTAGTAGAGATGAGGCTGCCTTGGCAGTGGCCCAAAAGGTAAATATTCTGAATTGTCTGGAAATAATTTCTGGATCTTGATGATTTCATATCTAAAGTTCAAAACTTCCTTTTCTGCAGGCTTTTAAGGGATTGTATGAAAATGCATCAAATAGTGCACATGTTGGTGCTCATCTTGCAATTCTGGCTTCAATCCGTGATGTTAGCAAGCTTTTTGTTAAGGAGCTAACTAGCTGGGTATGGACTGGATCTGATCTTCTTTATTTTATTTATTTATTGTAGTCTCCTCGGTTTTGGTTTGTTAACTGTTGCTAGAACGCATTTACTCCTGTTTGTATGCAACTTGAATATCTGTACTCTTTTGCTATCATGTTTCTCCATCTGCTGTGCTATGTTTTCTCAATATAACAATGCCATCTAATTCTGGTGTTCGAATCTACTAAATTGCGGTTGTTATAAGATATATTCTTTATTCCTTTTAAGTTGTAATATGAAGATTCCAAGAAGAAGACTTCTTGTATTTATGTGTGTATTTTTAAATCCCTTGAGAATAGGTACTTATACAATGAGTCCTAAGACTAGGGGTGTGTTTGGTAGGAAAGGAAAACATTTTTCGGAAAATGTTTTCCAATTTTCCCATGTTTGGTTGGCTTAAATGTTTTGGAGAATATTTTCCTTATCAATTTATTTTCCTCCAATTGGAGGAAATTGTTTTCCTTATCAAAAGAGGGAAAACATTTTCCAAAGCTACTTCTCAACCTTCCCCACCCTCACCAACCCACAAAAACTTCCTCTCCAAAAAAGGGTTTCTTTTTCTTTTTAAATTTTCAGTTTTTCCGCTACCACCCACCCTACTACCCCTCCACCCCCCGCACAAAAAAAAAATTTGTAATTTAAATTTTTGTTTTACCCCCCCCCCCCCCCCCCCCCCCCGAAAATTTTACAAGTTCCAAAATTATGAGTTCGGAGGTTTATGTGTTTGGAAGGTTACGAGTTTAGAAATTATTAAGTTTACGGGTTCAAAATTCCGCATTTTTAAAATTTAGCGGTTCAAAAGTTTATGAAATTTGTGGGTCCGAAAGGTGGTTGGTTTGAAAATTTATGACTTCATGTTTATTGTATCTAAAGTATTTATGAATACTCTTAAGAAGTCATTTTCCCTAATTTGCGTACCAAACACCGGAAAATGAATAAGATTACTACTTGTTTTCCAAGAAAATATTTTCTTGGAAAATTTTTGTTTTTTTTGTTTTACTGTTCCCTAGCCCCACCCCACCCCCAACGTTCCCCCCCCCCCCGAAAAAAAATTTAAATATATTTTTCATTTTTAATTTTTTTATTTATCGGTTTAAAGGATCAAAATTTTACAAGTTTCAAAATTATGAGTTCGGAGGTTTATGTGTTTGGAAGGTTACGAGTTTAGAAATTATAAAGTTTACGGGTTCAAAATTCCGCGTTTTTGAAAATTTAGCGGTTCAAAAGTTTATGAAATTTGTGGGTTCGAAAGGTTGTTGGTTTGAAAATTTATGACTTCATGTTTATTGTATCTAAAGTATTTATGAATACTCTTGAGAAGTCTTTTTCCTTAATTTGCGTACCAAACACCGGAAAATGAATAAGATTACTACTTGTTTTCCAAGAAAACATTTTCTTGGAAAATATTTTCCATGGAAAACATTTTCCGTTATACCAAACACACCCTAAATAAGGAATGACAATCAATTGCACATCAATATCAATTACAATGAGGGAAAATATCCTAGAATTAGTCTACTCCTACAAATAAGCTAGGAAATCTCTAATCATTCAAACACTCCCCCTCAAGTTGGTGCAAAGATGTCGCACATGCCCAACTGGCAAACCAATGTATGAAAAGTCCGTTTGTTGAGACCTTTGGTAAACACATCAGCTTTGCTACTTTTTTTGATGACACATGTAACAATGCCACTTGTAACTTTTTCTCTGATGAAGTGTTGATCAATCTCAACGTGCTTTGTTCGGTCATGCTGGACTGGATTATAAGCTATACCGATTGCTGCCTTGTTATCACAAAACTAGCTGTTTTCGGACAATCTCAATTCATCTAGTAGCTTTTGTAACCACAAAAGTTCATAGACAACTTACACCATAGCTCTATATTCTCATCCGTTCTTGATCTAGCAACTACAATTTGGTTCTTGCTTCTACAAGTTACCAAGTTTTCTCATACGAGTGTACAATATTCGGAGGTAGATCCTTTGTCATTTAGATATCCAGCCCTATTCGCGCCAGTAAAGTCTTCTATTTCAGGTACTCGTATAATGTGAAAGACAACCTGCATATGGGAATTAGTGTGAGAGGGATAAATGAGTCCTTAAACAAATCATGATCTCTCCAAATCCGCTTTGTAACTTGTGATTGCTTTCAACGGGCGATTCTACTGGTCTGCATTCAAACTACCAGCTTCTTTCAAGAGATCCAAAAAATACTTTCCTTTGAGAAATAAAGATTCCCCCTTCTGGTCTAGCAACCTCAGTTCTCAAGAAGTACTACAATTTTCCTAGATCTTGATCTGAAATTTCTGTGCCAGATACTTCTTCAATCGGGACATCTCCTCTTTGTCATCTCTTATCATTACCATGCCATCAACATAAAAGAAGAGTGACTTTACCTGTGTTGTCCTATGAAGATAGTGTGATCAACATTGCTTTGTTGGTAGTTGAACGAGATTATTGCTTTGGATAATTTGTCAAACCAAGTTCGGGGAGATTGCTTCCGTCCCTACACGGATTTCTTCCCTCTGCATGCATACCTTTCCTTGGCTTTGTGCAGTATTACTGTATTAGATCCAGGCGGTATCTTCATATACATTTCTTCTAAGTCTCATGCATTCTTCACATCAAACTGTTGCAAGTCCCAACCAAGATTAACTGCACAACAAAAGAATTCTAATAGTGTTCATATTAGCAATTGGGGCGAATGTCTCTTGATAATCCATTCCATAAGTGTGAGTGAATCCTTTAGCCACCAAAATTGCTTGAATCTTTCAATCGAGCCATTAGCTTTATGTTTCACACTGAGGACCCATATGCAGCCAACCAACTTTTTGTCGGGTGGTGAACTGACAAGTTACCAAGTCTTATTTTAGACAAGGCCTTCATTTCTACAATCCTAGCTTGCTTAGGATCTGCAGAAGCTTCTTTCCAATTCTGGGAATAAACATAGAAGAAATAGACAAGCAAAGACTCTATGCGAGGGAGACAAAGAATATATGAGACAAAATTGGATAAATGGTGTTTGATGGTGCAAGATCTGACTCCTTTTCTATGAGCAATATGCAAATCTAACTCATTAGGAAATGTAGATAACTCACCGGTAGGAGAAGGTTCCACTTCAGTAGATTGGATGATGGCTTCTTCTTTATTTCTCGTTGAGTAAGTTTCCAAACCAAGCCTATCCAAACACTCAGTAATCATCTGTTTCTCGTTGAAGTTCAACCCTTGAAGAGGTGATGGTCTAATGCTGAAATATGCTCAAATTCTCGAAAGGTGACATCCAAGCTGACAAAGGATCTCCTGGATGATAGCATTTGTACCATTTTTGTTGGAGAATACCCAAAAAGACACATTTTAGAGCTCTAGGATCAAGTTTCTTAGAGTTCGTAGCGTGAATGGTGTTTGGTGAAGATATGATACTTGGACCGAACTCAACCCCAAAAGCTAGCTCATGGGGGAGGATTGCCCAAGTCCATATATTATAAAGAGACCGCCAATCGATTCCCCAACCAATGTGTGAGTCTAACCCACTCTAACACTCCCTCACAACCTCAGACCGCCAGCTGGAGCGTGAACAATATAACACAGGGGCTCAAACGAGAACGGAGTGGAGGGAAAATATTCTAGAATCTATCTACTCCTTCAATTAAGTTTATAAATCTCTAATCAATCATCATAATATAGTAGAATGGGTTCACCAGAAAAAGGAAGTATATTAGAATGGGTTTTGGATAATGATCCATTTAACTGTGCAATTTTATTTGTTAATTTATTTTGGGCAGCAAGAGTAGGGTTTTAACTCTAATTGTGGTTTTTTTGGAGGTGGATGTCGGTAGTTTCAAGCGTCATTGTTTATTGCGTGGCTTATTGCTACAAAAAGCAATAAGTCTAATTGTTTTTTTTTGTGGCTTATTGCTCTGGTGTCAAAAGGAATTGTTTTTTTTTTTGGCTTATTGCTGCTGCTATGGGCTGTGGACACAGAAGTTTCGCCCTTTTACTTTATACATGTCTGAAAGTGCAATACAAATATATAATAAAATATGAAGGTATGCATGGCACATCAAAATATCTTATCTTACCCTATGAAATTGTTAGAAGCTGGAGTACAATGGACAGTGTGATGTCAATAATGGCTAGGCAGGTTAATTTGATTTCTAAAAAGTAAGAGGTCTCTAAAGTATGTCGAATGTTGGATGCAGCACTTTAAAAGTGAGTTTTAATTAATAATTCCTATGTGAAAACTTTTCTTCGAAATGTGCTATAAATTTATGAGATCAATGCTTTACTAAAGTATCATGTTCCACCTTTCAAAGAACTTGTATGGGTCTTCTTCCTCAACTGGTCATGTCATAGTGTTAGTGTTGGCGAGGGTGTTACCTTTTAGTTTAAACTTATGCAGGTTGCTGGCCCTTTCATTAATAGAACGGGCAGAGAAAATTAGTTGATAGGAAACTGACTTTTGTTGATCATCAGTGACTCCACATTTATCTTTTGGCAGGTTATTTACTCTGAAGAGGAGCGGAAGTTCAACAAAGACATTACGGTTGGTTTGATACGGAGTGAACTGCTAAACCTTGCTGAGTATAATGTGCACATGGCTAAATTACTTGATGCTGGCAGAAACAGTATGTACCTCCTCTTTCAACTGATGTTTAATTGAGTGTATACAACACTAATTTTTTTGTTTGACATGCAGAGTCTGCTACTGAATTTGCTATTTCTCTAATTCAAACTCTGGTGATAAGTGATTCGAGAGTCATATCGGAGCTACAAAACCTTGTTGAAGTGCTGGCTAAGGTACAGTTCCTTTATCTTTCCGTTACTCTTATTGTTTTTAGGCTGTTTTTCCCCTGCTCTGACACTGAATCAGGTTATTACCTATATTTTATTATGGCGCAGATTGCAGCAAGACCAGGAGCTCCCGAGTCTCTACAACAGCTAGTGGAGATCGCTAAGAACCCTGCTGCTACTAATACTACTACACTGTCTAGTGTTACTTTTGGGAAGGAGGATAGCAACAAACAATCTAGAGACAAAAAGGTTTCTCAAAATTTCCCTTTTTACAATATTTAGTTGTGTGTACCAGTCCATTGTGTCTTTAATACATTCCCAGATGTGCGAGTCAAGATTATTTTTCTTGCACCAAGTACACGAATTTTTTTGATGGATAGTAGTGAGACTCAAAGCAACGACCTGTGCATGCACATAACTTTTTTCATGATGGTTAGCCATTATCCACCTAGTTTTGAACTGGGCACCAATTGGCTGTCGGAGATTTATCGGTTATCAAAGAAATAAAACGATGGATGGTAGCGAAACTCAAACCAACAACCTGTGCATGCCATGTATGTTGAATTGTGTGTACCGTTTCGTTTAAAGAATGCTTATTTACTTAATTATGTCTTTTACTTTGTAAAGACTGCTGTTCTGTCTATCTAGTTTGAGTTCTTACTAAACTTTAGTCTGCTAATCTATGTTGCGCGGACTCTCTAAAATGTAGCTGCACCCGTGTCGGATCCTTCAAAAATACACTACTTTTGGAGGATCCGACACGTATCCGGCCACATTTTCGGAGAGTCCGAGCAACATAGCTGCTAATAGAAAGTAGCTGTCCAGAAGAGATCTGTAAACAACCCCAGCAATAAAACGGTATTTTGGTTGCCTTTATCTGAAGAACACATTCTCATGGTGTTTAAGGCTTTTTATCTTCTTCAATCTTGAGATATTTTTGTATCATTCTAAATCTAACTTCTTACATAATTTATGTTTCTCTTCTATTTTTCCATCTGAATTCGGAAATCATTTTATGGCTGGTGTTAAATGCAATCTGTGACCAAAAATGCATTTAAAACTCTTCATCCCATAAGGAACTATATGGTGTATATTAAACTATATAAAGTACCGGTATGTACTTCCCCTATCCCGATTTATGTGTCGTACTTTCCTTTTTAGTCTGTCTCATAAAGAATGTCATACTTATTTAGAAACAATTTAACCTTAATGAGATGATTTATAGTGACACAAATTTCAAAAGTCTTATTTTCTTTCTTTCTTAAATTTTGTGCCTATTGCCTAGTCAAACAAATACCACCACATAAGTTAGGATGGAGGGAATATTTTTAAGAATATTATAGGGGTAGTCAATAGTAGGACTTCGCATAGCAGAACTGTTGAATGAAGTTAGTTAAATGATTATAGCAAATGTGCAGCCAACTGTTTGAACTCAAATTAGATCTATGATTTGTGTTTTGTAGACTATAACTGAAAAATAAAACAGGCATGTCCTTCTCTGCCTCCCATACGTTTTGATTTCACGTCAATACTTGAACAGATTGCTGGGCCTGCTACTGGTACCAGAGAAGATTATGGTGTTTCTGAATCTGTTGAACCAGATCCTGCAGGCTTTCGCGAGCAGGTATTTCCGTCTATTTAATGTGTTTGCAGCTTTATCCCAATTGGTTAAGAATGATGTATAGTTAAAATTGGAATGAAGAAATTGTTAGTGGGTCCCAGCCACCTTAATTTCTTGTTCGATGATGTTTTTATTTATTAATAACCCTATTTTTGGAGGTGAAATGTCGCTTTTATGGTATCTTTTGCAATATGCTTTTTTTTGTGCAAGCACAACTATGGTAAAGGATTAGCTGGAGTTGGTGCTTGATTTCACTTGTCTTGCCTGCTGCTCATTTACCCATACTACTTGCTCCTTCTCAGAGTTATGCTTGTAGTTTGATTCTTCAGAGATTTCAAGAGTTGATCTGGTAGTATAAGTTTGACCAGGCAGAGAATTCAATATGAGAATTGTTTTATAAATTTAGAACATCCTAAAGTTGCAGTACCGCATTAAGTTAGGTAGGAGTATTACTTCATAGGATGGTGTGACAGGAGAAGGATTGCCTTGGGGAGGTTCATTTTTTTGTGTGGATGAAAGTGGAGGTCCCAAGGACTCTAGTCGGGTAATATCACTAAAATAATGAATATTCATGAAAGAGACTTTCTTTTAGGGAGATTACCGTCATTTTTCCGAAGGTTGATGCCTTAGTTTGTTGGAGGGATCCCAGGATCATAGTTTCAACAAAGAAAGAAGAGGAAAGCTGAAGGCAACATATCGTAATTGATAAGAAGCTAAATAGTTGCAACATTTTATCTAGCTCTGTTTATGAGAAATCTAATCCTGAACAAATGCTGGTGCACTTCTAATGCTGTTCTCTACTCTCTGTGACATGAACAGAAACATCAAAGAGCACAGTCTATCTGTAGGTGCAAAATGTCCTGCTTGGTTTTGCAACATATAGAAAACATCTTTTGTGGCTTGTGCCCCCCCCCCCCCCCCCAAAAGCATGTACAATATCGTGAAAAAGAGCTAGTTTTTATGTTGGCATTTTATCATCTCTTTCTTAAGGCTGTCGGTGTCATTGACTTTTGTAGGTCTCTATGCTGTTTGCTGAATGGTACCGTATTTGTGAAATTCCGGGAGCGAATGATGCAACTCATGCTCATTATATTCTGCAATTGCACCAGAGTGGCCTATTAAAAGGCGATGAAACTTCAGATCGTTTTTTCCGCAGACTCACGGTAATTTTTACCTATTGCATTAGTCAAGCACTATTGTTCAAGTGTTTAAGCATTTATTGCAAGCTAATTACATGATTATATCCAGGAACTTTCCGTTTCGCATTGCCTTTCGTCTGAGGTTATGAGTTCCACCCCTCAATCTCACCAAGCACAACCTCTATCGTTCCTTGCAATTGATATCTATGCCAAATTAGTGTTCTCAATTTTGAAGGTTGGCATTTTTACCTGTAGAACTTTCGTATGTCATCCAGTAGCTTAGAATGAGAGTTGTTTCCTGATTGCTATCTGTCTCTTTTCTAGTTTTATCCTGTGGATCAGGGATCTAGTAAATTATTGCTGCTGCCAAAGGTATGGAAATTATCTAAAATTTCCTCTAGGGTACTGTTGCTTGTTGGTTTCTCGACTTACATCACTTTGCTTTATTTGACAGGTTCTCGCTGTCACTGTCAAATTCATCCAGAAAGACGCCGAGGAAAAAAAGATGACATTTAATCCTAGACCATATTTTAGGCTTTTCATTAATTGGCTATTGGATCTCTGTTCCCTGGACCCTGTTTTTGATGGTGCAAACTTTCAGGTAAATTCCTATTTTCCCTGTATATATTCATGCCTAGATCTTCAGTTACAGAACTGATTTCCACTGGGTCCTTCAGGTTTTAACAGCTTTGGCCAATGCCTTCCATGCTCTTCAGCCCCTCAAAATTCCAGGATTCAGGTAACAGTAGCTCCTGTGTGGTAGAGTTTTCCCACTCAAAAAGTAGATTATTCTTGAAGGAAAAGCTATGGGTTCTGTAAAAGAAGGTTTTGGTAGTCTGCTACTTTTTCCTGATAAACTTATATTCCATGCTGGATTTTATTGTAGCATACTCAAGATAGATCAGTGTATTATACTGTATTAAACTTCTTCTCTAGAGAATAGGTACCTAATTTCATTTGAGTGGATATTTTTCAAATGTATGGGTTGATTATTTTCTCACATAAATTGTTGCATTAAAGAAAATACAGAGTGTGTTCTAGAAGGATTAATTGATCTTTTGATGTGCTATTTACTAGAAGGTACATAGTGTGCTTGTATGAGTGACTAACTTAATGAGTTGCTTTCAGCTTTGCATGGCTTGAACTTGTAAGTCACAGAAGTTTTATGCCGAAACTTCTTGCTGGAAATGCTCAGAAGGGGTGGCCCTATTTTCAGCGGTTGTTGGTGGACCTCTTCCAGTTTATGGAGCCCTTTCTTAGGAATGCTGAGCTAGGAGAACCGGTTGGTTTGAAAAAAATGTTATGCTTTTTAATCTTTGCTGATGCGCGTTGTTGCTTATATTAATTCATGTTCTTGGTGTCATGTGGTAGGTCCAGTTTTTGTATAAAGGGACTCTCAGGGTTTTGTTGGTTCTCCTGCATGATTTTCCAGAGTTTCTGTGTGACTACCATTTCAGCTTCTGTGATGTTATCCCTCCAAGCTGCATACAAATGCGAAATATAGTTTTAAGTGCATTTCCCCGCAACATGAGGCTTCCTGATCCATCAACTCCCAACTTAAAGGTCATTAGTCTTGTGAATCTTATTCAAAATTTTCTTTACCGGATTAGTTTGTTCAAAGAACTCTTTTTTGGTTGTCTAGATTGATCTACTTGCAGAGATTAGTCAATCCCCTCGCATTCTTTCTGAAGTTGATGCAGCTCTTAAAGCAAAGCAGATCAAGGGTGATGTAGATGAATATCTGAAGGTAATCCTAGCATAATCAAATAATTGTTTCTTCATTTTACATAGCATTTGTGACAATGTGGGGGAGAGGAGTAGGAGAATGAATGATATTATATACATCATCTTATATTATACTGTCCTGATTGATTGCAGACAAGACAACAGGGATCTCCATTTTTGAGTGAATTGAAGCAGAAGTTGCTGCTCTCTCCAAGTGAAGCCGCCAAGGCTGGGACGCGCTACAATGTACCCCTTATCAACTCCCTTGTTCTCTATGTTGGAATGCAGGTAAAGTCATGATTCAATTGCTTTCTTGCCCGGTCCTTATCCTTTATGGTACTCTAAATATTCTTCCCCGGAGGAATTTGTGTGCTAGAGAAGTCAAACTGGGTGCTGTCTCATTACATTTAGTGCAGGCTTGTGTGATTTGCCTACCAACTCTTTGTTAAGATTTTCTTCTTCTGTAGCAGCATGACATGTTTTGCTATGTGCATTTCGTTACCCTGTACTTATTACCTTTGGTGTGTCGCTGTAGGCTATCCAGCAGCTGCAGGCAAAAACTCCTCATGCACAGTCGATGCCCAGTAGTGTTCCATTTGCAGTATTCTTGGTTGGTGCTGCTCTGGATATTTTCCAGACTTTAATAATGGACTTGGACACGGAGGGGCGTTACTTGTTTTTGAATGCAGTCGCTAATCAATTGCGATACCCAAACAATCACACACATTACTTCTCCTTTATTCTGCTCTACCTATTTGCGGAATCAAATCAGGTGCTCTAGTACTTGTCATTTACTTTTCCAAATCTTATCATTATTACGTGGTCCTTTGTATTTATTTATACACATGTGCACAAAATACAAACACGCACTCCCCCACCCCCACCCCCACCCCAAACAATATTTACAGGGCAAGGTTTGGAGTTAGAGCTCGAAGCACTTATGCGTGCTCTCTCTCTCTCTCTTCACATTTTATATGGCAGGGTTCAGAGTAAGAGGTCAAGGTACCTAAACTTTGTGTGAATTTAGACAAGATTTTTAAGTTTCTGAAATAAAATTTACATGTTTGAGAACTGCATAAAAAATAACATAGCTACAATAGTTAATTAATCAAAATATCTAAACTATTGTTTGAAACATCATGGTCAAAGAAAAACCTATTTGATTCCCCAAATAGTAAAAATGTCACAAAATGTGACAGAGAGAGCTTGTGTGCGCCTTATATTTATGCGTGTAACTCGTGCACACACACATGTATGCAAGAGCTAAACAGGTGCAAAAAGCTGAAATCCTCCGTTGTTCAAGTTCTCCCAGATCCCCAAACATTAAAGACTCCCCCCTCCTCCCCCCCCCCCCCCACACACACACACACATTCACATAAAAAGGATGAAAGCTTTGTTATTCTGTTTCTGCTTTTCTTCATTGGCTGTATTATTGCACTCCAGGAGAATGTTTCTCATTGTGTGTTTGATTGGTTGTATTCCTTATTTATGGACCTCGTCCATATTTTTTGTAATTGAGTAATTAATTTTTTCGCAATGACAAATGATTATAACTGTAATAGTATTATGTTTCTTAAAAATATTACCATGATATTTTTGTTTCTCCTATCTGAATGTTCTTTAAATTCACAGGCCAATGATATGGCCTGATGAAGATATTATCTCATATATCAACTGTTGGTCCAATTTGTAGATTCTTCATTTTTGGTTTGAGGTCTTGATCTGTTAAAATTTCCTCTTACTAGGTTAGTATATTGGAAATTAAGTTATAGTGTATATTGGAAACGGAGAAGATGTTTGTTTTCTAAGAGTATATGATATAGCCCGGCTATTAGCAGATTGAGATCACAATATGCAGTGTAAAGACTGCTTAGAAATTTGACTTGTTTAGTTATATTTGGATCGTTCTAAGTCAGGAATTTACTGTAAATGGAGCAGGAGATGATCCAAGAACAGATAACCAGAGTCCTATTAGAACGGCTGATTGTAAACCGACCTCATCCGTGGGGTCTTCTGATCACATTCATTGAGCTTATAAAGGTAATATGTATTTTATTTATGCTGTTGCAACCTTCATTCCTTTGTGTCTTCTCAACACAGTATTTCTGCTTGTTCAACAGAATCCTAGGTACAACTTTTGGAGTCGACCATTTACAAGATGTGCTCCAGAGATAGAGAAACTGTTTGAGTCTGTCTCAAGATCATGTGGTGGCCCTAAACCTGTGGATGAGAGCGTGGTGTCAGGTGGAATACCTGATATCCATTAGATGAATTTTTCTTGTTATGTATCTTGGTAGTATTATCCATTTGTAATTTGCTGCATCTCTTCTCTTGACCTGTTTATAGAGTGTCGGCGTAAATAGTTTTAGTGCTGTTGTAGCGAATTAACTTGATACTTACTGTTAGTTATAATGGATCCTTAACTAAAGTACTCATCTTCTTTAGGTTCTGCTTTTTTCTTTATCAGCTGCATGCTTGTCACTTGTCACAATGTTTTTTTGGCTAAGCCGTTGCTTGGAGCTAAAAAAAACTACTTTTGGTGTCACAACCAACTATACTTGTGTGAGAAACCCCCTCGGCGTTTAACAAACTACTTTGTCAGGACACTCTTTAACCTTCATTTCCAAAGTTCCCGTCTGTTCTGCAATCATCTTTGTTCATTCTTTTCTTTTTTGTCTCGAATGCCCGTTCTCTTTCTATTTTATTGCCCCTTCTCTTTTTATAATCCCGTTCCTCATTTGTTTAAATTCATATAGAAAAAGGTCGATTAATGCTAACCTACATTTTTATCTCTTTTTCCTCGTGTTTCCTGAATTTCTGTTCCCAATATACCTGAAATATTGAACCTTATAAATGTTCCGGTCTTGGTCATGTATCAGCATGGGATATTTTGGTGGAGCTTTGATAAGGCTAGATGAACTCATCGAGCATTTTAAGGTCCAATTATCGTTCTTTTTCAATTTCAAGGGGTTAAAAATATCCTTCACCTATTGGGCTAAAGTTACCTTTTACTCATTTTTTGGATCACTTATGCCCTTTGATGGTTAGGTCAATGCTAAATTAAAAATAATTATTATCCTTTTTGTAAAATTTAAAAAAATTATTTTGCAAAATATTTATTTTTTCAAACTAGTACACAAATAGTCCGCCGCTAATTTAGTAAAGTCTTCTTATTTCTTTTTAGTTTTCACAAAAAATAATTTAGTTTTTACCAAATTGTTTCTATCGTTTTTCATTTTTTTCGTTTTTGAAAAATTTGTTGTCATTTTTCAATTTTTTTATAAAAAGGAAAAATATTTTTTCTTTAAAAGAAAAGTGAAAGACGAAATAAAGTGGAATGCTTTGAAAAAATAGGAAAAAATTATTTTTTAAAAATGAAAATATTATGTTGAAGTTATTTTTTTAATTTTTAAAAATTGAAAATATTTTATTAAAAATATTTTTTTTCATGTCTTTATAATTTTTTTCCCATACTATAAAAAAAATATTTTTTGTAAAAACTTAGTTATTTTTTATAAAAACTGAAAAAGAAAGAAGAATTCTATATTAAATTAGCATTAGTTTAAAAAAATAATATGTTGTAAAATATTTTTTTAAATTATGCAAAAGATTAATAATTATTTAATTTAGCATTGATCTAACGGTCAAAGGACATAAGTGAACCAAAAAAGTGGGTGGAGGGACATTTTAGCCCAATAGGTGGATGATGAGTATTTTTAAACCTTTTTCAATAGATTAGGGAATTTTGAATCCTTTTCCGTTTCAAATTTGTTAGATTTTTTCATTGCTGTGTTAAGATCTGAGCTCGGTTTTAGCTCAAACCCACAATTATAATTTATTAAGGCAAGTCAATTTTGGGACAGTTTATGATTTTATTGGCTGAATGGAAGTATTACAACTAAAATAAGAAAATGAAATAAGAAGTAACATCTTATTGATGATCGCCATTGTTGTGAGCTCGAGCAAACAAAAGTGAAGAATAAATTTAGAGGGTGTTTGGCTAAGCTTATAAGCTGGTCAAATTGGCTTACAATCACTTTTTGGCTTATCTATGCGTTTGGTAAAATTAAAAGTACTTATAAGTTAAGTGCTTATAAGCCAAAAATAAGCCAAAAGCCATAAGTTGGTCTCCCCCAACTTATCAAATTTTAGCTTATAAGCACTTTAGGTTTGACCAAAATATTTACTATTCTATCCCTAAAATACTTCTTTTTCAAACAAAACTCCTCGTATACCAATTCTTCAACTGCTTATTATTAATTTCAGCACTTGTATCCAAACACGTAACTGCTTATTTTTTAAATCAGCTTCAACACTTAAAAATACTTTTCAACACCTAATGTTTATCAGCTAGTTTAAATCAGCTAACCAAAACAGGTTATTAGATGAGAGAAGAATTTGGATTGAAGGGAGATGAATTAGATGAGAGGAGAATCTAATACCAAAAGTTCGCTGGATTCTCTCTCTTTCAATCGTTATATGATGCTGATCATATGATGTTACTAAAGATGATCAGGGCAATCTATACCGGCTAATCTAATCTCGACCCTTTAACTTTTTCATGTTTTGCAATAAGACCATTCCGCCTTTTTATAATTGAATTCGGCCAAATTTAAAATAAAGGACTCCTACACACCATGACATACCATTCCCCTTAAAATGATCCTTGTCCTCAAGGATCAAGATGAGGGAAGTTGGCTTTCAAATCTTCATAATCTTCCCAAGTGGCATCTCCCGGAGCTTAATTCGACCATTGCAATAGGACCTTAATGGCACCAACATTTCCCTTTTTAACCATTTGTCTTAGTAAGATGGAAATTGGAGCAGCCAAAAACTCTCCATCATCCCCAGTCTGGGGCAGTGTAGTCTGAGTAGTAATCTTGGATTCTACCTTCTTCTTCAATAGAGAAACATAAAATATAGGATGTACATTGGAGGTAGGAGGTAATTGCAGTTTGGGCCCGAGAGGCCAAGTATATATTGACTTAGTTGGGGTCGAGGACCCTTTGTGACGTATTGATATATATACCGGATCGGAATGCACGCCGCAGCAGTATATACATATACATATATTGGATCGGACTGCATGCCGCAATATATATATATATATATATATATATATATATATTGGATCGGATTGCACGCCACAGTAATATATATGTGGATCGACTGCACGCCGAAGTATCATAGCGCTTGGGCTGAAGGAGCCCCTCTGGAGTCTGCACACACCCCTAGCGAGCGCACTATATATATTGGATCGGGCTGCACGCCGCAGCAGTATAATTATGTATATTGGATCGGGCTGCACGCCGCAATACTATACATATTAGATCGGGCTGCACATCGCAACATTATATATATACATATATATTGGATCGGGCTGCACGCCGCAGTAGCATGAGTGAGGATCGGGCTGCACGCCACAGCAGGACTAGATCAGTGATACATACATACACATACATTGGATCGGGCTGCACGACACAACAAGACTAGGTCAGTGTGGGATCATTGTGAGACAGTTGTGGACTAGAATTGGACTTATCACTGTAAAGATGACTTACCTGTGAGGTTTTTCTTATAACTGTTTAGTGATAGTACAGGTGTTCTTATTTTCAGTTGTTATTTATTATTATTACTCACTGAGTTGAAAGATACTCACCCCACTTCCCTGCACTTTATGTGCAGATACATGTGTTCAGGAGGGCAGTTGAGCTACCCGCAGCTGCTACATTTCTATTACTCCGATGAGACTTCGAGGTAGCTGCCGGCGTCCGCAGGACCCGATTTCTCCCTTCCCTATCATTATGTCTTTTACTCTTCTTCCTAGACTTGGATTGTATAGGATATTTTTCATCTGTTAGAGGCTCAGACTTGTGACACTGAGAGTCGTTGGGCTGTATTTCATGTATTTCCTTTCCGCACTCGTTGTTTCTTTTATGAATTAAGCTATTAACTTCACTAAATCAGTATTAATTAATAAATGGGTTGGTTATTTGGAAATTATGGTCGGACTTGCCTAGAAATGTGTTGGGCGCCATTGTGACCGGGGTTTGGGTCGTGACAAATTATCATTCATAAAACACATTGTAACATGCATATCAAGGCAAAAAACTCCTATTCTCTCTGTTATTCAAAGTTGCAAACCTTTTAGGAAAGCTTCAAATTCTTGAAATTCTTGTCGTGCGATTTTGTTGATCCAAAACCGAACTTTGATATTCTATTCTCTCGCAGATGGCGAGAACTTGAGCTTCCGGACGAGGTGGACGACCACCATTGCCACCTGCTAGAGGCCGTGGACGCGGCCGTGGTCGTGGTAGGGGTAGGGCAGCTGAGGCAGTGCCAGTTGAACCACCCGTTGTTCCTATTCCAGATCAGCCTCCAGTTGCTGAGGTCCCAGTAGCACCAGTTTAGGCACCAGCTGTGCCCGTTGTTATTCCGGGTCTATAGGAGACCCTAGCTCAGATATTGACAGTCTGCACTGTCCTGGATCAAGCAGTTTCAGCCTCCACCGCAACAGCTACATCCGGGATCGGGGGTGGCCATCAGACCCCCGTAGCTCACACTCCAGAGCAGGTAGTGTAGGGCCTTCAGACACTTGAGGCTCCACCAGTTCAGCTAGTGGTCCCAGCCCTGCCAGCGGTTCAGATTCAAGGGGACAGGGCCCCAGTTATGGTCGACGACGAGTAGCGTCGTCTTGAAAGGTTCAGTAGATTATCTCCTCCTATTTTTAGTGGTACTCCGGGTGAGGACGCCCAAGGTTTACTGGACAAGTGTTGTCGGATGCTCCATACAGTAAGGATTTTGGAGTCGAGCGGTGTATCCTTCACCACCTTTCAGTTTCAGGGAGTAGCCTTCGCTTGGTGGGAGGCTTATGAGCGCTGTAGACCGGCAGGGGCAACACCATTATCATGGCGGGAGTTCTCCGCTATTTTCTTGGAGAAGTGGATACCTCGATCTCAGAGGGAAGAGATGTGTAAGCAGTTTGAGTGGCTTCGCCAGGGAGATATGTCAGTGTCGGAGTATGAGGTTAGATTCACAAAGTTATCCAGATATGCATCGTGGTTGGTTCCTACTAATCGGGAGAGGATCGAACATTTTGTTGATGGCCTTATTTATCCTATCCGTATTCTGATGACCCGAGAGAGGGTTCTGAGTCACTCTTTTGAGGATGCAGTTGATATCGCTCACGACATAGAGACAGATCGTCGCAGGGAGCTAGAGGAGAGGGAGGCCAAGAGGCCTCGAGGATCAGCTAGTTCTAGTGGCACTAAGACTAGAGGCCAGGGTCAGCAGAGCCGAGGTCGCTCTTTCAGATCTTCACAGCCGCCCCGCTCAGATCATCGTGGATCGTCTTATAGCTGGGGTTACCAGTGTTCGCACTAGGGTCAGTCATCTCTCAGTGGTATGACAGCACAGAGTCCATCACAGGCCCATCTATCCAGGGTTCTTCCCGACCTAGTTCATCTGCTGGACACTCCGGTGCGAGGGGCCCTCAATAGTCCCAGCCCCCAGCACTTGGGAATTGCTTCGAGTGCGGAGAGTTTGGGCACATCCGTATAGAGTGTCCCCATTTTGTTTCCAGGCCATATCAGCAGAGGGGTCAGCCCTCATCTTCTGGTCCATCTACTTCAGCACCCGCCCCGCCATCTAGGTGTGAGGGTCAAGCAGCCAGGGGTCACCCTCGAGGGGGAGGTCGATCGGGTGATCAGGCTAGATGTTATGCTCTTCAGGGCCGATCTGACGCAGTTTCTTCTAATGCTGTCATTACAGGTATTATTTTAGTCCGCCACAGAGATGCCACAATATTGTTCGATCTTGGTTCCATTTATTCTTATGTATCTACATATTTTGCTCCTCATTTAGCACGACCCGAGGGTGTCTTGCATTACCCGTGCATGTATCTACCCCGGTAGGTGATACCATTATTGTGGACCATATGTATGATTGACTTTGATGTTATCTTGGGCATGGATTGGCTAGTCACTATTGGGGGTCTGGAGACCCGAGTAGACCTATTGCTTCTAAGTATGATTAACTTTGATGTTATCTTGGGCATGTATTGGCTATCTCCGTGTCACGCTATTCTGGACTGTCATGCCAAGACAGTTACTTTGGCTATGCCGGGCATTCAGAGGATCGAGTGGCGAGGCACGACTTACCCAGCAAGGTAATATCTTTCCTCAAGGCCCAACGGATGGTTGGGAAGGGATGTCTATCCTATTTGGCATTTGTGCGGGATGTCGGTGCTGAGAATCCCAGTATTGATTCTGTTCCCATTTTGCGGGATTTTCCTGATGTATTTCCCTCAGACATGTCGGGCATGCCGCCGGACAGGGACATTGATTTTGGGATTGATTTGGTGCCAGGTACTTAGCCTATTTCTATTCCTCCCTATCGTATGGCAGCAACTGAGCTGAAAGAATTGAAGGAGCAGCTCCAGGAACTCCTAGATAAGGGGTTCATTCGGACGAGTGTGTCACCATGGGGTGCACCGGTCTTGTTTGTTAAGAAGAAGGATGGTTCAATGAGGATGTGTAATGACTATAGGCAGCTGAACAAAGTAACAATGAAGAACAAGTATCGCCTGCCTCGCATTGATGATTTATCTGATCAGCTCCAGGGAGCTAGGGTATTCTCGAAGATTGAACTTCGTTCAGGCTACCACCTGCTAAAGATTAAAGAATTTGATATTATAAAGATGACCTTCAGGACGAGGTATGGGCACTATGAGTTTCTTGTGATGTCCTTTGGGCTAACCAATGCCCCAGTCGCGTTCATGCATCTGATTAACAATGTATTCTGGCCATATTTGGACTCCTTCGTGATCGTGTTCATAGATGATATCTTGGTGTACTCCCGTAGCTAGGAGGAGCATGCCCAACATCTTAGAGTTGTATTACAGAGGTTGCGGGAGGAGAAGTTGTATGCCAAGTTCTCCAACTGTAAGTTCTGGCTCGAGACCGTGGCATTCTTGGGGCACGTGGTGTCCAGTGATAGTATTCAGGTGGATCCGAAGAAGAAAGAGGCGGTGCAGAGTTGGCCTAGACCGACCTCAGCTATTGAGATTCGTAGTTTCCTAGGATTGGGATGGTATTATCGCCGATTTGTTCAGGGATTATCTTCTATTGCTTCACCCTTGACTAGATTGATTTAGAAGGGTGCTACTTTTGTATAGTCCGATGAGTGTGAGGAGAGCTTTCAGAAGCTCAAGACAGCATTGACCACGGCACAAGTCTTGATATTACCGTCAGCTTCAGATTCTTATACTGTGTATTGTGATGCCTCGAGAGTTGGCATTGGTTATGTGTTGATGCAGGAGGGTAGGGTCATTGCTTATGCTTCTCGCCAGTTGAATCCCCATGAGAAGAACTACCATGTACATGATTTGGAGCTAGCAGCCATAGTTCATGCTCTGAAGATTCTGAGACATTACCTTTATGGTATTTCTCGTAAGGTGTATACCGATCATCGCAGCCTTCAGCATCTGTTCAAACAGAAAGACCTTAATTTGAGATGGCGGAGGTGGATGTAGCTACTTAAGGATTATGACATCACTATATTGTATCATCCGAGGAAGGCCAATGTTGTGGCCGATGCTTTGAGCCGAAAGGTGGTCAGTATGGGCAGCTTAGCTTATTTTGCATATGATGTTCAGGCTTTGGCCAACCGGCTAGTGAGATTGGATGTTTCTGAGCCGAGCCGAGTGTTGGCTTGTGTTGTTTCTCGATCTTCTTTATATGATCGTATCAGAGAGCGGAAGTATGATGATCCTCATTTGCTTGTCCTTAAGGACAGAGTTCTACACGATGATGCTAGAGATGTGACCATTGATAGTGATGGTGTTCTAAAGATGTAGGGCTGTATCTGTGTGCCCAATGTAGATGGCCTTCGAGAGTTGATATTAGAGGAGGCTTACAGCTCGCGGTACTCCATTCATCCGGGCGCCGCGAAGATTTACCGGGACTTGAGACAGCATTACCGGTGGAGGAAGATGAAGCAGGATATTGTTAGTCATGTGGCCAGATGTCTTAACTGCCAACAGGTCAAGTATGACCAGGCGGTGTTCTTCAGCGTATAGTTATTCCTGAGTGAAAATGGGAGCAGATTACCATGGATTTTGTGACTGGGCTCCCTCAGACTTCGAGGAAGTTTGATTCAGTTTGGGTGATTGTTAATCGGCTGGCCAAATCCACTCATTTCATTCTAGTATGTACTACTTATTCATCGGAGCGGTTGGACGAGATCTTTATTCGGGAGATTGTCAGGTTACACGGGGTTCCAGTGTCTATTATCTTTGATAGAGGTACTCAGTTCACTTCTCAATTCCGGAGGGCATTTCAGCGGGAGCTAGGTATGGTTGAGCACAACATTCCATCCTCAGATAGAGAGACAGTCTAAGCGCACTATTCGGATCTTGGAGGATATGTTGCGTGCTTGTGTGATCGGTTTTGGAGGTTCATGGGATGAGTTTTTGCCACTTGTAGAGTTTGCCTAAAACAACAGTTATCAGTCGAGTATTCAGATGGCGCTGTGTGAGGCATTGTACGGTAGACGGTGTAGATCTCCCGTGGGATGGTTTGAGCCTGGCGAGGCTAGATTGATAGGGTGAGTTAGTTCAGGATGCTTTGGATAGAGTGAAGTTGATCCAGGAGAGGCTTCGCACAACACAATCACGCTAGAAGAGTTATGTGGACCGTAGAGTTCGAGAATTGTCTTTCATGGTTGGTGATAGAGTATTGTTGAAGGTTTCACCCATGAAAGGTGTTATGCGGTTTGAGAAGAAGGGAAAATTGAGTCCCAGGTTCATTGGTCCTTTTGAGATACTCAGGAGGATTGGAGATGTGGCTTATGAGTTGGCCTTGCCACCCAGCTTGTCCAGTGTTCATCCAGTATTCCATGTGTCTATGCTCCGGAAGTATGTCGGGGATCCATCTCATGTGTTGGACTTCAGTACGATTCAGCTTGATGGTGATCTATCTTATGATGTGGAGCCGGTGGCAATTCTGGGTAGACAGGTTCGAAAATTGAGGTCCAAGGACATTGCTTCATTCAAGGTGCAGTGGAGAGGCCGACCCGTGGAGGAGGCTACTTGGGAGATTGAGCAGGAGATGCAGAGCAGATATCCTCACTTGTTTGAGTCTCCAGGTATGTTTCTTGACCCGCTCGAGGACGAGCGTTTGCTTAAGTTGGGGAGAATGTGATCACCCGGCCCGTCATCATGTGAGTTACCACCCTGTTTTCCTTGTTATATGCTTTTTCATGTTTCAATATGTGTGTTTGGTGAGTTTGAGTCAAATCGGATCGAGTTTGGTTGGAAATGAGACAAATAGTCTCTTAGAAGAAGGAATAGTTGGAAAAAAGTCAATCGGATGTTGACTTGTGAGTTAGAGAGCTCGGAATCAAATTCTGATGATTTGGCTAGCTTCGGGAGGTCATTTGTGATTTAGGCGAGTGATCAGAATTGAATTTGGAGGTCCGGTGTAGAAATAGGCTTAAATTGGCTAAGTTGGAATTTTGGCGAAATCCGATCGATAGGTGAGATTTTGATCGAGTCGGAATAGAATTCCGATAGTTGCAGTAGCTTCGTTAGGTGATTTTGGATATGTTTGCAAATTTTCATGTCATTCTGACATCGTTTGGTCAGGTTTTGGATATAATGTAAGTTTCGAAAGTTTTGGCTGAATCTTAGGCTTGAACCGGCCTTAATTTGATGATTCGTGTGTTTGAGGGTGTATTTTTATGGTTGGAACAAGTTTGTGTGATGATTTAGAGTGGATTGATATTTTTGCTTGAGGTCCCGAGGGGTCTCAGGATGTTTTCGGAGGGTCTACGGAAGGAAGTTTGGCACTTTGGACTGCTGTCATAAATTGTAGCAGTGATTCCGCTTCTGCGGATGGGGAACCGCAGAAGCGGATCCGCATGGGCGAAGTTTGTCTTGCAGAAGCGAGTTTGGACCAGGGCAGGCAATTTCGTAGAAGCGGCTAGGGACTTGTAGGAGCGGGCTCGCAAAAGCGAGCCCTTGGCCGCAGAAGCGAAATTGGTCGAGTGAGGTTGTATCGCAGAAGCGAAGTTGGTCGACTGGGGTTGTATCGCAGAAGTGAAACATTATTCGCTTAAGCGGTTCCGCAGGTGCGATACCTTGGCCGCAGAAGCGATATGGGCGCTTAAGTGAGACGTCGCAGAAGCGACAAAAATGTCGCAGAAGCGGACTCGCAGGTGCGAGTCCAAGACCGCAGAAGCGAAAATCGCGTATGTGTTAAAGAAACAAAAGGGTCAAAATTTCATAAGTTATAACACATTTAGGGCTTGATTCTAAGAGACGACTTGGGCGATTTTGAGGAGAAAATCGAGAGGATTCTTCAGGTAAACAACTATGGACTCAATTTGTGATTTTACATTGATAAATTATGAATCTAACACTTGAAAATGGAGGTATGGGGGTGTATTAATGGAGGTTTTTGCTCTAAGCCTAGGGTATTGTAATTTATCGATTTGAATGGGCAAACGGAGTCCGATTTTGATAAACTTTATATGCATGGACTCGTGTTGAGATGAGGATTCTAAAAATGCAATTTTTGTAATTTTTTGAGAAGTGTACCGAGAGTCAGATTTTGGCAACTTCGTGGATTTTGGTGTAATTCGAGTTATTTCGATTGGGATATGTCCATTTAACCTATTTTGATATATTCTTGTTGATTTTGATCACATATGGCATCAGAGGAGGTTGATTTGCGAGGCAAGCGCAAGGCGAGCTATGACTTTTGCCGATTCGAGGTGAGTGGTGGTAATAAATGATGTACCGAGGGTTTGAAACCCCGTATTTGCATTATACAGTGCTATGTTGAGATGGAACACATGCCATGTGACGAGTGAGGTGGTATTATGACTAGGGATTTGGACTTGGTCCTTTCCGACTGATAGTTTACTGTGTATAATGACTCATATTGGGCTTATATGTGTGTATTTGGACTAGTAGCCGTGTTTGGGGCCTTGTGCCGATCTGTAGAGTATTAGGGAAGCATGTAGAGCTAAGTGGACCTTATACCATGTTGGACACATACACTCAGTCGTATTCATAGCCGTATAGGATATCATGAACCAGTACTAGATATGTACTCTGAGTGAGACTACCTGGGGTTGAATACCCTGTTATAGCTGAGTGGGCCCGAGAGGCCAAATCTATAACCGACTGAGATAGGGTCGAGGATCCACTATGAGATATTATACATATATCTATATTGGATCGGGATGCACGCCGCAACAGTATATATATATATATATATATATATATATATTGTATCGGGCTGCACGCCGCAGCATTATATATATTGGATCGGACTGCATGCCGCAGTATCATAGTGCTTGGGCTAAAGGAGCCCCTTCGGAGTCTGCACACACCCCCAGTGAGCGCACTATATATATTAGATCGGGCTGCACGCCGCAGCGCTATATATATTGGATTGGGCTACACGCCGTAGTGCTATATATATTGGATCGGGCTACACGTCACAATGTGTCATGACCCCAAATCCGGTCGTGATGGCGCCCAGCACACTGCTAGGTCAGCCTGACCTATTAACAACAATCACGGAGCCATAAGCTCACTTTATCCAATTTAAGCATACGGAAATAATTCAACAGTGATAGATACATATTAAAAACAAGGAACCAAGTCCCAACACGTGCCAACTCCCATAGACCGAAGGGTCAAGAGTCATGAGCCTCTACGGAATATACAAGTGTAAATAGTGAATATAACTGTGCACAAGTGTGGGATGATCAGAACAAAATATAGACAAACTGGAGAATCAGGTCCTGCGAACGCTGGCAGCTACCTCGACTATCCAAAAGCACTCCCGAGCCGCAATGGAATCAGCTCTGCTGTAATGTACCTGGATCTGCACACAAGGTGCAGGGAGTCGGGTGTGAGTACTTCCAACTCAGCGGTAATAAAAGTAAATAATGCTGAAGGGAAGAAAACCACGCAAGGCACTATCTCTTGCTACACAATACAGAACTATCATAAAACTTCAAAACACTATCATTTTATTCCTTTTCAGCATATGTGAGTAGATTATTTAGAAATCTCAATTTTTAGCTACTTTCTTTCATTATAACATACCAATACCCGGGAGAATCTCAAGCAGTGCAAGTCAGCACTCAAATCAGCCTCTCGGGCTCAGCACTCCTTAACAATTTATACCAGGAGATGGTCAATAAAGCAACAAATGCACATGTGCCAGTAAAGTATGAGTGCTAAAATGTTATGCCACGTAGTACACATAAACCAATGTATGTATGCCATGCAATGCATATGACCGCTACGGCGTGTAGCCCGATCCTTTTGGGTACCCGTGCTCACTGGGGGTGTCCAGACTCCGGAGGGGCTCCTACAGCCCAAGCACAATATTAATATCACACCTGCTGCGGCGCGCAGCCCGATCCGTATACCACCGCGGCGTGCAGTCCGATCCATGCATGTGTATGCATATGCTCACATAAAATGTCATGCCCTAACATATGGCCCTCGGCCCCAATCAGTCTAACAAATAATCAAGAAAACCCTACGGGCAACAATATCATATTAGTTCACAGCAAAAATGTTATTAAGACCTTGTTCAAGTTTTTCATAACCTTATAAGAATGCTCAATAGCAAAATACCATTTAAAACCTTAAATTTAGAATAAAATATGCACAGTGTTATCAAGATAGTGATACCAATCCCCGAAGGATTCAAACAATTGGCACGAAGCCCAAACATGATAATTAGTCCAATTCATTTTTAACAATTAGGTGTTATTATTTATTACACGGGACGTACCAAGTCACAATCCCCAATGGTGCTCTACCCCACGCCCATTATCCGGCGTGCAAGTCACCTCAATACAACACTAAGATGTGCAAGTCCGGGGTTTACTAACCCTCAGGACATCATTTACAAGTATTACCCACCTCGAACCGACGAAAACTCATGCCCGCGACACCTTAGCTCCTCGAACCGGCATCCACGCACGTCAAAACTAGTCAAAATCAGTATAAATATATCAAAATAGGCTAATGGAACATAACCCAATCGAAAGAACTCGAAAAATATCAAAAATCACGAAATTGGCAAAACCCGAGCCCCGGGCCCACATCTCAAAAAATTCTAAAATTCACATTTTCGGAATCCTCATCTCGCCACGAGTCCGTACATACCAAGAACTCCCAATTCGGACCACAAATGGTTCTTCAAATCCTAAATTTAAGGTTTTTGCTCCAAGCCCTATTTTCTTGATTTTTAGCTATAGATTCATGAATTTCATGGATGATTCTTGTATAAAAACATGTATTTAACTCATAAAACTTACCTCCAACGATTCCCCGTCGAAATCCCTTCAATTCCCGTCCAAAAGCTCTCAAGAACGGCCAAAAATGGTGGAAAAATGGGTTGTTTTCGCGACTGAAATGTTTTTAACATTCTGTCCGGTACTGTAGCTAACACTACGCGATCGCATCAGAGCATTGCGATCGCATAGAACAAACTCTCCGGGCACTGTAGCTTAGCCTATGCGATTGCATAGAACAAAATCCTGGGTACTGTAGCTAACACTATGCGATCGCATCAGGGCATTGCGATCGCATAGAACAAACTCTCCGGCACTGTAGCTAACACTATGCGATCGCATCAGAGCATTGCGATCGCATAGAACAAAATTTCTCTGCAATTTTTCTGCTGCATTTTTCAACTCAAAAATTCCCGCTAGTCATCCGAAATCACCCCGAGGCCCCCGGGACCTCAATCAAAGCCACCATTATATCACATTACCTCATTCAAACTTGCTCATAACATAAAAACACCATCCTAAACATCAAAATCACCAATTACACACTAATTCAAGCCTAAGTTTCTTCAAAATTTACGAATTGCTCATTCAATCAAAAACCCGACCAAACGACGTCCGAATGACTTGAACATTTGCAGGCATATCCAAAATCACCTAACGGAGCTACTGCAACTGTCGGAATTCCATTCCGACTCCCGGATCAAAATCTCACCTACCGTTCGGATTTCGCCAAAATTCAACCTTAGCCAATTCAAGCCTAAAACTACACCGGACCTCCAAATTCAATTCCGATTGCTCTCCTAAGTCATAAATGATCCCCCGAAACTAGTCGAATCATCAGAATCCGATTCCGAGCACTCTAACTCAATAGTCAACTCTAGGTTGACTTTCCATATTCAAACTTCCTTCAAATATGCTATTTGCTTCATTTTCAATTCAATTCATTCCTAACTCATCCGATAGGTTCTAACACCGATATAAAAGCATAAGATATGTAAATGCAACATAACGGGGTGGTAATTTCCATAACGACGGGCCGGGTCGTTACATTCTCCCCAACTTAAACAAACGCTCGTCCTCGAGCGGACTCAGAGTTGTACTGGAAGCAACCCAATAGCCGAATGACCTTACCAAGCATATATCCCGGTGATCATACGTCACCCTATCTCACATAAGTCCGAAAACACCATATAGTCAGAATTTCACAGACCATGTGAACCATAAATCATATTGCACTTTCTGAAATCATATGCCAAATGCTAATCCCATGCCTATACTCAGGATACACACGATCCAACTGTAATAGTCCATACTCGCCACCTCGGTGAGATAATATGATGTGTCAAACAACCCAATCACTCGGAACAATAATCCCTAATCACAACAATTTCCCACGATAACCAAATACCAACTGAAAAACCTTTGTCATTAGATAGAGTCTTATTCCAACACCTTCATATCCTGCCAACGGCAACCGCACACGCGATATATCGAACCCATCTCTCAGGTCAACCATTCATGAATCCATTTCACTTTTAACTTGATACTACAACAAAATTCGGAGCCAAATCCCGGTATTGCCTTTCTAACTAGCTCAAATCACATATACTCACACTCATTATTGGCTTCGACGATCATTTCGATTATAACACACCGCACTGGTGATATGACACCTCAACACCGGCCTAAGCCACGATGAGCACAACATGAGCTCCAATAGAAACATCTAAACATACTCAAATTATGACAACCTGACTCCAACAACAGGGCTGTAATTCAATTCCTTTGTACCATCATAATATATAACCGAGATCCCATCTCACATCATAGGAATGGAGTGCACGACTCATTCTTGAAAGGTCATCACATCATGTGGCCTTGCCACGATTCGTGATTCTACCCCAACATTATTACTCATGAAACACCTCAAGCCACTAAGCTCTAAACGGTTAGCCACGCACAGATCTAGGTCTTGAACCCAAGCAATCAACCTCACCCGTGGCGATACGATAGATATACGCTATCAAATCCCGAAAAGACACAACCGATGTGCTATTCCCCGAGCGAAACCAATACGGACTATTCCTCGGAAGCTAGGAACTATTGTATACAAGGTAAGATATAGGAAACTATATTTTCCACATCACACTGTTGCGGCACGCAACCCATTCCAATAACATACCTGTGGCGGCGTGACACCCGATCCAGATAACATACTTGTGGCGGCGTGCCACCCGATCCAATATAACCCTCGCAAACGAAATGCATATTGTCACACCTCCTTTTTACCGGCGCACGCGTAAGCGCGAGGGAGTTTTTCCAATTAAAGGACAATCGAAACGTGATTCATTTATTAAGAGATTTAGAGTCGCCACTTGGGAGATTTATGGTGTCCCAAGTCACCGGTTTGAATCCCGAATCGAGGAACGGATTGACTCTATATTACAGTCTGCGAACTAGAAATCCGGATATGGAATTCTGTTAACCCGGGAGAAGGTGTTAGGCATTCCCGAGTTCCGTGGTTCTAGCACGGTCGCTCAATTATCATAATTGGCTTATTTATCTGATTTTTATAACATGTTTTAACTTATGTGCAAATTTTAACTTTTAACCGCTTTTAATATTATTATTCATTATTTTAATAAAAAAAATTGCAACATCGTGAAAATGCATCTCAAACCATGTCACAATCAATGTACCCGTGATTATCGACACATTCCGACTTTGTTGAGATTTGGATTTGGGTCACATAAATGCGCACCCGAGTTTAGGAATGTAATTTTATTAAAATACGCACTTGAAGCAACTACACGTTTATTATCTTTGCGAGGGCCATAAAAAAAATCAACTAATGGCACACCTCAATTCTAATTTCAAATGATTATACTCAACTAAAGCAAATTACGGCTATTCATAAGTTATTTTCTTTAGCTACTTTGAGAATATTGTGGAAAGTCTCACAATTATGGATTTACTAGTAAAATTGTCCGCGCTTCGCGCGGTGATAAAACATCAGCCAATCTACAGCTAGATAAATTTTTGAAAAAATAGTTTAGATAGAAGAGACTATCCTTGAAAAAATAAAAGAAAATAGTAATTAACACGCGAGTATCGTATCTCTTGGAAGAAGAAAAATATCCAAATAGAGCTGTCGTAATTTTACACTCTCTATTTATGGGATTACATTGGATTGTTATTGTTGTTGCAGAGCAATCATAATTTTAAAAGGAAACTTTCACGTAATAGATACTTGAGTAGGAATATATCTGATGAAATTGTGCTTTACGATTAGCATCTTCTCTTCTCTTCTACTCTTTCTATCAAGACCTTCGTCATAAAGAACATATATGATGAATTAGCAGAGTGGTTAAGAGAATGACTTTTGCTTCTTAAAGCCAGATGTTAAGTTAGAATCAAAACAAAGGTTAGGAATACAATAACTTAATTACTTTTTCTCTTCCTCCCTCCCTCCTACAATTACTCCGAAAAATAAACACTTTGTTCCGTTATTCATGAAAACAAATTTTTATGTTATTACCCTTCTCTATCAAATATATAATTAATTTTTATTTGTATGCTAACATTTCTGTTTCAAAATAGAGAAAAATAACTCTCAAAAGAGAGAGACGCAAGTTCCAGAGAAGCAAATATATAAATTATCACTTGGTAAAGCTTGTTTTAAAACAATAAATTTGTACATACTATTATATATATTGGTACAGTTCTTAATCTTAGCAACTAATAGATAAATATGCTTATACTCTTTAGTATAATACATGAAAACGTAAAAATATCCAGGTTAATTTTATATTCCAAAATAGAGAAAATGATATGTATAAAGTGTTTCAAGAAGAACATAAGACAATTGGCATTAAAAGATATTATACCTTGTTGCTCTCACTTCAATAACACTCAGTAGAAATCAAATACTTACTTCGTACATTTTCATTTTTATTGTCCTCTATATATATTCAATCAAGAGAAAGATAATTTTTTTTTAGGAAGTTTCACTTTCATGTCCAAAAATAAAGAGAACAACATCATTTAAAAACCAGAACGATCTGCCAAATATGACACGTCAATGAATCAATAAAAAAAATATGGTAAATAGAATTCAATCCACCAAACCAGAGAAATAGAAGAGAAGAAATAATTATTACCAAGAAATCTATACATCACTAAATTAAGAGAAAACAAAATTAGGGTAATGGTGTTACTTCCAAAGCAACAATGTTGTAGGCCAAAATATTCCTCCAATAATTTTTCCTGGATTTTTCAAATTACTTATGCAAGTGCAAAAGATAACTTCCAGAATCGGAAATAGGCAAATGAACTAAAAAGGCGCGCATGGGAGAAGGAAAAGCAAAACGTGGAAAACATACACAAAGAGGAAGAGGAAGATTATGACTAAAGGATAAGCGTGCCTACTGTTGGACAACATGTTAAAAATAATGAAAATAGAACACCACATTAAGGAAGAAAATCAATTATTTAATGAAAAAAGATTAAAAAAGAGTGAACAGTATAAAATATAAAATGTGCAGGTAGCACACCTTATTGAAGAACACCACTATAACTTCAGGGAGAGACCACAATCTTTCATTAATCTGAGTCGACGTACAAGATATCCCCCCTGATATTCTGTTCTATGCGTGTCTTTATGAAGCAACAACAACTGTTTGGGACGACGAAAATGGGAGGCGGACTGGTTGGGGGTCGTTTGGCTATGGTGTTCGGTGGTTGGTTTGGTTGACGCTACTGGTGACGAAAATACAAGCAGGCGGATTTTGGCGACGGTGAGCAGTGACAAGCTGCTCGTCGTTTTTGGGTAGTCCACGGGGGTATCGGCTGTAATGGTGATCGTTTGGACAGTGAGGGTGATGGGACTGGTGTCTGGCGTTAGTGGTGGACGTTCATGGCCGTTTGGTGAAGATCCATTGCTACCGTTTTCTTCTCTTCCAAAAAAAAAATCGAGAGCCTTCTGTGTATTGGCTCCTTTTTCTGTGAAAACACTACAACTAAATACTTTTAATTTAACCAAAGACGTAGATAAGCCAAAAAGTACTTATAAGCCAGTTTGACCAGCTTATAAGCTTAGCCAAACACCCTCTTAAAATTTACTGCTCCAAGCATCACTAGTCACTACGCACTCATTTGTACGTTCTAACGCCACTAATACTAGTAACAACCACAAAATGGTCTCCAACATAACTAACAACATTGCCACCCTTCCAAAGCTTTGAGTGATTTTATTGTGTGCTTCGCACAAGTGATATTAGTTGTATGAGTCTCTTTTTTATATTAAACATTTGTGGACCCATATATTACATATTTGGGTCCACAAAATTCTAGGACCACAAAGTTGTGAGACAAAAATGAGGCCTCACACAACATGTATCAAGTTGTGTGAGGCACAAAATAAGTTTTCTCCAAAACTTCAAATAGTTCTAGTGCCTAAACCTACTCCCCCTCTCTCTTCATGCCAAAAATGAGTCTTTTAGAAACACCCAAGGTACATTGTGATCAATTAGGAATTGTCCCAACAAACTGCAACAAGAAGATTCCCACTACCAAGAAATGTTTCTGTTGTGAGAAGAAGCACCTATATAAACCTATTGTCTGCCTACAACAAAAGCCAGTGCAGTGCCTCTTCTATAAGCTGCACTCAACATTAGTCTTCTTTACATTTCCTTCCAATTTAGGAATCCATTTTAACTTGCTCTATATCAATTCTCTTTGGCTTGGATTAAATCTTAATTAAGTTTGAGAAAATGGAATTCCTCAACACTCCATTCGACGATTCACACATATCTGAAGATAGTAAAGTAGATAGAAGGAAGCAATTTGAGGTTGAAGTTAAAGAACACAAATCCAAGAACCTTATTCCTGAGAGAAACAGGCGTCAAAAACTTAATGAAAGGCTTCTTGCATTGCGCTCGTTGGTCCCAAATATTACAAATGCAATGAATCAGAACCCTTCATTCTTCATTTTCAAGTGACAATTTTCTAAAGAATGGATTTTTAAGCACTTTGTAAAGGCTGGACGAGAAGCAACAACAACTGTTTGGGACGACGAAAATGGGAGGCGGACTGGTTGGGGGTCGTTTGGCTATGGTGTTCGGTGGTTGGTTTGGTTGACGCTACTGGTGACGAAAATACAAGCAGGCGGATTTTGGCGACGGTGAGCAGTGACAAGCTGCTCGTCGTTTTTGGGTAGTCCACGGGGGTATCGGCTGTAATGGTGATCGTTTGGATAGTGAGGGTGATGGGACTGGTGTCTGGCGTTAGTGGTGGATGTTCATGGCCGTTTGGTGAAGATCCATTGCTACCGTTTTCTTCTCTTCCAAAAAAAAAAATCGAGAGCCTTCTGTGTATTGGCTCCTTTTTCTGTGAAAACACTACAACTATGCCCCCTGATATTCTGTTCTATGCGTGTCTTTATGAAGAAAAATGAATAATAATCTATTCCCCCTCCCACTCTATCATGTCTCCCTCTATTTGTATTCTTTATCTTTTTTTTTTTTTTTAAAATCCCCTTTCACGTTCAAAATCCTTCTCACTTCACGTAAGACTTCTCCTCAATTGTCCCCCCCCTCCTTTCTTTTCTTTTGTTTTTGTCTTTTTTTTTATCTTGTCTTTTTCCTTTTGTTCTTTCTTTATTTGTCCCTTTCCTTTTGTCTTTTTCTTCTTTTTATTTTTAATCATTCTTCCATCCCTCCCCCTTAGTGTAGTGTCGGGTTGTTTTGTCCGTGTTCCCCGTGTGGTGGACTCGGATTATTATGGGCTAGGTCCGAAAATTATAAAACCGGATAGTTTGAACCCGAATATTATTCTTTGCCCGAAACCGATAATGAGAACACAGTGTTATTAATTAATCCTACGTAAGCAAAATAACTACAAGACTCACTATGAAAACAAATCTATTTTATATTTTTCAAGATTAAAGTTACCACAAAATACTAATTATATTATTTTTTGTTTTATAATTTTTGTTTTTTATATAAAAATAAAGATATAAAGAATGATTTTATATATTTTTTAAGTTTAAAATGACTACAAAATATTAATAAAAATTATTTTTGTAATTTTCGTTTTTAATAAAAAGATAAAAATATAAAGTACTATTTTTGTATTTTTCAAGTTTAAAATGACTACGAAACATTAATAAAACTATATTTTTGTTATTTTTCATTTTAAGGTAAAAATAAAGTAAAAGAGTCAAATTTAGCTAAAATAGCTATATTAAAACTAAACTAAATATTTTACGCTAAAAATATAAAAATCTCGGGGAGGGTCAAAAATCACGCGTTTACAGCTGCCCCTCTTTGACTGAAAACACAAAGAGTTTTTCATACAAAGAACGACTAGACAAGTGTTTTTGACCCGACCCTTATTCGGAGGGACTAAACTAAAAGAAAAGGAATGTGACTGAGCCCTGTCACACCTCCCTTTTTACTACCCCGTACATGCGTAAGGTGTATAAATACACTTGTAGGGTATACCCCGATGCTCAATTACCCGAGACGGATAAAATAACGTAAGGGAAGGAGTTTTTCCAATTTAAGGACAATCGGTTCGGGATATATTTAGAGATTAATCAGAGTCGCCACTTTGGGAATGACAATGGTGTCCCAAGTCACCGGTTAATCCCGAATCCGAGGAATTTTGACTCTTTGAAATGTCTGCGAAGCAGAGGTCCGGATAAGGAACTCTGTTAACCCGGGAGAAGGTGTTAGGCACTCCCGGATTCCGTGGTTTTAGCACGGTCGCTCCACCGGCGTTCTTGACTTTCGTTTGACTCAATTATAAGTTTTAAACAACATATTGTACTTTTACGTTAAATGTCATTTTTTAGGAATTTGCGACATTGCGGAAACACGCCTCGAGTCATACCGCAACCAGTACGCCTATGACTTTTGGTGTATTTCGGCTTTGCCGAGATTTGGATTTGAGTCGCACCAAGTGCACACTCGTTCATAGGAAGGTATATTAAAATCGTGCCCTAAAGTAACATCTACCAGCTTTTAAATCTTTTGGGAGAAGCTATGGAATTTACTATTAGCTTTCCCGGATCTATTTTGTGTTATATCACCACTAAATGGGGCCCCGGTGTTATTCGGGCGAGGCTCGTCCCAATTTTTATTAAAGGTTTCAATACTTGTATTTGACTACATTTTCTATACTTGTTCTTTCCTCAATCGTATTTACACAAGAATAACCCCAGGCCCGTGTAGTTTGTTGTTAATTGGGCCTGGTCTTCAGGTTGTTTTGGGCTTAAGCTTGCTGGCCTTATTAACTTCACATTGGAATTTAAAGATAGTTTGCATATTGAGCCAAAAGCTGATAAACGTAATATGAAATAACAATAAATGCAAAGAACTATAAAACACGAATCAACAGGATTTAGGAATCGAAATCAGATTGATTTTATTCATTGAAAGAGTATAGCTATTGTACAGGATATTCTATGGTTACAACTTATTAGGCGAACCAAATTAACAGGCTACTTTTATCTACACTTCTATTGATCTAATTACTAGTCATGTTACCAGATTATTACACTAAGGAAATTTGCACAATGTTTATCACTAGAGTTATGCTAATTACTATTTAAGGGTTAAAAAAAAAAAAAAAAAAATTCTAAGAAGACTGTTTATTATAGGAAAATCGAAGAGTAATTAAACTAATTAACTACAAATTATTTAAGACTAAATGATTAACTACACCTTTCATCACCATCAATTCATCCTACTTGAAACGCTTCAATATCTAATCACTTCCTCTATTGAGTATTCATAACTGGATTTTGACCCTTAGAATTAATTGAACTATCCAAGCAGAATTTAAACATTCCAATTACTCAATTACAATGATCCTAAGCATCTATATCTACGTGATTTTTGAGAAACGCTCATACCACTGATTTTACCATGACCTTGATTCGATACAACATACTTAACCCAATCACGAGTTACTCATTGTTTAATCTAATGTTTAAACTTATCCGCACTTGAATGAATCCTAATATATGACTGTAATTTACGATTATACTGTGAGTGAATGATTAATGATTCAGAAACTATTTTTTAACTAACTTATGTTTTAGAGCTTTTTACCTATTTAATCTAAGTGGTTTATGTTACTTACTACTATACTACTACTATTACATTGTTTCTGTTCTCGTTCTTCAGCTACTACATTATTACAATTAAGCTACTGATTAAGTAATACAAAATGGCAAATGGATTAAAGGCACTTCATTCCATTACAGCATTTCAGCAACTACATCTTCATCAGAAATAGAAAAGTGTACCTGGATCAAATAGAAAGGACCAATGAGTTCTAGGGGATGCAAGTAAGTAATCAGCAATGGTTCACACAAGGCAATGCAACAGTGATGGAAGAGGCACAGCAACACAGCAACACAAAAGCACCAATATGAGAGAAACCCAGCAGATAATCGAACAAGGAACCCAGGAAAAAACAGATTAAACCCACAAGCTTTCCACACCCGGAATTTCCAGAATGATTACTGCCAAATTGCTATGTTTTTCCTAGTATTTCTTATCAATAGTTAGCCTAAGTATGAATTTCAGATTACTCAAAATGTTGGAACCCCCAGATATATTGCTAATATTACTCAGATTTTGGAACCCCAAATATTCACTCAAATTTTTCTAGTGGAATCCCCCTTTTCAGCCCCTTTTAAGAGGTATTTATAGCTAACCTTTAGGGCTGAATACTTGGGGAGGAAGTATGGGATTAATCCCACTTCCCCCTCCTAAATTTATTAAATCTCCACTTTGGTCCCCATTTTCAGTTATCAAAACCCTTCCAGCATGTGCTGGAAGGTTCCAAAAGATTCCTTTTAGGGCCTTTTACTAGTATGACCTTAGGGGTTAAAGATTTTTACAGATTTCCCATTTTTAGGAGACCATTATACCCCTAAATCTCTGCAAAATTGCAGAAATCAGGAGCATGAATGTCCCTATTACCCTCCTAAGTTCTTACTAGTTACTATTTTACCTTTTTAATACCCAATTATGCCCCTAAGGGCACTGCTGATTTACTAGCTTGCCTAGGGCGGATTTTCAACTTGTTTTGAACTATTTAACTAATAGCCAGCCCTAGCATTAGTATTTAAGGGCTGGCCAGTTTTGTTTTTTAAGAACTATTTCAATTCTAGCCACTTTTAATCTAATTCCAGTCAATTAAGACCAATTTATTCCTAATTAAGACTTAATTGCAGGCATAGCCTGCTTTGTTATTATGTTAAACCTATTTAAAAATTAGCCAGTCTCAAGTTGAGACTTAGCTTGGGCTATCAAAGCCATATACTGAACGGCTGGGCCCAAAACCTTTACAGGTTTGGCCACTTTGCTGTTCAGGGCTCAATATAGAGCCTGGGCTAGTCTGCATTTGCAGACATAGCCCCTTTGCACAACCAGCCACTGTTTAACAGTGAGCTGTGTGTTAGGGCCTTATAGAATAGGTCAACCCTTTGCAAGGTTGACCATTCTTATACCAATTATTTAATTAACAGCCTATTTTGTTCATTTTTAGCTAATTCCTATTTAAAAACTAACTAATTAACGAGGCCTAGCACTAGCAGCTATAGCCAATCCTCCTAAGCATAATAGACAATAACAATGTTCATACTCAACATCAAACTATTGCAAACCTAGCCATTTTAACATGCAATTGCACACATAAACACATGAAACCAAAGATGTTTATCAATCAATCAGAATTCAGAAAAGGAGTTGGATAATGTTGAATTTTAATTAATCAGACTTACAAACTCAATTTCAAGTGGTACAGTGTTAATTAAACATTAAGCAGGCATGGGTTACAATCAATTTCATATTGAGTAATTCACTGGAAAGCCAAAAATCTACTTAGCAATCATGGTTATAGGTACATAGACGCTAAATTCTCACAAAATAGCTAACAAGGTTCAACTGGACATAAACACAATGGACAAGGTAATCATAAGCATGTTAATCAGAAATCATTCTTAAGTACTGACCCTAAAATCATGCTAAGCAAATAGAATGGGTAAAGCTAAGCAGAACAGACTCATGCATGAGAATAACAAACCAATCCTAATCCTGAAACTAATCATGAGAATAGACAGAGGACAAGAATCATTCAATCTAACAGAAGTTGTCTGATATCAACAAGAAGAAAATGCCTAATACTAACAGAGGACAAAGACAGAGACACTTATAGACAAAAAGTGAAGAATGCACAGAAGTGATTCAATGTGAAGATGAGAAGATATCAGAGCATGTATGACAATATAATAGAATTTATGTTATGAGAGTCAAAATAGATCAGACTATATGACTTAAAAATGAAGAGAAGAAGGGAATCAAAGCCACTTTAACCTATTAGAAGTAAAACACAACCTTGATCACACAGACAAAGGAATAAACACATAAGAGACGAGAGATAAAACAAAGATCAACAAGTAGTAAAGGCAAGATCTTTGAATTCAGAAGAAAGGGTCATGATAGATAGAATAGAGGAAACAAGTCAAAAACCAGAACAACAAAAAGAAACCCTAGCACTAACAGGCTTTTCGAATCACAGCAATGGGTAACCCAGAGATTGATATGGAAGATGAACAGGTTAAAGACATGAGGTGGTCATAAAGAAACAGACAAGAATATACAAGATGTGAAACAAGTAAAGATGAATCAGAAAAAGAAAAGAAGCAAAAGATAAGCAGAAAGATTCTAAAACTAACATATGAAGACTAATAAGAAATACGAAAGATATATCAAAAGCCAATAGAGACAAGTGACACAAAAGAATGAACTACAGAAACATGAGATTAGGTCATAACAAACAAAACCACATCATGAACGGGTTAAAACATACTAAAACAGAGACAATAAGCAAAAAGGCGTGAAACAGAAAACAATGAAGAAGCCAAGATGAAAAATCTATTCCTAACATGCGAAGCATACGATCAGAGGAAACATATAGAAACATGCAAAACATAGATCAATCAAACAAATAAAAGCAAAAGAAAGAAAAATAACAAAAACAGGAGGGGGTACTTAGCTTGGCGGGGCCTGTCCCCCGAGCTTCCTATTCCCCTTTTCTTATTCTCTCTCAGACCCCCTCAGCCCCCTTTTCCTTGCTTCTTCTTCCTTATTCCGCTCTTTTTTTTTCATTTTTCTTTTCTGATTTTTATTTTATGCTCAAAGACGAAACCTTTTGGGGTTTTTAGTTTGAAGGGGGGTATTTGGAAGGGTAAAGGACGGATCTTGTTTAGGGGTTGGGATTTCAGCCGCCGGAGTTAGGTTTCCGGCGACACTCTTTTGGATATTCGAAGAGTTTCAGGCTGATTCGAGGGAAACTACTAGGGTAGGGTGATAGATCAGGTCAAAAGGGACAGAACGGCATTGGTTTGGGGTGGTTTCTCGTTGTTTGGGTATTTTCCGGCTAAGTTCCGATGATCGGAGTTTGTCAGAGAGGGATCTGTTCTTGGGGTTTCAGGGGGTCTTGGCTATGGTTTGAGGTGTAGAAGAAGGAGAGGAGGGTGATGGAGATGAAGAAGGGTGGCCGGAGACCACCGTGGAGGTGGTGGCCTCCATGGCCGGTGGTGTTGATGAAGATGATGAAGAAGAAGAGGGAGAGAGCAGAAGGCGGCTAGGGTTGATATTTTGGCAAAATGAAGCAGCTTATTCAGACACAAGCCTTTTATAGGCGATGTGTCACATGTAATCCAGACCGTCCATTTGATGGAGATCGACGACTGTAGTTAGCGTTACTGAAACGACGCCGTTTGGACTCCTGTGAGACCCAATTCATCTTCCATCAGATCAATTTGAATGAACGGCTGAGATTAAACTAATTATTTAATTAACTAGTTAATTTGATCAAGAAACTCTGGCCGTAAGATGCAACTCAATCGAACGGTGAGGATCAATTCTCAAAGGGTCGGACCAGCCAATTCCTTGGGCCAAAGCAGACTGGGCCACTTCCTTCAATTTTCTTAGCCCAAATCACTTATACCTAAACCATTTTTTTTTGTATTTTCTGATTTTAATCAATTTTTATGTATTTTCTTTTATGTATTTTTTTTCTTTTATGGAAAATTATAAAACCTAGTTTCCTACCTACTCTAATTATCTAATATTTGTTTTGCAATTTTCTACTATTTTTTCCTAATTTCCCCTACTTAAGATATTTTTAATAATTTCCTAATTAACTAAACTAACAAATTACTTACTACTATTTTTGATTTTTTTCTAATTTCTTACTTATTCAAACACACAAAAATATAACTAATTTCAAACAAAGCAAGTAATTGCACTCAAAAACATATTTATTTTAATTTTGGGATTTAAAGGCTTAGTGCAAAAATCATGTGCTCACAGCTGCCCCTCTTTGCTCGGGAAAACACGAAGAGTTTCAGTGCAAAGACAAGTGAGAAGTAATGAGAGATTTTTGCACATCGGCACATTCCGTGAAAGCATTTTTGAAAACCTTTTGACCGCACCCTGCTTTAGAGGTTGCCTACATATCCTGGGCTAAACAGGAATCAGTCAGTGTAGTTCGGGAAGGTCTGGCAGTTTTAGAACTACCAGACTCACTGTTGCATTGATACTGTTGAGACCTGCTGACTTACTCCTTATTACACCGGGGGGGGAAAATGTAGAATGAAGAAGCTATTCTAAGCTATGATCCTACAATTACAATTGTTCCTAATCTAGCTTTTGCTCTTCTTCCCTTTCCGGTGATGCAGAATCTTCCTTTTTTGTTGATTTTCTTGTTTTTCTTGATGACTCTCTTTTTTGTTGATTTTCTTGTTTTTCTTGATCCCGAGCCGAACCTGCTCAAAACAAAACAACAAACTACCCTTTTTTTTTCTTTTTCTGCCCCAGTGTGGGCTTTTAAATATATAAACCATGATGATGCAGAAAATATTCCCGTATTTGAAGGTGGGCGCCTAACATAAATTTAAACGTGCAATGCGAATGCAGAAAATATTCCCGTGTTTGAAGGTGGGCGCCTAACATAAATTTAAACGTGCAATGCGAATGCAGAAAATATTCCCGTATTTGAGGTGGGCGCCTAACAGAATTTAAACGTGCAATGCGAATGCGAAAATATTCCCGTATTTGAAGGTGGGCGCCTAACAGAAATTTAAACGTGCAATGCGAATGCGGAAAATATTCCCGAATTTGAAGGTGGGCGCCTAACAGTAAATTTAAACGTGCAATGCGAATGCGTAAAATATTCCCGTATTTGAAGGCGGGCGCCTAACAAAAATTTAAACGTGCAATGCGAATGCAGAAAATATTCCCGTATTTGAAGGTGGGCACCTAACAGAAATTTAAACGTGCAATGCGATGTAGAAAATATTCCCGTATTTGAAGGTGGGCGCCTAACCGAAATTAAACGTGCAATGCGTATGCAGAAAATATTCCCTCAGCCTGAGGACTGGGGAGTGGATTTCAAAAGATATTACCTTCCTCTTTTTGGTATTTTCTTTTTACCAACTTGTCTCTTGCCTGTGAATTTCTCCACTTATTCGACAAACTTTCTCTTTTTGGTATTTTAAATTTTCCACATTGGTCACATTCACTTTAAAGTGATTAGTGACAATTTGTTCCTCCATGAAACAAAATTTATTAGATATAAACTGCTGGCAACTGGCATCTGCCGTCCCCACTTCTTATTGCTTCCTTTGTTTTTGCTTTTTCATGTTGCATGGCTTTCGACTTCTTGTCCCTTGCAAACTCTTTTTGTATTTTCTCATTTTGTCCATTTTTTGTTTTGTTTTCTCTTCTTTGGCCATATTTGCCAAGCTTCTTTATTCCTTTCCCCAATCTTCCATTCTTTCTGATCCAATGTTATTTCAACTTCCGTTATCAGGAGCTGGTAGTTAGCTCTCAAAAGGGTAAACAATGAAATGCAGAAAAAATGAAAGAAAGGTAAGGGTATTTTGGAGAGATGACGGAACTTATCTGGGTATTTGTTGGCTGATTCCGCCGACCATGCCATGTATTTAAACTCCGACCCAGTTCGTTCCAATCATTATTCTGACTCTGAATTGCCTTTGACCCAAACCAACACTCTTTTTTTTGTTGCCTTTTTCTCTTTTGATAGTCCTCACGATCGCCTTACGGTGCCTCGAAAGGTTTTCACCAATAAGACTCTCTCGTTTATTCTCTCAACCTCACAATCATCTCACAGCGCCGATTAAGGTTTTCACTGATGAGACTCTCTCATTTTATTTCTCTCAACCTCACAATCGTCTCACAGTGCCGGCTAAGGTTTTCACTGATGAGACTCTCTCATTTTTTATTTTTTATTTATTATTTTTTTTTTTTCCTTTTTGTATTTTGTTTTCTGTTCCACGGGTATTGTCCGATACTTCGCTCCTCCTTCGTTGTATTCGTTGTCATTTCAAAATCGATCAGAAGGTCTTTCTTTGGACTGTAACATGGCTTTTGGACGGGTTAAGAAAGAAAGATATAAAGGCTCAAAATTTCAACGAGGGTTAAACATATTTACAACTCTCGGAATTATTAAAACATAACTTCTGCCCCAGTTTCAATATGTGGGGAATTTTTGGATTTTTTCTTTATTGTGACTGAACCTCAGAGAGGCTGCCTACGTACCCTTTCGGGATCAAGTCAGACGTAGTTCATCTAACTTCAAAAGTTAGATGGGTTTCTTTTTTGACTTTTTCCCGATTTTTATCTTTTTCTCTTTTTTTTTCATTTTTTCCATCATTTTTTCATTTTTTTTTTTTTCATTTTTTTTTCATTTTTCATCATTTCATTTTTTATTCTGGCGATTTCGATCTTATTGCACTAGAGCAATTCCGAGAGAGGGATATGAAAGAATTCATTCATTAAGGCTCAAAAGGGTTATCAATGGATTGAGTGTTTGGATAGAGAATAAAATGCCTTCGTCATTTCAATTCCAAAATCACAACAAAAATACAAAACGTACAATTGAAAAGGAATCATACATAGTATCTTTTGACCGCATCCTGAATTGATAGCAGTCTCTACGCACTTTCCTTCAACATCGGTTAAGTATAATGCTCCATTGGACAACACCCGTGATACCACGAACGGTCCCTGCCAATTCGGTGCAAACTTGCCTTTTGCCTCTGCCCAATGTGGTAAGATACGCCTCAACACCAGTTGTCCTACTTCAAACGTTCGAGGTCGTACCTTCTTATTATATGCTCTGGCCATTCTTCGCTGATACAACTGTCCATGGCAGACTGCGGCCAATCTCTTCTCATCAATCAAATTCAACTGTTCTAACCGGGCCTTTACCCATTCATCGTCATCTATCTCAGATTCGGCTATAATTCGCAATGACGGTATTTCTATTTCTGCGGGTATAACGGCCTCTGTTCCATACACCAGGGTATAAGGTGTGGTTCCGATAGAAGTACGTACCGTCGTGCGGTAACCCATGAGAGCAAAGGGTAACTTTTCATGCCACTGCCTGGATCCCTCCACCATTTTTCGGAGAATCTTCTTGATATTCTTGTTTGCCGCTTCTACTGCACCATTCGCCTTTGGCCTGTAAGGCGTGGAATTGCGGTGTGTGATCTTAAATCTTTCACAAACTTCCGCCATGAGATGACTGTTCAAATTGGCTCCATTGTCTGTGATAATCACCTTGGGGATTCCAAATCGGCATATAATATTCTCGTGCACAAAATCCACCACCGCTTTCTTCGTCACTGCCTTGAATGTCTTAGCTTCGACCCACTTGGTAAAATAAACAATTGCAACTAGAATGAACCTGTGCCCATTAGAAGCGGCTGGATCTATTGGGCCGATGACATCCATGCCCCAAGCAACAAAGTGCCAAGGTGCTGACATTGTGTGCAACTCGTAAGGTGGGGAGTGGATCAGATCCCCATGTACCTGGCATTGATGGCATTTCTTTACATACCCTGATACAATCACGCTCCATCGTGAGCCAGTAGTACCCAGCTCTCAAGATCTTCTTTGCTAAAACATACCCGCTCATGTGGGGTCCGCATACTCCAGCATGTACTTCAATCATGATTTCATCTGCTTGTTGTGCATCCACACACCGCAATAAACCCAGATCTGGTGTTCTTTTGTATACCACTCCTCCACTGAAGAAAAATCCATTGGCTAGACGCCTGATGGCTCTCTTTTGGTCTCCTGTGGCTTGCTCCGGGTATTTGCCAGCTTTCAAATATTCTCTAATATCATGATACCACGGCTCTCCATCCGACTCTTCTTCCACAACGAAGCAATAAGCATTCTGATCTCGGACTTGGATCTGGAGCGGATCTATGTATGTCTTGTCCGGATGATGCAACATAGAGGACAATGTGGCCAAAGTATCTGCAATCTCATTGTGCATTCTCGGGATATGCTTGAATTCTATAGACCGGAATCTTTGAGACAACTCGTGCAAACAATACCGATATGGTATCAATTTCAAATCTCGTGTCTCCCATTCCCCTTGAATTTGGTGTACCAAGAGATCCGAGTCACCCATGACCAAAATCTCTTGAATACCCATGTCAATGGCCATCCTTAATCCCAAGATGCATGCCTCATATTCGGCCATGTTGTTGGTACAGAAAAATCGGAGCTGAGCTGTGACGGGATAGTGTTGACCCGTACTTGAAATGAGTACCGCTCCGATACCAACGCCCCTACTGTTGACGGCTCCGTCAAAGTACATTTTCCATTCCCTGATCTCTCCTCTTGCTCCGTCTCCTCAACAAGCATTGATTCTTCATCCGGGAAGTATGTTTTCAGTGGTTCATATTCATCATCCACCGGATTCTCGGCTAAGTGGTCCGCAATAGCTTGTGCCTTCATTGCCGTACGAGTTACATAAACAATGTCAAATTCTGTGAGCAGAATCTGCCATTTGGCCAGTCTTCCCGTAGGCATGGGCTTCTGAAAGATATACTTGAGAGGATCCAATCGTGATATCAAGTACGTAGTGTATGCTGACAAATAATGCTTTAGCTTCTGAGCCACCCAAATCAATGCACAACAAGTTCTCTCCAGTTGAGTATACTTCACCTCGTAAGATGTAAACTTTTTGCTGAGGTAGTAGATGGCTTGTTCTTTCTTGCCTGTCTCATCATGTTGACCCAGTACACAACCGAAAGAGTTATCTAGCACCGTCAAATACAAAATCAAAGGTCTCCCTGGTTCCGGAGGAACTAACACTGGAGGATTAGCCAAATATTCTTTGATCTTGTCGAAGGCTTCCTGACACTCGTCGGTCCATTTCACCGCCGCATCTTTCTTTAACAACTTGAAGATCGGCTCGCATGTTGATGTCAATTGAGCAATGAACCGACTAATGTAATTCAACCTTCCTAATAAACTCATGACCTCTTTCTTGTTCTTCGGCGGAGGTAGACTTTGAATAGCCTTGATCTTCGATGGATCCAGTTCAATACCTCGCCGACTCACAATAAACCCCAGTAGTTTCCCTGAAGGTACTCCAAAAGCACACTTCGCCGGATTGAGCTTTAGATTGTACCTCCGGAGTCTTTGGAAAAACTTCCTCAAATCCCTCACGTGATCAGGTTGTTTTCTGGACTTTATGATGACATCGTCCACATATACCTCAATTTCTCTATGCATCATATCATGAAACATAGTGGTCATTGCCCTCATGTAAGTTGCCCCGGCATTCTTTAATCCAAACAGTACGTTCCCCAAGGTGTAATGAAGGCAGTTTTCTCAGCATCTTCTTCGTCCATAAGGATCTGGTGATAACCTGCATAACAATCCACAAACGAACCGATTTCATGCTTGGCGCAATTGTCGATCAATATGTGAATGTTTGGCAATGGGAAGTCATCCTTTGGACCTGGCTTTGTTGAGGTCTCTATAGTCTACACACACTCTGGTTTTGCCATCTTTCTTCGGGACCGGCACAACATTTGCCAACCAGGTGGGGTATTTGGTAACTCTTATGACCTTTGCCTCAAACTGCTTATTCACCTCTTCTTTTATCTTCACGCTAATGTCCGTTTTGAATTTCCTCAGCTTTTGTTTCACCGGCCGGCATTCAGAGTATATAGGCAACTTGTGCACTACCAAATCAGTACTGAGCCCGGGCATGTCATCATAGGACCAGGCAAAGATGTCCTTAAATTCATGTAACAACCTTATCAATTCATCCCTGAGGGGTGCCTCCAAATGCACACTAATCTTTGTTTCTCGAACATCATCTTCGCTCCCCAAATTTACAGATTCCGTATCACTCAGATTCGGTTTTGGTTTTTCCTCGTATTGTTTCATGTCCTTACTTATTTCCTCCAGGGCTTCCTCATCCTCACATTCTATTTCACTCTCTTCCTCGATTTCTTGTATAGTAACATGATTGTCAGAACCGGGTCTAGAATCCTTCACGCATGACATGGCATTGGAATCAACACATGCAAAACTGTACAAAAGGAAAAATAAATAAAAATAAGGCAAAAGTGAAGAAAAAGGAAAAACTGCATTTCATTAATAAAAGAAACGAACAATGTTCGGGATACATGGTGATTTTTTTTCATGAGGGGAATGGGGAAAATAACAACTTTCGGGGAAGCAATGATGAAATTTTTGAGCTAACTACCAAGACTCCTTCCGGATAAGGAAAGGAGTAGCTTCCCAATTGTTCAATGTGACTCTCGGCCCCACAAATTGCACGTCCATGTTGCTCGTGCCTTCCCCTGCTTCAATCGTATTCACCTCCCAAAACATTTTCTTAAAACCAAGCATTTCTTCATCAAGTTGGGTCTCAATGCACTTTGCTGCAGCAGATGGTTGATATTTTGTACCTGGCTTGATAAAGATGTCGGATAATTTGGGTATGGGTTTGGGCAAGGTCCAGTTTTTCTTGGCTTTAGAGGCTCTTTGGATATCGGCAAAGGTGGGTTTGAACCCTAAGCCGAATGTACCTTTATTCTCCGAAAGCTGAACTGGTTGAGTGACTCCCTGCAGGTTTTTGCCTAATCCCCTCCCCGGTGCAAATCCGTTTTTCAGCATTTCTCTGGCCACCATTATAGCAGTTGGTGCCATCATCGGGGTTGGTAACTTTTCACCTTCAGCAACTTTGTTCACTTCTACGGCATCCGTCACTTGGTAGACCCAAGGACCCCGATCCCCATCAGTACCGTCAAAAGGTGCTACCACATTACAAGCATTTTCCTCTCCGTGTACAACAATCTCTTGTTGCTCCCATTCAAACTTGACCATCTGGTGTAGAGAAGATGGTACCGCTTTAGCTGCATGAATCCAGGGTCGACCTAACAGCAGGTTATATGATACGGCAATGTCAAGCACCTGGAACTCCATCGTAAAATCAACGGGACCGATGGTCACTTCCAAAATAATATCTCCCAGCGTGTTCTTACCTCCGCCGTCAAACCCTCTCACATTGATACTGTTTCTCCGGATTCTGTCCGGGCTAATGTTCAACTTCCCTAAGGTTGACAACGGGCAAATGTTGGCACTCGATCCATTGTTAATCAGTACCCTAGTCACAACTGACTCTTCACTCTTTACTGTGAGGTACAATGCTTTATTGTGTTCAGTTCCTTCCACCGGCAGCTCCCTATCAGAAAAGGTGATCCTGTTAGACTCGAAAATTTTGCTAGTGATCTTCTCCAAGTGACACACTGAAATCTTCTCCGGAACATGAGCTTCATTTAGAATCTTCATAAGAGCCTTCCGATTCTCTTCTGAATGTATCAACAAAGATAACAAAGAAATCTGGGCCGGGGTTTTTCTTAGCTGTTCAACCACTGAGTATTCTTGCGACTTCATTTTCTTAAGAAATTCTTCTGCTTCCTCCTCCGACACTGGCTTTTTCAAATGACTTTCCTTCACCGCTTTCATCTTTCTCAGTTCCTCTGGAGCAAAACACCTTCCAGATCGTGTGAGTCCATGCGTTTCATTAATTTCTCCAGAAATCTCCTTTCCCTTGTAAACTACTGCTACCTTGTTATAGTTCCAAGGTACAGTTTTTGTACTCACCACTGGCATTTGTACTACTGGTTTTATGATCACTGGCTCTGCACTTGCTCCTTTCACAGTTACGATCGTCTTTGCACCTGGAACTACCACCTTTAAACCTCCCATCACTACCGGCTTTGGTTTCTCAACAATTGCTTCCTCTTTCACAATTTCTTTCTCTAACTTGTCACTCGACTTTATCATCATGACGGCCTGAGATGGTTTTTGATTGCCATCACCCTGCACCAGTTCTATCATATTCGTTTCGTGGTGATTCGGCAATGGATTTTGGGTAATGTTTGGGGTTTCCGGGGCCTGAACTTCAATTTTCCTTTCATCGATAAGATCTTGAATGGCATTCTTTAATTGCCAGCATTTCTCAATATCATGGCCCACTGTTCCTGAACAATATTCACATCTGACAGAAGTATTAAGGTTCTTTGGGGGAGGATTTGGATTTTTTGGTGCGATTGGGCTCAACATCCCCAATTCTTTCAACCCGTGGAAAAGACTGGTATATGATTCTCCGAGAGGAGTGAATGTTCTTCCCGCTTTGTTTCTCCAATCAGCGTCTGGCCTGGGTCTATTCTGGTTTCGGTAAGGTTTAGGGGTTGGGTATGTGTTCTGTGTGTGGTACACATTGCGTGGAGCTTGAGCTCTCCACACATGGGGTGGTGGTGGTGGGTAAGCTTGGGCTTGAGGGTGGTGATAATGTGGGACAGTTGGTGGGTATGGTGGTGGTGGTGGGTTATATGGGCTCGGTGCATTGTAGGGATTTGGCGGGTAAGATGGTGGTGGTGGATTATATGGGGTTGATGGGCTTGGCGGGTGTTGGCGATAGGGTCTTGGTGGGTTATAATGCAGGACCTGCTTTCAATGGTTGCTACTTCTTCTTTCTTCTTCTTTCCCATCACTCCTCCACTTCCACTCTGTATAGCTTGATTGGTGGCTTTGATAGCCGAAAAACTCATAATTTTGTTTGTCTTCAAACCCTCTTCTACAAAACTTCCCATTTTCACAACTTCGTTGAAACTTTTTCCAATTGCCGACACTAGATGGCCGTAGTATGTTGGATCCAAAGCTTGCAGAAAACAATCCACCATCTCACCTTCTTTCATTGGTGGATCCACTCTAGCGGCCTGTTCCCTCCATCTAAAACCGTATTCTCTAAAGCTCTCTCCTGGCTTTTTCTCCAGCTTGGTAAGGGATAACCTGTCGGGTATGATCTCCAAATTGTACTGAAAGTGACTAGCGAAAGCTTGCGCCAAGTCATCCCAAACGAACCATCTTGTATGGTCCTGTCGGGTATACCATTCCAGGGCCGATCCACTCAAACTTTGGCTGAAGTACGCCATCAACAATTCATCTCTTCCTCCCGCGCCTCTCATCTTGCTACAGTATCCTCTCAGATGAGCTACAGGATCCCCATGTCCGTCGTACATGTCGAACTTTGGCAACTTAAATCCCGCAGGAAGCTGCACCTCAGGGAACAAACACAAGTCTTTGTAGGCTACACTTACTTGCCCTCCTAGCCCTTGCATGTTGCGGAAAGCATTCTCAAGACTTTTGACTTTCCGAGCCATCTCTTCCTGGCCGGCACTTGCTTCTATCATGGGAGCGTGAGACTCGTGTTGTCTGAAAGTCGGCTCCGGAGGGTAATAGTGAGAATCCTGGATATGGAACATCGGTTCACTAGAAGACTTGTGGATAACAGCGGGCGGAGGTGCCACATATACAGGAGCAACTTGTGGAACCTGAGGTGGTGTTTGCTTGGCTGGAGGTGGTGGTATTTGGGAGGTGGAAGCATAGTAGTGAGGGTAATCGGGGTAGGTAGAGGATGAGTTCAATGTTGGTGGCTCAGGGTTAGGATTGGCTGGGGGGACATATGCAGGGTTAGCAGGATAGGCCGGTAGTGGTTGACCTCTCGACCAAGCCTGGTACATTTCAGCCATCTGCTGTCTTAACTTGTACATTTCTTCTTTCATCCCTGCCACATCCACGATCTCTTCTTCGTGAGCAGGGTCCACAATGGTTGCCTCGATCTCCTGGGATACAGCCTTTGTCATCTTTTTGGATCTGGTGTTGTATGAGTGGGTAGCCAGTATGCCAGTTGCCTAGAAAATCTGGACTCACAAACATCAACACTTGTTAGTTGTTAGCGCATGAATAAGATGTAATGACTTTAAAAGCAAACACATTCGCTCGAGTCGTTATGCATCATCCCGGCCACTGCTCACTTCAATCATCTTTTCTTTTCCGCTCTTTTATTTTCTTTCTTTCTTTTCTTCTTTTCTTTTCTTTTCTCTTTTGCTTTTTCTCTTTTCTTGCTTTTTCTCTTCTCTCTTTTTCCTTGCCGTTTTCACAATCACGTTCCTATTTATTTGCCTAGCGGATATAAAGGAAATGATACAAAGCAAAAGAATTGGTAACAACACTTTGTTTTCATTGATAATCCAAAACCTTGATTACAAAGTGATGTTTAAGAAAAAGAAGAAATAAAATAAAAGATGATGCATGACCTAAGAGTACATTAATGCACCTAGTGCCCGCGAGGCATCGTTCGGCCTTGCCGCGGGCCTATATGCTAAACCCCTTTGAAGCCTATCCAGGTCGGCCATGACTTGCTGTACAAAAAACTTTACTGCAGATACAAAAGTCCTTCGAGTCATATCTTCACAAAGCTGAGTCTTTCTGGTGATGTATTGGGCTATGCGAACAATCTTTTCTCTGATGACCCCTTTTTCTTGCAATAGCCGACTTATTTGTTGAGCGCGAGCATCCAAGGTGTGTTGGTTGTCCTTTTGCACCTGTTGTAGCTTCAATTCTAATCTCGCCATAGTCGTGTAGCAGTGCTCTCTTTCTTCTTCAAGATCTTTGATAATCTTGTCACTTTTGACTGTGGCTGAGATCATTTTCTTTCTTAGCTGAGCTATTTCAACATCGTGCTTGTCATGTAGCTGCCGGACCAACTTGGCTCTTTCCTCGGCGTCTTTCTCCATTTGCTTCCGAGCCTTGACTAACTCTTTTTCAACTACGTCCAAATCAAAGCTATAGTCGTTTACTTTCCGCCGGAGAATCTCAATTAGCTTTTCATCTCGGGCTGAACGTACTGGGGTCTCGGATGCAATTTTCATTTGAGCCTTCAACATATCATTTTCTTTTTTCAACTGTTTCTTTTCCCCTTCATCGGATGCTGCTTGTAAGCCGCTTTCGAAATGAAGATTTCTCAGTTTATCTTCCAACAGACTGATTTTTGCCTTATATTCCTTTTCCTTGGATGCCCATTTCAGATTTTCCTCGGATTGCTCTATCAGGTCTTGCAAGTGAGGTCTCTTTGAAAGACGTTCGTGTTCAACCCCTTGTCGGTACCATGTGGAGTACCCAGGTGATATCTCCCCTTTTGCTCTATTCGGCACACAAGTATCAATCTTCAAATTTTGGCACTCGTTCCAGATTTGCCGGATTTTTGCTTCCGGGAATTGCCCGTCTGGACCAATCTCCACAGCTTGCACACTGAGATCCCCATCTCTCGGAATAATCTGACACCGACCCAACTGTCGCAGGGCTCTGTAGGGTGCATAGGGTTGTATACTCTTCAAACCCATGATCAAAAACGGCGATCCCTCCGTCGGCATGTATATTACCTCGTCAAGAGGTAACCAGTCATACGTCCAATCAATTTGACCGTCAGTTAGTGATCGAAGATACACAATCCAGCCTTGGACTCCCTCGGGCAATTTTACTTCCTTTGTCCTCGCATTGAACTCTTCCAAACATGTCCGATCGGTCGAACCATAGCTCGAGAATGAAGGGTGGTGGCACAGATGCTCAATTAGCCAGATTTGCAAGATCAAGTTACACCCTTCGAAGAAAGTAGCCCCCGCTTTGCACGCAGTCAGAGCACGATAGATATCCGCAACAATCATCGGAGCCAGAGTACAGTTTTCTTGTACTATCAGTGTGGAGGCTACCCCGGCGACTTTTATATTGATATGTCCATCCTTCCTCGGGAATACAACAACTCCAAGAAATGCCACCATAAATGCGAACCTCCGGTGTTCTTCCCATTTCGCCCGGTTGGACTTACAGCATAATTTGTTGGTAAGATCATTGAAACCCCCAACGTGTCCAAACCTATTGTAGATGAAGCTTAAAGAACAAAACCCGTCGGTCAGATCTTCATTATGAACATTCCGGGCAATTTTCAAAGAGTCGAGGAAGCGATGTACTGTCACCGTCCTCGGAGATACCGGGTATTTTCCTTTCAGCGGAACCTCGGTCTTCCCAATGTAAAAGGCAATCTCCTCCAAAGTCGGGGTAAGCTCAAAATCTGGGAAATGAAATACGTTGTGTGCCGAATCCCAAAACGAGACCAACGCTCTAACCACATCACCTCGAGGAACTATTTCGAGTAACCCCGTAAGGCCTTTCAAGTACTTTTTGACCCAGTCTTGACCATCGGATCTCATGTCCTGCCACCATAATCTCAGCTCCAAAGGGATTTTATTTAGGGAAAATTGTTCATTCATCATCGTGCTCGTCCCGCACATTTATTAAGGTGATTTTATTTAGAAAAGGAAAAATCTTTTTCAATGCAAGTTTTCAATTTTTGAATGAAAGAAAAGGAAAATAATTTTCGAAGTGGCCATTTTGCAAAAACAGCCTTCCGTCGTCCTTTCCGAACATTCGGCTATTTTCAAAAATAGCAATCACCTCGATTATTTGAAAAGAAAATCTTTTTGGTCTTTTTTCTAAAAGTGTGGTTGGACCCGTTTAAGGGTTGCCTACGTATCCCACCTAATGGCGAGAATCAAACCTGCGTAGTTCGGTCAGATTATTTGACCAATTATTTCAAAAAAATGTTCCACCTATTTTTTGCAAATTTTCAAATTTTCCGGATACCTATTTTCTATAAATCATTATTTTCCTCTCTTTCCTCTTTTTTTCTTTTCAACAATTTTTCCAATCTCGGGATTTTCGCCGGTCCGCATAACGATCAAGGACAATAAAATGCAACACATAGCATGCTCGGTCTTTTCAATACCGGGTCACCTGTCCTAGACGGACCCAACCCCTGTGTTGAGTCCCCTAAGTCAAATATGATGCAAATAATCGTCCTAGACCTATGCTCAAAATCTTACGGTATCATGGATTGCTAGACCGTGTACCCGAGCGGACAACTCGAATCGAGGAGGGGGCTACGTACCGGTGACCCGCGGAGTCAATCGGCTTTGTAACTTATCCGGCCTCTTGTTTTTCTTAATTTAAGGTGACTTTAACAGAAAGGGGAGTCTCAACCAGTAAGCACATCCCCGAGGGAGAAGAGAGAATGGTTTTCGGCACAATTTTATATACAGTTCACATAATATCAAAGCGATAAAGCACATAGCATGTTGTTCAAATCATATAATGAAGTCAAACAAAAACGCAAACGGCAGTTCTAAGGAGCTCGAGTTCTTAAACCCCGAAATCGAAATTCAGGGTTGGGTCCCCAGCAGAGTCGCCAGAGCTGTCACACCTCTCCCTTTTTACTACCCCGTACATGCGTAAGGTGTATAAATACACTTGTAGGGTATACCCCGACGCTCAATTACCCGAGACGGATAAAATAACGTAAGGGAAGGAGTTTTTCCAATTTAAGGACAATCGGTTCGGGATATATTTAGAGATTAATCAGAGTCGCCACTTGGGAATGACAATGGTGTCCCAAGTCACCGGTTAATCCCGAATCCGAGGAATTTTGACTCTTTGAAATGTCTGCGAAGCAGAGATCCGGATAAGGAACTCTGTTAACCCGGGAGAAGGTGTTAGGCACTCCCGGATTCCGTGGTTTTAGCACGGTCGCTCCACCGGCGTTCTTGACTTTCGTTTGACTCAATTATAAGTTTTAAACAACATATTGTACTTTTACGTTAAATGTCATTTTTTAGGAATTTGCGACATTGCGGAAACACGCCTCGAGTCATACCGCAACCAGTACGCCTATGACTTTTGGTGTATTTCGGCTTTGCCGAGATTTGGATTTGAGTCGCACCAAGTGCACACTCGTTCATAGGAAGGTATATTAAAATCGTTCCCTAAAGTAACATCTACCGGCTTTTAAATCTTTTGGGAGAAGCTATGGAATTTACTATTAGCTTTCCCGGATCTATTTTGTGTTATATCACCACTAAATGGGGCCCCGGTGTTATTCGGGCGAGGCTCGTCCCAATTTTTATTAAAGGTTTCAATACTTGTATTTGACTACATTTTCTATACTTGTTCTTTCCTCAATCGTATTTACACAAGAATAACCCCAGGCCCGTGTAGTTTGTTGTTAATTGGGCCTGGTCTTCAGGTTGTTTTGGGCTTAAGCTTGCTGGCCTTATTAACTTCACATTGGAATTTAAAGATAGTTTGCATATTGAGCCAAAAGCTGATAAACGTAATATGAAATAACAATAAATGCAAAGAACTATAAAACATGAATCAACAGGATTTAGGAATCGAAATCAGATTGATTTTATTCATTGAAAGAGTATAGCTATTGTACAGGATATTCTATGGTTACAACTTATTAGGCGAACCAAATTAACAGGCTACTTTTATCTACACTTCTATTGATCTAATTACTAGTCATGTTACCAGATTATTACACTAAGGAAATTTGCACAATGTTTATCACTAGAGTTATGCTAATTACTGTTTAAGGGTTAAAAAAAAAATAAAAAAAAATTCTAAGAAGACTGTTTATTATAGGAAAATCGAAGAGTAATTAAACTAATTAACTACAAATTATTTAAGACTAAATGATTAACTACACCTTTCATCACCATCAATTCATCCTACTTGAAACGCTTCAATATCTAATCACTTCCTCTATTGAGTATTCATAACTGGATTTTGACCCTTAGAATTAATTGAACTATCCAAGCAGAATTTAAACATTCCAATTACTCAATTACAATGATCCTAAGCATCTATATCTACGTGATTTTTGAGAAACGCTCATACCACTGATTTTACCATGACCTTGATTCGATACAACATACTTAACCCAATCACGAGTTACTCATTGTTTAATCTAATGTTTAAACTTATCCGCACTTGAATGAATCCTAATATATGACTGTAATTTACGATTATACTGTGAGTGAATGATTAATGATTCAGAAACTATTTTTTAACTAACTTATGTTTTAGAGCTTTTTACCTATTTAATCTAAGTGGTTTATGTTACTTACTACTATACTACTACTATTACATTGTTTCTGTTCTCGTTCTTCAGCTACTACATTATTACAATTAAGCTACTGATTAAGTAATACAAAATGGCAAATGGATTAAAGGCACTTCATTCCATTACAGCATTTCAGCAACTACATCTTCATCAGAAATAGAAAAGTGTACCTGGATCAAATAGAAAGGACCAATGAGTTCTAGGGGATGCAAGTAAGTAATCAGCAAGGATTGGCACAACAATGAATGCAACAGTGAAGAGAAGGAAGCACAGCAACAGCAACACAGCAACACCAATATGAGAGAAACCCAGCAGATAATCGAACAAGGAACCCAGAAAAACAGATTAAACCCACAAGCTTTCCACACCCGGAATTTCCAGAATGATTACTGCCAAATTGCTATGTTTTTCCTAGTATTTCTTATCAATAGTTAGCCTAAGTATGAATTTCAGATTACTCAAAATGTTGGAACCCCCAGATATATTGCTAATATTACTCAGATTTTGGAACCCCAAATATTCACTCAAATTTTTCTAGTGGAATCCCCCTTTTCAGCCCCTTTTAAGAGATATTTATAGCTAACCTTTAGGGCTGAATACTTGGGGAGGAAGTATGGGATTAATCCCACTTCCCCCTCCTAAATTTATTAAATCTCCACTTTGGTCCCCATTTTCAGTTATCAAAACCCTTCCAGCATGTGCTGGAAGGTTCCAAAAGATTCCTTTTAGGGCCTTTTACTAGTATGACCTTATGGGTTAAAGATTTTTACAGATTTCCCATTTTTAGGAGACCATTATACCCCTAAATCTCTGCAAAATTGCAGAAATCATGAGCATGAATGTCCCTATTACCCTCCTAAGTTCTTACTAGTTACTATTTTACCTTTTTAATACCCAATTATGCCCCTAAGGGCACTGCTGATTTACTAGCTTGCCTAGGGCAGATTTTCAGCTTGTTTTGAACTATTTAACTAATAGCCAGCCCTAGCATTAGTATTTAAGGGCTGGCCAGTTTTGTTTTTTAAGAACTATTTCAATTCTAGCCACTTTTAATCTAATTCCAGTCAATTAAGACCAATTTATTCCTAATTAAGACTTAATTGCAGGCATAGCCTGCTTTGTTATTATGTTAAACCTATTTAAAAATTAGCCAGTCTCAAGTTGAGACTTAGCTTGGGCTATCAAAGCCATATACTGAACAGCTGGGCCCAAAACCTTTACAGGTTTGGCCACTTTGTTGTTCAGGGCTCAATATAGAGCCTGGGCTAGTCTGCATTTGCAGACATAGCCCCTTTGCACAACCAGCCACTGTTTAACAGTGAGCTGTGTGTTAGGGCCTTATAGAATAGGTCAACCCTTTGCAAGGTTGACCATTCTTATACCAATTATTTAATTAACAGCCTATTTTGTTCATTTTTAGCTAATTCCTATTTAAAAACTAACTAATTAACGAGGCCTAGCACTAGCAGCTATAGCCAATCCTCCTAAGCATAATAGACAATAACAGTGTTCATACTCAACATCAAACTATTGCAAACCTAGCCATTTTAACATGCAATTGCACACATAAACACATGAAACCAAAGATGTTTATCAATCAATCAGAATTCAGAAAAGGAGTTGGATAATGTTGAATTTTAATTAATCAAACTTACGAACTCAATTTCAAGTGGTACAGTGTTAATTAAACATTAAGCAGGCATGGGTTACAATCAATTTCATATTGAGTAATTCACTGGAAAGCCAAAAATCTACTTAGCAATCATGGTTATAGGTACATAGACGCTAAATTCTCACAAAATAGCTAACAAGGTTCAACTGGACATAAACACAATGGACAAGGTAATCATAAGCATGTTAATCAGAAATCATTCTTAAGTACTGACCCTAAAATCATGCTAAGCAAATAGAATGGGTAAAGCTAAGCAGAACAGACTCATGCATGAGAATAACAAACCAATCCTAATCCTGAAACTAATCATGAGAATAGACAGAGGACAAGAATCATTCAATCTAACAGAAGTTGTCTGATATCAACAAGAAGAAAAGGCCTAATACTAACAGAGGACAAAGACAGAGACACTTATAGACAAAAAGTGAAGAATGCACAGAAGTGATTCAATGTGAAGATGAGAAGATATCAGAGCATGTATGACAATATAATAGAATTTATGTTATGAGAGTCAAAACAGATCAGACTATATGACTTAAAAATGAAGAGAAGAAGGGAATCAAAGCCACTTTAACCTATTAGAAGTAAAACACAACCTTGATCACACAGACAAAGGAATAAACACATAAGAGACGAGAGATAAAACAAAGATCAACAGTAGTAAAGGCAAGATCTTTGAATTCAGAAGAAAGGGTCATGATAGATAGAATAGAGGAAACAAGTCAAAAACCAGAACAACAAAGAGAAACCCTAGCACTAACAGGCTTTTCGAATCACAGCAATGGGTAACCCAGAGATTGATATGGAAGATGAACAGGTTAAAGACATGAGGTGGTCATAAAGAAACAGACAAGAATATACAAGATGTGAAACAAGTAAAGATGAATCAGAAAAAGAAAAGAAGCAAAAGATAAGCAGAAAGATTCTAAAACTAACATATGAAGACTAATAAGAAATACGAAAGATATATCAAAAGCCAATAGAGACAAATGACACAAAAGAATGAACTACAGAAACATGAGATTAGGTCATAACAAACAAAACCACATCATGAACGGGTTAAAACATACTAAAACAAAGACAATAAGCAAAAAGGCGTGAAACAGAAAACAATGAAGAAGCCAAGATGAAAAATCTATTCCTAACATGCGAAGCATACGATCAGAGGAAACATATAGAAACATGCAAAACATAGATCAATCAAACAAATAAAAGCAAAAGAAAGAAAAATAACAAAAACAGGAGGGGGTACTTAGCTTGGCGGGGCCTGTCCCCCGAGCTTCCTATTCCCCTTTTCTTATTCTCTCAGACCCCCTCAACCCCCTTTTCCTTGCTTCTTCTTCCTTATTCCGCTCTTTTTTTTTTCATTTTTTTTTTCTGATTTTTCTTTTATGCTCAAAGACGAAACCTTTTGGGGTTTTTAGTTTGAAGGGGGGTATTTGGAAGGGTAAAGGACGGATCTTGTTTAGGGGTTGGGATTTCAGCCGCCGGAGTTAGGTTTCCGGCGACACTCTTTTGGATATTCGAAGAGTTTCAGGCTGATTCGAGGGAAACTACTAGGGTATGGTGATAGATCAGGTCAAAAGGGACAGAACGGCATTGGTTTGGGGTGGTTTCTCGTTGTTTGGGTATTTTCCGGCTAAGTTCCGATGATCGGAGTTTGTCAGAGAGGGATCTGTTCTTGGGGTTTCAGGGGTCTTGGCTATGGTTTGAGGTGTAGAAGAAGGAGAGGAGGGTGATGGAGATGAAGAAGGGTGGCCGGAGACCACCGTGGAGGTGGTGGCCTCCATGGCCGGCGGTGTTGATGAAGATGATGAAGAAGAAGAGGGAGAGAGCAGAAGGCGGCTAGGGTTGATATTTTGGCAAAATGAAGCAGCTTATTCAGACACAAGCCTTTTATAGGCGATGTGTCACATGTAATCCAGACCGTCCATTTGATGGAGATCGACGACTGTCGTTAGCGTTACTGAAATGACGCCGTTTGGACTCCTGTGAGACCCAATTCATCTTCCATCAGATCAATTTGAATGAACGGCTGAGATTAAACTAATTATTTAATTAACTAGTTAATTTGATCAAGAAACTCTGGCCGTAAGATGCAACTCAATCGAACGGTGAGGATCAATTCTCAAAAGGTCGGACCAGCCAATTCCTTGGGCCAAAGCAGACTGGGCCACTTCCTTCAATTTTCTTAGCCCAAATCACTTATACCTAAACCATTTTTTTTTGTATTTTCTGATTTTAATCAATTTTTATGTATTTTCTTTTATGTATTTTTTTTCTTTTATGGAAAATTATAAAACCTAGTTTCCTACCTACTCTAATTATCTAATATTTTTTTTTGCAATTTTCTACTATTTTTTCCTAATTTCCCCTACTTAAGCTATTTTTAATAATTTCCTAATTAACTAAACTAACAAATTACTTACTACTATTTTTGATTTTTTTCTAATTTCTTACTTATTCAAACACACAAAAATATAACTAATTTCAAACAAAGCAAGTAATTGCACTCAAAAACATATTTATTTTAAATTTGGGATTTAAAGGCTTAGTGCAAAAATCATGTGCTCACAAGCCCTTGTATCTGAGCTGCCTACGTATCCTTGGCTATAAAGGAATCAGGCCACGTGTAGTTCGAAAGTGAGTGAGGAAGGGGTATACCGAGGTGGAGAGCCAGTCGAGGTGACGTTTCGTCGAGGTTCCGTTCCATCGAAGTTCCGGTCCGTGGTCCTGCTATTACATCGAAAATCAAAACATGAAAAAGGCTAACTAAACCTATCAGCTACTAGTTACAAGATTCCTATCTATGAGTCTTCTAAAGCTTGATCTTGAGTATTGTTTGGTGCTTCATGTAGACTCTAAATTTGAACTTTGATACTTGCTAGTTGTAGGTGCTAGTTTAATCTTCTTCGGCCTTCTGGATCAGGACCAGACTTGCAGTTCTTGTGTCATTGACCATGTCTTGGACAACTTTCATCAGCTTCTGCACTTGGATTAACTCCTTGCCTTTTTTTCATTGTGACTAACTTCTGTTGATCATCTCAGACTGTTGACTCGCATTCCGGTCGCAAGCTTCTTTTGTTGCTAACTTGCATTGCACTCCGAAGTGAATTCCCTTACTTGTGATCTTCGAGCTATTCTCCTTCGAAGTTTGAATCTATCTTTTCTGATCCTTGTTGCCTTCCTTCTGATTCATGCTAGGGATTTTCGTTACACTCTGTCACTTTTCGATTGTTCACTATCCTTATCAAATCTTGGAAACTGAGACGCCGTTCTGCTTTTCCGGCGGGCTTCTGACTTCAACGACAAACTCTAATCAGACTAAGATTTTGATGTCTTAGGAGAACGATTCATCAGACTAAGATTTTGACGCTAGGAGATAATTCCTCAGACTAGGCATAAATTGTTGTGATCTCTGGAGAAAGATTCATCGGATCGAGATTTTGATATCTTAGGAGAAAGATTCATCAAACTAAGATTTTGGCATCTTAGGAGAAAATTCATCAGACTAAGATTTTGACTGAAGGAGATAATCCCTCAAACTAGGTCTAAATCATTAGGAGAAAGATTCATCAGACTAAGATTTTGATGTCTTAGGAGAAAGATTCATCAGACTAAGACTTTGATATCTTAGGAGAAAGATTCATCAGACTAAGATTTTGATGTCTTAGGAGAAAGATTCATCGGACTAAGACTTTGACGCTAGGAGATAATTCCTCAAACTAGGTCTAAATTGTTGTGATCTCAGGAGAAAGATTCATCAGACTGAGATTTTGATATCTTAGGAGAAAGATTCATCAGACTAAGACTTTGACACTAGGAGATAATTCCTCAAACTAGGTCTAAATTGATGCCTTACTTGAAATCTCCCAATTGTTGCTTCCTTCTTCTTGTTGCTTTCATCAAAAACCTCTAATTGTTGTTTTTCACTTCCTATTAAATTATCTTTAACTAAAACTTCAAAAACTAAATCGCCACTCCATTCTTCAGGCGGCTCCCTGACTTCAACTACAACTCCAAACTAAATCGCCACTCCATTCTTCAGGCGGGCTCCCTGACTTCAACTACCACTTCAAAATAAATCGCCACTCCATTCTTCAGGCGGGCTCCCTGACTTCAACTATAACTCAAAATAAATCGTCACTTCGTTCTTCAGGGGGCTCCCTAACTTCAACTACAACTCAAAAACTAAATCGCCACTCCATTCTTCAAGCGGGCTCCCCGACTTCAACTACTACTTCAAAATAAATCGCCACTCCATTCTTCAGGCTGGTTCCCTGACTTCAACTACCACTTCAAAATAAATCGTCACTCCATTCTTCGGGCGGGCGCCCTGACTTCAACTATAACTTCAACATAACTCGCCACTTCATTCTTCAGGCGGGCTCCCCTGACTTCAACTACAACTTTAAAACTAAATCGCCACTCCATTCTTCAGGCGGGCTTCCTGACTTCAACTACAACTCACTGACTCCATCCCATCCCTATCGCCTTCCTTTGCTTCCCGTACCATTTTCTTCTTCCTGCATCGCTTCTTGGGCCATCCTTTCTTCTGAATTACCTTGTTTTGGAATTGCTTTCCTCCTGGGTCGTGTTATTTTTCTCTTGACTGCTGGGGATATCTTTGGAACTAATTACTTACCTGCTGGGGTAATGCTGCCGGGGAAATCTTTTTTATTTCCTCTTTTTCTACTTCCTTCAAAACCTTTATTCTCTCCCGGGGTCGCTGGGGATTGAAATGTCATCAGCTGGGGATTACACTGTCGGGGGATCCCTTTTCCTTTTTCCTCTTTCCAAACCTCATTCGGGACTCGCGCTTGGCTCCCTTGAAAAACTTGTAGGATATAATGCTGCCGGAGAAATCTCGAAATCGGTGTTTCATTTTTCCGAGAACTGCTGGGGATGATACCGACTTCTTGCCTTTCTGAACGCAAGCTTCCTTGTTTTGTCCTGTCTGCTGGGGTTATAATTTCCTCTATCACAGCTTGTTGTTTTCTTTCTTTCAAAGCTGCTGGGGATAACCGGGTTCAAAGATCATTTCCTCGCGTTATCTGGCTTCTTTTCCCAACCGGGTATTTGGTTTCGAGAAAATTTTCGCAACGGGAGAAAATTTTCTGCCCCAGTTTGAGAATCTTCTTCGTGGCATGCTTTTCTGCCAACAACCCCTCTTTTTCCTGTTTCAAATCAAAGAAAAATTAGTTAGTTTTAAAACGTGGTGGCTGGTTGTGGTGCTCCTGCTGGGGATGGTTCTTCTCCTCTTTCCCTGCTCTGCGTTTCATTGTCAGACCCCGCCGGGGATGTTATCATTTGATGATATTCATGCTGGGGATAGTTTTCTCCTTTCTTGCTTCCCCGCCTTCCTTGACGACTCTTTATTCGCGAACCTTTCCACGTGGTTTTCCACCGACCACCCGAATTCCTATAATAGTGACCCTTCGTGAAGACCTTGCATGTTTTACTGGTGAACCATTTTCTTTGTTCACCCTTGTCACTGAAAATACCTTTCTGCCGGGGATATCTCCCCTTCTTTGGCGGCATATCTAAGGAATGGGCATTTCCCGACCTTTGAGTCTCATTGGCCTTGGCCTCGAGGTCATTAACCTTCATTGAGATATCCTTTTCACACCGATCCACCCCTTTGTCGATTTCCTATTGCTGGGGAATATCCTTCTGGACACCGGCTTTGCGCTTAATCCCTCCTCACTTATACCACTTGGGTGTACCAATCAAATTCCGTCTTGCATAATTGGAAAGCTGATGGAAAATTTTGAAGTCATTTCTTACAAACAGACTCTATTGGAGAATTTTTTTTATGAAAGGAGAAAGATAAAAGGAAACAGAATAAAAGGCAAAAACGAGGATGACTCTCTAAAAAGAAAAATTATAAAATAACCCTATCAAACGTGGATACCAACTCTAATGGACATGACATGCATATATAGCCTATCCTCCGTCGTTAAGCCGCCTTTTGTAATCTTCTCCTGGGGCTTTCCTATCTCATTTCCAACCTTCGTTTGACTTGTAGTGCCCGAGGGATTTTCCTACCAAGCCTCTCTCATTTCGGTTTTCTCTCAGCTTTCATCGCCTTATGGTGCCTGTGAAGGTTTTCACCACTAAGACTCTCTCATTTGTGTTACTTTTCGCTGGGGATTGGTGGTGTTACTGCTAAGACTCTCCTATTTTCTGCTGGAGATCGGAGTCTTTCTGCCGGGAATCAGAATGTTATGTCCCGATGAAACTTCTATCATTTGCCTTACTCGGCCTCTTTTGAAGATTGGTCAAAAGGTCTTTGTTTGGACTTTAATGCGGGTTTGGACAGGGCTAGAAAGAAAGGGTATTAAAGGCTCAAAATAAAACAAATTGGGTTCAAAATTACAACCTTCGGAATCCTATATTTCCCTTACATAAACACAAAATTTTTTTTTTACTGCCCCCGTTTCTTGCTTGGGGATTTTTTGGTTTTTTTATTTACACTATGACCGAGCTGTGAAGCGCCTACGTATCCTCTTTGAGGAATCAGGTCAAACGTAGTTCCCAATTCCCTTTTTTTCTAGTTTTTCCTTTTCATTTTTCATTCTTTTTTTTTCTTTCTTTTTGGTTGTTTTCTTTTTCTCTTTTTCTTTATCTTTTCCATTTGTGTTTCTAATTTTGGTACCGATTCCAAAGGAGGGGTATGAAAGAAATCAAAATAAGGCTCGAAGGGTTGACGATGGATAAAGTGTTTGGATAGCAGAACAAAATGCCTTCGTCATTCCAATCTTCAAAACATGCCAAATGTAAACAACACAATTAATATTCGTCATATCTTTAAAGCACCGTTGGGCAACACTCTCATTTTCATTATTATGAACGACCCCATGTCAATTTTGGCAGCTTGCCTTTAACGGTTTTCTTTTACTTGCCCCAGCTTCTCATGACTCGGGTTTCGAATAATCTCAAACCGTTCTTACTTCATTTAAATATCTCGATCACCTCCCAATGGTTTTGTGATTAACTTTTAAGATCAGACCAGAACTATGCGCGCACGTCATGTCACTAGAGCTAGCAGAAAAAGAACTATAGGAAGGAGATGACTAAATAACAGAAAATGTCTAGAAATAATATAAAATAGGTCATTGCATTAACCGATAAAACAACGACTCGAACAACCAAAAAACAAAACTGGGTACCATACTTAGAACGAACCTAGACCCCTTTAGATGAGACACTATGATCAAAAGAAAAATACAAGGATAAAAGGTTTGAGCCACAAAACAACATTCGGATTACCATTCTGAAATAACTCGGACAAATAGAAATGACAACAAAATAAGCCACCACAAATGACTCTCCAATTGATAAGCTTGACATTTAGCCACGAATTTGATTATCAGAACCACTAGGGCCTTCTCTCATTTCAGTCGGCAAATTCCCGAGTGGATTCTCATATTCCGTGCCACCAGGCATCACCGCCAGAAAGTGTGTATCATCAGGTGCAGGTAACGGATTCAGCGCGATATTCTGGGTGTCACTGTTATGAATCACAATCAATCTTTCTTGGATCATCCTTTTTATTTCCCTTTTCAAATCCCGACAACTTTCCATGTTGTGCCCCTGGGCATGGGAATGGTATTCACACCTTTTAGATGGGTCAAAGCTCCTTGCACGTGGGTCCACATGATTTGGAGGGATGGGTGCAATCATGTCCTGTTGTTTTAACTTCTCAAATAAGCTTGCATAGGAAACTCCTATTGGTGTGAAATTATCCTTCAACTTCGGTTCCCTTCTATACCCTTGGTTTGGAAGTGGGTTGTAAGGTATTTGAAAATTTTGCAGAGGTTGGTAGAGATTTTGTGATGCCCGTGCTCGCTTTCTTGGATGATTTGATGGCTGAATAACATACTGGGGTGGATCAACTGAGTATGGTGGGTTCGGAGGTGGATAGTAATGCTCAGGGGAATTATGGAAAACTTGTCGAGGCATCGCATACCGTCGAGGTACTCTTCTGGAACCTTTTCTTGACCCTGATATCATCATGACTTCTTCATCCCTCTCATTCGTGTCACTAGATTCAAATTGGACAGCCTGAGCTGCAGCCTTGAGAGCCGCTTGACTTATAATTCTGCCCGTCTTAAGACCGTTCTCTACCATTTCTCCCATTTTGATTACATCCAAGAAGGATTGACCAACCGCAGACATCATGTTCTGAAAATAATCCGGCTCTTGAGCCCGAAGGAAGACAATGATTAACTCATGGTCATCCATGGGTGGCTCAGCACGAGCCGCTTGCTCTCTCCATTTAAGGGCATATTCCCTGAAACTTTCACTTGATTTCTTCTTCAGATTTGAAAGGAAAATGCGGTCCGGGGCAATGTCAATGTTGTATTGGAATTGTTTGACAAAGGCTTGTGCCATGTCGTTCCAGACGTGCCAGCGAGATGCATCTTGATCCCAAAACCATTCAGAGGCTACTCCTGTAAGGCTTTCCCCAAAGTAAGCTATTAACAATTCTTCATTTCTTCCCAAACTCCTTAGTTGATTGCAATACCTTTCCAAATGGGCTATGGGATGTCCATGTCCATCGTACTTTTCAAATTTGGGAATCTTGAAACCAGGTGGCAAGTGGACATCGGGAAACAAGCATAGATCTTTGAAAGCAACACTCTTTTGACCTGCCAACCCGTGCGTATTTTTCAACCGTTGTTCTAAGCTTTTCAATCTTTGGGTTATTTCCTCCTGTACCATCTTTCGGGGATCTCGCGTTGTCCGTTTGTCACAAACCAACCACCTTCTACTTACTTTACAATTCAAGACAAAACATGTTAGAATGGACTCAGACAGTCCTTATCAAAATTTTTTATTTTTTTTATTTTTTTATTTTATATTATATATATACATATACAGTTGTGGTCGAATCTTTCGGAGATTGCCTACGTATCATGACCCCGCATGAATCAGACCGAGCGTAGTTCTTGCAAATTAATGCAAGAATAAAGAGATATTTATTTGATTTTTTCTTTTCTTTTTGAAGCAAAATTATAAAAACCGACTCCAACTACAAACTGTGATAAAAACTTTCACACCTTGTGCCAGAGATTTCTACAAGAATAAGAATATTTTCAGCGCCAATTATGACTATTTCTACAAAATTAGCCACATAATGGCTTATTTGGCAAAATGACTATTTTTGCAAAATTTATTTATGAAAGATAAACTTGAAATTTTTTTTTATCCTGTGGCTCATGGGGCATCGTTCGGCATCACCATAAACCAACACAAGACTATTTTTCATAAATTGGCCATGTAATGGCTTATTTAGACAAATTGGCTCTTTTTTGCAAAATTTTATTTAAGAAGATGCAAATTCAAAATTTTTATCCCGGGGCCTATGGGGCATCGTTCAGCACCGACACAGGCCAACACAAGACTGAGGAAGTTAAAAATGCAAAAATATGGCTATTTCAGCAAAATTCCGGCCATGTAATGGCTTATTTGATAAAGTGGATATTTTTTTTTTGAAAAGTTGATTGATGACTCAAAACTTGATTTTGCGGATACGGCCTTTCGACATTTCCGCGAGGGAATATTTCAAGGCTATGCCCGCAAATTATTTAAAATAACTCAAAGTGGCTATTCTTGCAAAAACAGCCTTCCGGTGTCTTTTGAGGGACGTTCGGCTTGTTTTAAACAAGAATAGCATCACCCGACTTATTTATAACAAAATCAAAAAATTTGATATTTTTTTGGTTATTTTTGCAAAAGGGGTGTGAACCCGGACTTGATTTTGCGGCTATGGCCTTGCAACATTTCCACAATGAATATTTCAAGGCAGTGGCTGCAAATTATTAAAAATGATTCAAAGTGGCTATTTTTGCAAAAACAGCCTTCCGGCGTCCTTTCAGAACATTCGGCTATTTGCAAAAACGGCATCACTTTGATTTTATTGACAAAATTAAACAAAATTTTTTTTATTTTTTTATTTTATTTTATTATTTTTTTTTAAAAAAAAAGGGTGGTTGGACCCGATGAGGGTTGCCTACGTATCCCACCTAATGGCGAGAATCAAACCTGCGTAGTTCGGTCAGATTAGTTGACCAATTATTTCAATAAAATTGTTCCACCTATTTTTCAAATTTTCTTTTCAAACCTTCGACAGCGTTACGTCGACATTTCGATATTTTCTATTCTAAAATTTCCTCTCTTTTTGTTTTTCAGGAATTTAGCCAACAATAATCTAGAACAAATAAATGCAACATATAACATGCTCGTCTTTTGATTACCGGGTCACCTGTCCTAGACGGACTCAACCCCTGTGTTGAGTCCCCCTAAGTCAGATATGATGCAAATAAACGTCCTAGACCTAGGCTCAATATCCTGATTTTTACATGGTCTAGACTGTGTACCCAAGCGGACAACTCGGATTGAGGAGGGGGCTACGTACCGGGGACCCGCGGGATCGTCCGACTTTGTAACTTATCCTGCCTCTTTTCTTATATTTGGTATTGACACTAACAGAAAAGGGGAGTCTCAACCAGTAAGCACATCCCCGGAGGTAAGAAGAGAAGGGTTTTCGGCACAGTTTTATATACAGTTCACGCAATATCAAAGCGGTAAACATATAGCAGTTTGTATATACAGTGCAACTAGTATCAAAGCGGTAAACATGTAGCACATTAATCAAACATATAATAAAATCAGATATAGACAAAAACAACAATTTAACTGAGCTCGAATTCTTAAACCCTGAACCGAAGATCTGGGTTTTAAATCCCCAGTGGAGTCGCCAGAGCTGTCACACCTCCTTTTTACCGGCGCACGCGTAAGCGCGAGGGAGTTTTTCCAATTAAAGGACAATCGAAACGGGATTCATTTATTAAGAGATTTAGAGTCGCCACTTGGGAGATTTATGGTGTCCCAAGTCACCGGTTTGAATCCCGAATCGAGGAACGGATTGACTCTATATTACAGTCTGCGAACCAGAAATCCGGATATGGAATTCTGTTAACCCGGGAGAAGGTGTTAGGCATTCCCGAGTTCCGTGGTTCTAGCACGGTCGCTCAATTATCATAATTGGCTTATTTATCTGATTTTTATAACATGTTTTAACTTATGTGCAAATTTTAACTTTTAACCGCTTTTAATATTATTATTCATTATTTTAATAAAAAAAATTGCAACATCGTGAAAATGCATCTCAAACCATGTCACAATCAATGTACCCGTGATTATCGACACATTCCGACTTTGTTGAGATTTGGATTTGGGTCACATAAATGCGCACCCGAGTTTAGGAATGTAATTTTATTAAAATACGCACTTGAAGCAACTACACGTTTATTATCTTTGCGAGGGCCATAAAAAAAATCAACTAATGGCACACCTCAATTCTAATTTCAAATGATTATACTCAACTAAAGCAAATTACGGCTATTCATAAGTTATTTTCTTTAGCTACTTTGAGAATATTGTGGAAAGTCTCACAATTATGGATTTACTAGTAAAATTGTCCGCGCTTCGCGCGGTGATAAAACATCAGCCAATCTACAGCTAGATAAATTTTTGAAAAAATAGTTTAGATAGAAGAGACTATCCTTGAAAAAATAAAAGAAAATAGTAATTAACACGCGAGTATCGTATCTCTTGGAAGAAGAAAAATATCCAAATAGAGCTGTCGTAATTTTACACTCTCTATTTATGGGATTACATTGGATTGTTATTGTTGTTGCAGAGCAATCATAATTTTAAAAGGAAACTTTCACGTAATAGATACTTGAGTAGGAATATATCTGATGAAATTGTGCTTTACGATTAGCATCTTCTCTTCTCTTCTACTCTTTCTATCAAGACCTTCGTCATAAAGAACATATATGATGAATTAGCAGAGTGGTTAAGAGAATGACTTTTGCTTCTTAAAGCCAGCTGTTAAGTTAGAATCAAAACAAAGGTTAGGAATACAATAACTTAATTACTTTTTCTCTTCCTCCCTCCCTCCTACAATTACTCCGAAAAATAAACACTTTGTTCCGTTATTCATGAAAACAAATTTTTATGTTATTACCCTTCTCTATCAAATATATAATTAATTTTTATTTGTATGCTAACATTTCTGTTTCAAAATAGAGAAAAATAACTCTCAAAAGAGAGAGACGCAAGTTCCAGAGAAGCAAATATATAAATTATCACTTGGTAAAGCTTGTTTTAAAACAATAAATTTGTACATACTATTATATATATTGGTACAGTTCTTAATCTTAGCAACTAATAGATAAATATGCTTATACTCTTTAGTATAATACATGAAAACGTAAAAATATCCAGGTTAATTTTATATTCCAAAATAGAGAAAATGATATGTATAAAGTGTTTCAAGAAGAACATAAGACAATTGGCATTAAAAGATATTATACCTTGTTGCTCTCACTTCAATAACACTCAGTAGAAATCAAATACTTACTTCGTACATTTTCATTTTTATTGTCCTCTATATATATTCAATCAAGAGAAAGATAATTTTTTTTTAGGAAGTTTCACTTTCATGTCCAAAAATAAAGAGAACAACATCATTTAAAAACCAGAACGATCTGCCAAATATGACACGTCAATGAATCAATAAAAAAAATATGGTAAATAGAATTCAATCCACCAAACCAGAGAAATAGAAGAGAAGAAATAATTATTACCAAGAAATCTATACATCACTAAATTAAGAGAAAACAAAATTAGGGTAATGGTGTTACTTCCAAAGCAACAATGTTGTAGGCCAAAATATTCCTCCAATAATTTTTCCTGGATTTTTCAAATTACTTATGCAAGTGCAAAAGATAACTTCCAGAATCGGAAATAGGCAAATGAACTAAAAAGGCGCGCATGGGAGAAGGAAAAGCAAAACGTGGAAAACATACACAAAGAGGAAGAGGAAGATTATGACTAAAGGATAAGCGTGCCTACTGTTGGACAACATGTTAAAAATAATGAAAATAGAACACCACATTAAGGAAGAAAATCAATTATTTAATGAAAAAAGATTAAAAAAGAGTGAACAGTATAAAATATAAAATGTGCAGGTAGCACACCTTATTGAAGAACACCACTATAACTTCAGGGAGAGACCACAATCTTTCATTAATCTGAGTCGACGTACAAGATATCCCAGCGGAAGATCTTATTGCAGCAAAGCTCGGATCACAACGGAACTACGACCAGACCTCGACAGATTGAACCTTGGCAACTCAAATGGAACCTCCAATCCAAGCTTCAAACATCGCCGGAACCGTGGCAAGATTTAACAACACCAGCGGCTGCTCGTGTGTGTGTCGTCGAACAGTGACAGACGAAGCAGAAGAAGAACATCAGCAATGGGTAGTTGTTTGGTGGCGTTAAAGGCTGGACGAGAAGCAACAACAACTGTTTGGGACGACGAAAATGGGAGGCGGACTGGTTGGGGGTCGTTTGGCTATGGTGTTCGGTGGTTGGTTTGGTTGACGCTACTGGTGACGAAAATACAAGCAGGCGGATTTTGGCGACGGTGAGCAGTGACAAGCTGCTCGTCGTTTTTGGGTAGTCCACGGGGGTATCGGCTGTAATGGTGATCGTTTGGACAGTGAGGGTGATGGGACTGGTGTCTGGCGTTAGTGGTGGACGTTCATGGCCGTTTGGTGAAGATCCATTGCTACCGTTTTCTTCTCTTCCAAAAAAAAAATCGAGAGCCTTCTGTGTATTGGCTCCTTTTTCTGTGAAAACACTACAACTATCCCCCCTGATATTCTGTTCTATGCGTGTCTTTATGAAGAAAAATGAATAATAATCTATTCCCCCTCCCACTCTATCATGTCTCCCTCTATTTGTATTCTTTATCTTTTTTTTTTTTTAAAATCCCCTTTCACGTTCAAAATCCTTCTCACTTCACGTGAGACTTCTCCTCAATTGTCCCCCCCCTCCTTTCTTTTCTTTTGTTTTTGTCTTTTTTTTTATCTTGTCTTTTTCCTTTTGTTCTTTCTTTATTTGTCCCTTTCCTTTTGTCTTTTTCTTCTTTTTATTTTTAATCATTCTTCCATCCCTCCCCCTTAGTGTAGTGTCGGGTTGTTTTGTCCGTGTTCCCCGTGTGGTGGACTCGGATTATTATGGGCTAGGTCCGAAAATTATAAAACCGGATAGTTTGAACCCGAATATTATTCTTTGCCCGAAACCGATAATGAGAACACAGTGTTATTAATTAATCCTACGTAAGCAAAATAACTACAAGACTCACTATGAAAACAAATCTATTTTATATTTTTCAAGATTAAAGTTACCACAAAATACTAATTATATTATTTTTTGTTTTATAATTTTTGTTTTTTATATAAAAATAAAGATATAAAGAACTATTTTTTATATTTTTTAAGTTTAAAATGACTACAAAATATTAATAAAAATTATTTTTGTAATTTTCGTTTTTAATAAAAAGATAAAAATATAAAGTACTATTTTTGTATTTTTCAAGTTTAAAATGACTACGAAACATTAATAAAACTATATTTTTGTTATTTTTCATTTTAAGGTAAAAATAAAGTAAAAGAGTCAAATTTAGCTAAAATAGCTATATTAAAACTAAACTAAATATTTTACGCTAAAAATATAAAAAATCTCGGGGAGGGTCAAAAATCAAAAGAAATGCATATCGAGTCGAATTTTCTCATTATAGCAAACATAAATATACATATAGCCTCAAGCTCGGCCACATGAAACGCATCTGACAACGTTTCTCAATACTGGAACCGAATCAATGGTAGATACCTCTACACTGACATCCGCCCCTAAGGTCCAATTGACAAAGCAATGCCTACCAGCCGCCCGCTGGTCCTGTGTACAACTACTCTATTGGAGCATACTCTGATGCTCTCTGCTACGCAATTTGTGCCATTTTCCGACATAGTCCATATCACATTAGTCTAGACAATCGGACCCATGACAACCAGTCAACAATCGAGTATCATAATCCGAATTCGTTTTATCAAGTCAAGAGAGAGCCTCTAAGGCTTCCGATTTCCAATAATCACAAAACGGTGCCGATGCACACGATATACAACTACTGCATAGGCGGATTAACGAGAATTTCAAGTCTCCTACACATATATAACATATGAATCACTATGCCCGATTCCGTATTTCACCGTACATATACATAACGCACATCAAGCGTCCATTCATACCACGACACGACAGCCATTCAGAAATTTCACTATGCCATCAACGACTCAATTATTTTAGTCGATCCAACAAGAGAATACCACCATACCACCGGATATTATCAGTTTACATTACCTTGTCCCTTTGCACCATATACCCTGCCAAATTACTAGAATAGCAGTACCATTTTCTTAAATCACCAGCAGCTGTCCGCGCTGCTCAATAATTTTATTGACTTCCCATATATTATGAACTGATCTCAAAACCTAGAATATACCATTATCAACTTTCCATAACACATCGTGTATACCATATCACACTAAGACAACATGGAAATTCATATCCCTTTCCTCCGCCTCAACATCGGCGTACTCAACTAGTCAAGGACTTTCGTGATCCCATATAGAAGAAAACTCATTACACATTCTACGCTTCGCATACCGATAGGAATATACTCATCTTCAAACCATGATAAAACACATCACAAACTATTTCTTCCCATTCATTGCATAAGTTTAACTGCCAGGACTGAGTCCTTATACCTATATCAAGTTACACAACTGCCAGCACTCAAGAGCTTTACTGCAATGCCTGCAAGACTCATTACTTCAACCACATACCAGTAATCAATCGTATTCCTTTTTATACCATTCTGGTTTATTAACAAGTTGTTCCATTTACCCAGTTTCCTTTCTGATTCATCATTAATTTCATATCAGTCTATACTGTAGTACGACAATGCCTCAACCCCTTTTTACCTCACAAGACTCGTACACAAGACCACACGGTCTAAGACCCATAGGCCATTGGATACTCTCTCAATGTTTCCCAGAAGTACCACATTCTACCACACTTTATTTTGATGAACTTCCCGCGATTTTTAAATTGTCATCATTACTTCCCAATACGGATACCTAGAATCCCGTCATTCACATGATATAACACAAGCCTTGATCTTCTCTAACGAAACCGCCATCTTTAGCCACATACACAAATCTTAAGGCACTCTGACTGTTACAAGCAAAATCTTGAACACTGCAAAACCATTCTCGGGCATCATTCACCCTTATTCTGTTGTAATTCAACTGTCCTATTGAGTAGAACCACTCGTGTTTTGTTAGAACTCTGACACCGCAGAACATGATTACTTACAGATACAATCAGCTATCTTTCTTTTCTATACGGTGAATATTCTTTACCAACATAAGTTCACAACATCCTAGTATTTCTTCACATCTACGAAGCACTATAACGTTTATTAGAATTTTCCCAACATACTTAGAGACAGAGCCAACACAGCACACAACAGTGCAATCAGTTAACCAACAACAACCTCCCCAACTTGGCACGGAGCCATACATCAAGGCACTTCTAGCTACTCATAGCATTCCTACTCAAATGATGCCACAAAGTTCTAGTTAGATTAAACTCAAGTCATTTTCAAGCTTCGGCGGAGATTCGAATCATCAGAAATATTAACTCTTTTGCAATTCTTGCATTCATTCACACACAACAGTTATGCCCCCCTATTTAAGTGACAAAAATCTTTTCTCAGTCCCAAATTTTCCAAAATTTTCGGCAGAGTTTCCTTTGTAAATTGGCCTATCCACCTGCCAGAGTCCAAACCATTCTAACAATACTTCCACAACTCAACAAGATATCACAATGTATTTCAACAACATTAAGTCTCAATACTATACGAATCATATTATCATAATTTATACTTGAACTTGCGATGTACCTGCTCGAATCATAACACATATCAAAATCACTTTAGTCTTCCTGAGTTTAAACTCGTTCCACTACACATAAGACACTTTACCATCCAATTACGAGATATGATAATTATTTCTCACGCCCATAGCTAGGGCTACATATCAAAATCACTATAAGAACTAAATACCTTACAGCTCTCCAATTATCAAACTGCCATTTGCACAATAAGGATCAATACCGATCGTATGAACTTCATAATACCGGCTCGCGGAATTAGTACCTTGGTGCTCAAGCCATAGACAATGATCTGGCCTCGAGTCCTCCCGACTGGCCCAACATGAACTCACGGAGATTATATCTCGCCCCTCGATCGGGGAATTGCAAGCCATAAGACAATTATATTACTGAGCGCTCGATGCATACACAGACGTGCGGAAGGAATTTCAAAAATGTATCTCAAGCTGAATCAAGTACGCACGATAAGAATTCCAAGAAATGTGAAGTGTTTCCTAAAGGTTCGCAGCCTCCCGAGGATAAGTACAGGCGTCCCCGTACCGATCCACAAGACTCTACTAACCGGCTCAAGACTCACGAGGCCTAGTAAACCTAGGCTTTGATACCAACTTGTCACGACCCCAAATCCGGTCGTGATGGCGCCCAGCACACTGCTAGGCCAGCCTGACCAATTAACAACAATCACGGAGCCATAAGCTCACTTTATCCAATTTAAGCATACGAAAATAATTCAACAGTGATAGATACATATTAAAAACAGGGAACCAAGTCCCAACACGTGCCAACTCCCATAGACCGAAGGGTCAAGAGTCATACAGAGTATACCAAGTGTAAATAGTGAATATAACTGTGCACAAGTGTGGGATGATCAGAACAAAATACAGACAAACTGGAGAATCAGGTCCTGCGAACGCTGGCAGCTACCTCGACTGTCCAAAAGCACTCCCGAGCCGCAATGGAATCGGCTCTGCTGTAATGTACCTGGATCTGCACACAAGGTGCAGGGAGTCGGGTGTGAGTACTTCCAACTCAGCGGTAATAAAAGTAAATAATGCTGAAGGGAATAAAACCACGCAAGGCACTATCTCTTGCTACACAATACAGAACTATCATAAAACTTCAAAACACTATCATTTTATTCCTTTTCAGCATATGTGAGTAGATTATTTAGAAATCTCAATTTTTAGCTACTTTCTTTCATTATAACATACCAATACCGGGGAGAATCTCAAGCAGTGCAAGTCAGCACTCAAATCAGCCTCTCGGGCTCAGCACTCCTTAACAATTTATACCAGGAGATCTGGTCAATAAAGCAATAAATGCACATGTGCCAGTAAAGTATGAGTGCTAAAATGTTATGCCACGTAGTACACGTAAACCAATGTATGTATGCCATGCAATGCATATGACTGCTACGGCGTGTAGCCCGATCCTTTGGGTACCCGTGCTCACTGGGGGTGTCCAGACTCCGGAGGGGCTCCTACGGCCCAAGCACAATATTAATATCACACCTGCTGCGGCGCGCAGCCCGATCCGTATACCACTGCGGCGTGCAGTCCGATCCATGCATGTGTATGCATATGCTCACATGAAATGTCATGCCCTAACATATGGCCCTCGACCCCAATCAGTCTAACAAATAATCAAGAAAACCCTACGGGCAACAATATCATATTAGTTCACAGCAAAAATGTTATTAAGACCTTGTTCAAGTTTTTCATAACCTTATAAGAATGCTCAATAGCAAAATACCATTTAAAACCTTAAATTTAGAATAAAATATGCACAATGTTATCAAGATAGTGATACCAATCCCCGAAGGATTCAAACAATTGGCACGAAGCCCAAACATGATAATTAGTCCAATTCATTTTCAACAATTAGGTGTTATTATTTATTACACGGGACGTACCAAGTCACAATCCCCAATGGTGCTCTACCCCACGCCCGTTATCCGACGTGCAAGTCACCTCAATACAGCACTAAGATGTGCAAGTCCGGGGTTTACTAACCCTCAGGACATCATTTACAAGTATTACCCACCTCGAACAGACGAAAACTCATGCCCACGACACCTTAGCTCCTCGAACCGGCATCCACGCACGTCAAAACTAGTCAAAATCAGTACAAATATATCAAAATAGGCTAATAGAACATAACCCAATCGAAAGAACTCGAAAAATATCAAAAATCACGAAATTGGCAAAACCCGAGCCCCGGGCCCACATCTCGAAAAATTCTGAAATTCACATTTTCGGAATTCTCATCTCGCCACGAGTCCGTACATACCAAGAACTCCCAATTCGGACCACAAATGGTCCTTCAAATCCTAAATTTAAGGTTTTTGCTCCAAGCCCTATTTTCTTGATTTTTAGCTATAGATTCATGAATTCCATGGATGATTCTTGTATAAAAACATGTATTTAACTCATAAAACTTACCTCCAACGATTCCCCGTCGAAATCCCTTCAATTCCCGTCCAAAAGCTCTCAAGAACGGCCAAAAATGGTGGAAAAATGGGTTGTTTTCGCGATTGAAATGTTTTTAACATTCTGTCCGGTACTGTAGCTAACACTATGCGATCGCATCAGAGCATTGCGATCGCATAGAACAAACTCTCCGGGCACTGTAGCTAACACTATGCGATTGCATAGAACAAAATCCTGGGTACTGTAGCTAACACTATGCGATCGCATCGGAGCATTGCGATCGCATAGAACAAACTCTCCGGGCACTGTAGCTAACACTATGCGATCGCATCAGAGCATTGCGATCGCATAGAACAAAATTTCTCTGCAATTTTTCTGCTGCATTTTTCAACTCAAAAATTCCCGTTAGCCATCTGAAATCACCCCGAGGCCCCCGGGACCTCAATCAAAGCCACAAGTATATCACATTACCTCATTCAAACTTGCTCATAACATAAAAACACCATCCTAAACATCAAAATCACCAATTACACACTAATTCAAGCCTAAGTTTCTTCAAAATTTCCGAATTGCTCATTCAATCAAAAACCCGACCAAACGACGTCCGAATGACCTGAAAATTTGCAGGCATATCCAAAATCACCTAACGGAGCTACTGCAATTGTCGGAATTCCATTCCGACCCCCGGATCAAAATCTCACCTACCGTTCGGATTTCGCCAAAATTCAACCTTAGCCAATTCAAGCCTAAAACTACACCGGACCTCCAAATTCAATTCGATTGCTCTCCTAAGTCATAAATGATCCCCCGAAACTAGTCGAATCATCAGAATCCGATTCCGAGCACTCTAACTCAATAGTCAACTCTAGGTTGACTTTCCATATTCAAACTTCTTTCAAATATGCTATTTGCTTCATTTTCAATTCAATTCATTCCTAACTCATCCGATAGGTTCTAACACTGATATAAAAGCATAAGATATGTAAATGCAACATAACGGGGTGGTAATTTTCGTAACGACGGGCCGGGTCGTTACACAATGCTATATATATTGGATCGGGCTACACGCCGCATCATTATATATATTGGATCGGGCCGTACGCCTCAGCATTATAAGTGAGGATCGGGCTGCACGCCGCAGCGGGACTAGGTCAGTGTGGGATTATTGTGAGATAGTTGTGGACTGGAATTGGACTTATCACTGTAGAGATGACTTACATGAGAGGTTATTCTTAGAACTGTTTAGTGATAGTACATGTGTTCTTATTTTCAGTTGTTATTTATTATTATTACTCACTGAGTTGAAAGATACTCACTCCAATCCTTGCACTTTATGTGCAGATAGAGGTGTTCAGGAGGGCATTTGAGCTACCCGCAGCTGCTACATTTCTGTTATTTCGAGGAGACTTCGAGGTAGCTGCCGGCGTCCGCAGGACCCGAGTCTTTTACTATTCTGCCTAGACTTGGATTGTATAAGATATTTTCCATCTGTTAGAGGCTCAGACTTGTGACACCGAGATTGTTGGGCTGTATTTTGTGTATTTCCTTTCCGCACTTGCTGTTTCTTTTATGAATTAAGCTATTAACTTCAATGAATCAGTATTAAATGGTAAATGGGTTGATTATTTGGAAATTATGGTCGGGCTTGCCTAGCAATATGTTGGGCGTCATCACGACCGGGGTTTGGGTCGTGACAATATCAACCACATAATAAATTCCACTGTAATACCTATTTTCCCCAATATAGAGATGCTTTTAGAGAGGGGATCCGACCCAAGGAGGCAAGAACACGCTAGGAGCAAGGCGAAGAATTCTTCAATGAGGTTTTTTACTTTCTTCTTTATATTTCTATTATTGGTTATGAATTGTAGTATTGTAGTTTTACATAGTATTATGAATAGCTAATTTGTTATCAAGATTTGATGGAACCTTTTGTAGGATAAAGTCTTGTGACTTTTTATATAATTGAGTCGTTGGATTTCTTTACTTGTTTAACTACGTGTCTATTGCAGTTGATTGAATGGCCATCAATTGATTGTGCTTATTTAGTATGTATTAATTGAAAGAGAATGCATATGTAGGTAGTTGTTGAATAACATCACTCCTAACGTATGTGAGATCAATACGGAGGATTTAAAGGCGGGATTAAAGTTAACGAAACCTTGGTGCGATCGTAGTAAATGGTGAATTAGTGCCAGCTAGCATAGTTCGAGAGAATATGTAGTAAATTATGATAGTTGCTCGAGAGAGAATTACGATACCCGAAGTACTCACAATCGGTATAAAATACTTAGGCAAAATTATAAAAGACATAGCGAGAAGGATTCCGACAATTGGGGACATCATACATCTAGACCCCTTTAATCTTTTCTCCAGCCCTTAGTATCTTTATTTGTTAATATACTACTTTAATTTGTTAGTTAATTAGTTTGACATAAGAATATTAATATTTATAACTTAGGAATTGTTCGAGCTTGTCTTCCTAGAGATAGTAGACAGTTGTAGGTAAACCTTAGTTCTCTGTGGGATTTAATTCCGGACTTTTAGACCAGATCATATTTGTAGTGACCGCTTAGTTGAGCATGATTAGTGGCATACGATCCATGATATTCAACCTCTCTAACAGTTATTCCAATGTGCCTTGAATACCAGCTTGTGTGTCTTTCAAAGCTTGTTGCCTATTCTTCAGCTCAGCGAACAACTCGTCATGGTGGGTTAGTTTCTCATCCATCATTTTCATGCGAGTTCCTTCAACCATTAATACCTCTATTTTGGTGTGAAATCGACAAGGCTCTAATACCAATTGTCAAGATCCGAGCGTGGTTCAAGTTTAAACCCACAATACAGCTAATGGGATAATTTTCGATTTTATCTACTGAATGGATGTACTACAACTAAAATGATAAAATGAAATAAGAAGCAACAACTAATTGATAATCGCCATTGTTGTGAAGAATTTGGATTGAAGAGAGAAGAATCTGAGAGGAAAATATAATACCAGAAGTTCGTTGGATTCTCTCTCTCAATCGTTATTTGATGTTGCTGAAGATAATCTAGACCGTTATCTATACCGGCTAATCTAATCTCGACCCTTCAACTTTTCCGTGTTTAGCAATGAGGCTCTTCCGCCTTTTTACAATGGAATTCGGCCAAATTTAAAATAAACGACTCCCACAGACCATGACACTTTGGCGTCTACCCAGTGATTACTGGTAATTGATATTGTGTGAGTTGCTTGTTTAAGATTCATTTGTATGATTCCCTTGGGGCGGCGTTTATTGAGATCTGAAGGGAAAATATTCGAAGATCTTATCTTTTTCTTTTCAAGGATACATACAAGAATTAGTGAGAAAGTAAGAGCCGACCAAGTGGATTTGTGAAAGCACAAGTCGTAGAGTAACGTTTTGCTCGTGCAATGAGGATTTTCTGGTCGTGATTAGCACCTACTATTATATTGCCTGAATGATTAAATACAATTTCAAGACTAGTAAGTTAAACTTGTGTTGAGTCAAATATAGAACTTTGTAATAACCTTCTAAGGAAATATGTTACTATATAAAGTCGTCCTCTTTTACAAATTGATATGTGGCTGATGGGTCTTTGAATTTATTCTAAAATCTAGAATAATTGAAAAAACTTTTTGAACGGTGGAGCCTTGAGCATTGGAGGAAGACATTGACATTGAGCGTAGCCCAGATATTTGCACGAGGAGACGGAACACCTTCTCAAAAACCACACGGCTAAGGTTTATCCACAGATTTCAACCAGATATATATCTTAAATTGGATAACACTGCCAACGCAGCGGGGATAGCTCAGTTGGGAGAGCGTCAGACTGAAGATCTGAAGGTCGCGTGTTCGATCCACGCTCACCGCAATTTCACTAAATTTCTTATGGAACCTAATTTTAAATAGTCATTTCACTTCGTAAAGAAAACCTTTGTCATACAGTTGGTCTTTTGTTGTTAGATAACGTTAAGCTTAGGGCCCAAACTTAGGTCACAGTAAATGGTTTGATAAGGGAGATGAATATTATAGTAATGTCCTTATTAAGTGGTCAATTTTATATGCTTCAGGGCAACTTTTTGCTTGGCCGGGTAAAATACTTTACATTTTAGGGAAAAGGAAAGAGAAATTCACCATACTTTAATGAGCAAACTTCATTTATGGTCCAGCGGTAGAAACTAAGTAACATTTTATAGCCCACAAATTAACTTATACAAGTCATAGCCTAAAAATAATACAAGGGCTAGCTGGAAATTCACTGAACGAATTTCACAATACCGTATCGCTGTCACTACTGGTCTTGGGAATGCAATAGTGCACTCCATTTTGTTTATTCTCCAACAAATATACTAAATATTTTATTGTTATCTTTGAAACAAGAAATGAGTGACATTTCAATGTTATCTTCGTGCCATAATTTTTTAGCTTATTTAATTTAGTGGGTGAAAATTTTTCTTTGCTCAAGTTGGCTTTTTTATTTTTATTGGTTTATTTATATCACCGAAATGCACTATGCATCCAATATAAAATATCACTGGACAATCTTTACTTTTTTCAATTTGGTAGTTTTTGTAGTAAGATTGATATTACATGCGCTTAATAGATTTTATTTTTATCCAAGATAGTTATACAGAGAAAAACATTCGCTATACATGGCGGGTCGTTTTTACATTACTCCATTAATAATGATAATCTTTTAATTGCCAAAAAGGAATAATCAATTTTCTATTTTTTGCTTGTTTTGCATCTTTCCTTTTAAGAATTATGGAGTATACTTTTTTTTTCTTTTTTTGACAAAACTATAATTTTTATTTATATAATACTACATAAGTTCAAAAATAAAATCCATAGAATATACTCCATTTGTTATAATTCCTAGACTAACAGACAACAAATAATCAAAAATCGGAGATAACATGCATCACATCAATTATGTAATGACTAGTTTTACATGTGTAGTCATTATTCTTTGTATGAGTGAGCTGAAATACAGTTAGTTTCATTAGAGCTATTGTCTCAGTTAGTTATCAAATTCCAATTCAAGTGCCACTGAGTAAGTGGTAGCTTCAGATGAGATAAACCCCTGAGCCCAACGACGGATCGTAGTCATTTAATATACAAAAGAAATAACATTATATACAAAAACTACTATACAAAAAAATACACAAAATAAACTGTCGCTATACAATTTATACACTAAATAGTTTTCCAGTATACAAATAATATACAAAATAGATGTCACTATATAAAATATATACATAAAATATACAAAATAGATATCACAATACAAAATATTTACAAGAAAGACCGTCACTATACAAAATAGTCTGTCACTATACAAAAAATATACAAATAGACTTTCACTATATAAAAACTATACAAATAGACTGTCACTATTAAAAACAATATACAAAATAGATGTAACTATACAAAATAGATGTAACTATACAAAATATTTACAAAAAAGATTGTCATTATACAAAATACATGATACACTTCAAATACACAGTGTGCACACATTACACATATAAAATTATATATAATTTATATACGTTATGTTTACATATTAGAAAATACATATTATATGCAATTTTGATATATTGTTGAGACAGATTATACATTCACGATACAAAATATATTTGGGGTACATAAATATATACACAAGTACACTTGATATACAAAATTTGATACATTATCCAGACAGATTATACATTTACGATAGAAAATATATTTGGGGTACACAAATATATACACAATTACACTCGAGATAGACTCAATATACACCAAGGATACATTGTCAAACTAAGGAAATAATATTTATACATTGCAAAAAAAATAGTTGCTCTATCGCACCAAGCAAGGGTCAAACCTACGACCTTCAGGTAATGAAACAAGCACTCAAACCATTGGGCTACAGGCGCTTATATTATCATACTCATTCTTTCGGCTACTATATGCAATATATTTGGGCCGATGAGAAATTTTTTGTAAGTAGGATAAAATATGAGCTATTAAAATTTAGAGGGGCTATAGAGGGTAGTTTTCTCTATTTTAATTACGCTCCTTGTCACTTGGCCCAACAGTCCATTAAAAAATGGCCCACATTTTCTTACTTGATATGGATAAAAATAGCACGGTATAGCCAGCTTTCAGACTGATCAATCAAAAATAGCCAGCATTTACCAAGTCAATAAAAATAGTCATTATTTTGCTGCAATAGAGATCGGTCCAACATAATATACTGGAGTTCGCTGCACTTGTGTATGAACTCTAGCATATTATACTGGACTGGTATACTTTGCTGGCTCCAGAATATACTGGAGACTGAAGCAGTGGTGCTCCAAACTGCAATATATTATACTGGACCAATATACTTGCTGGAACTCTAGTATATTATGCTGGAATTCTAGTGTATTTATGGTGGAACTCATCATATTATGCTAGAGTTCCAACATACTATCCTGAAACTCCAATATAATATGCTGGAGTTCAAGTATACTTATGCTGGAACTTCAGCATAATATACTGGAGTATTTTTCGGGGTTTGAACGGCGTTTTCGCTCACATCTATCTTTACATAAAAAAAGTGGCTAAATTTCGATTAGTTTTAAAATTGGGCTATTTTTGAATGACCAGTTGTAAATCTGACTAATTTTAAGTTTCTCCTTGATATGGCTTAGGTTGTATATATTCTGTAAATTATTTTTCACTAGTTAACCCACCTTATTTAATTATTTTTTTCGTTTTTTCGTTCTTCTTATTCCTCTTTCACAATTTTGCACCCCAAAATTTCTCTACCATTATATATATTCTTCAATTCTCCTTCCAGATTTAAAGTTGATAATCAGTATTAAGATGAGAAGAAAAAATACCACTCAAGAGCATTATTATTTTTGGAGTCACCATTAAAGATCATTCAAAGCTTCAATTTCAGAAATTAGATTTTTTGATTTTGTTAGTTGTTTGGATGGATGTTGACTCAATTGATTGGAATCGTCAAGGGGAGTTCAAAACTCAAATTTGAAGTGATTCGGACCAGATTTGGGATGAATTTCAGAAGATGTCCGAAGAAGAAGAAGAACCTGTGAAACTCCATTAATTGGATTCATTTGTGTAGTAGTATATAATATTATTTAAGTAACCTATAAACACCTCTTATATATTATTTAATACAAGGTTGATATATTATTTATAGGTATTTGGTGAATTTCTCACATTTCCTCTTCTTCTTCTTCTTGGAATTTTTGATTTTGTTAGTTGTTGGATGAGTTTTGACTCAATTGATTAGATTTCATTGAAAATCTCGTCAATAAAATGACTAAAAACCGTCCGCTTCTCCCTTCATCTCCTCTCTTTAAACCGAGAAAGAAGAAAGAAGGTCCGAGTCTTGCAGATCTGCTACTTCAGATTCATCGAGCTGAATCGTCAAGGGGAGTTCAAAACTCAAATTTGAAGTGGTTTGGAGCAGATTTGAGTTGAATTTCAGAAGATGTCCAAAGAAGAAGAAGAACCTGCGAAACTCTATTAATATAATTCATTTGTATAATGATATATAATATTATATAAGTAATGTATAAACACCTCTTATATATTATTTTATATAAGGTTGATACATTATTTAGAAGTATTTGGTGGATTTCTCACATTTCTCCTCCTCCTCCTCCTCCTCATCCTCCTACTCCTACTCATTCTCCTCCTCCTCCTCCTCCTCCTTCTCCTCCTCCTCCTTCTCCTCCTCCTTCTTCTTCTTCTCCTCCTTCTTCTTCTTCTCCTCCTCCTCCTCCTTCTCCTTCTTCTTCTCCTGCTCATTCTCCTTCTCCTCCTTCTCCTGCTCCTTCTCCTCCTCCTTCTCCTTCTCCTCCTCCTTCTTCTTCTCCTCTCCTTCTCCTTCTTCTTCTCCTTCTTCTTCTTCTTCTTCTTCTTCTTCTTCTTCTTCTTTTTCTTCTTCTTCTTCTTCTTCTTCTTCTTCTTCTTCTTCTTTATACACTTTTATACAACTATATATATAATATATCTGTAACGACCCGACCGGTCGTTTTAGAAAATTACGCCCCAATCCCTAATTTAACTGTTCCCCTAAGTTCATTTCTACTATTGTGGGTTGCCGGGAGAGTCGGTTCTGAAAATTTGAGCATTTTGGGACATTTAGTCCCTAAATAAGAGCTTTGAAGCTAGAAAATGGCCCGTAGCCGGAACAGTGTTAAGACGATCTCGGAATGGAAATCCGATGGTTTCATTAGCTCCGTTAGGTGATTTCGGGGTTGGGAGCGCGTTTGGAATGTATTTTGGAGGTCCGTAGCTCAATTAGGCTTGAAATGCCGAAGGTTGAAATTTTGGCGAATGCGAACGATAGGTGAGATTTTGATCCGGGGGTCGGAATGGAATTCCGGCAATTTCTGTAGCTTCGTTATGTGATTTTGGATATGTCCGCAAATTTTCAGGTCATTCGGACGTCGTTTGGTCGGGTTTTAGATCGAATGTGCAATTCGGAAAGTTTTAAGAAATTTAGGCTTGAATTCGATGTGAATTATGGGTTTTGATGTTGTTAGACGTGTTTTGAGGATTTGAGCAAGTTCGAATAAGGTATTAAGATGTGTTGGTATGTTTGGATGAGGTCCCGGGGGCCTCGGGGTGTTTTCGGATGGTTAAACGGGAGAAAAATTGTGGAAAAATTGCAGGTTGGGATCCTGCTTCTGTTGTTTCCGCTCCTGCGGAATTTTGGACGCAGGAGCGTGTCCGTAGAAGCGGACGAGGTGCGCAGGAGCGGCTGGTTACGCAGAAGAGGAAGTCATTCCGCTGAAGCGGCATCGCTGGTGCGAGCCAGTGATCGCAGAAGCGAAGGGGAGAAAAAGGGGCATGGTCCGCAGAAGCGGACATTTGACCGTTTGGGCGAGACCGCAGAAGCGGACAATGGTTCGCAGAGGCGGATGTTTCCGCAGAAGCGGAAGCTTCTTCGCAGAAGCGGGCCCGCCTAAGCGGCCCTTCGCTCGCAGAAGCGGAAATGGCCGGCTAGGCGTGGAACCGCTGAAGCGACACTTTGGTCGCGGATACGGGTGCATAGGAGCGGAAAATATTCCGCAGAAGCGAAAATCGCTGTAAGTAAGTGTATCGGAAGTTAGAAAAATTTCAGAACATTTCACACATTTTGGGTCTCGGCTTTAGAGGCGATTTGGGCGATTTTGAAGAGAAATTCAAGGGAAATCATCGGGTAATCAACTATGGACTTAAACTATGATTAGTATTGATAATATTATGCAATTATATTATGAAAATGGAGGAATTTGGGGTAATTTATGGAGGATTTAGCCCTAGGCTTGAACTTTAGAAAATCAAGGTTTTGAATGGGCAAATGGAGTCCGAATTTGGTAAAATTGATATGCTTAGACTCGTATTGAGATGAGGGTTCCGAATATGTAACTTTCGTGATTTTTCGATAAGCGTACCGAAAGTCGGGTTTTGACAACTTTGGGAATTTTGATGTAAATTGAGTTGTATTGATTGGGTGTAGTCCCATTGGCCTAATTTGTTGTGTTTCTACTGTATTTGATCAGATTCTACGCGTGCGAAGCTTGATTCTCGCGGCAAGAGGGTTATTTCTTAGCGGTTTTTGTACCGGAATTGAGGTAAGTGGCTTGTCTAACTTCGTGTGGGGGATTTTCACCTCTAGGATATTATTGTGATACTTTAAATGCCTTGTACGCGAGGTGACGGGCGTGTACATGCGCTGGTTGTTGAACACATACTTTACTCAAAATGTTCAATGAGTGATATTACTGTTTTTAGATGTTAAATTCGATATTCCTACCCGGTAGTAGTTATAAAAGCATGATTAGATAGAATCTAACTGTCCAGTTGCTTAATTGACTTACTTGAGTTTTCTTGGTAATCGCTGGCGCTGTTCATCGGCGGAGTTATCATTAGGCATATTATACTTCTCTCTGTGTATTCCTTTACTTGCTGTGATTATGGACTACGGGTTCGATTCCCGAGATCTTGAGATTATTGAAATGTGGACTACGGGTTCGATTCCCGAGATCCTGAGATTATTGAAATATGGACTACGGGTTCGATTCCCGAGATCCTGAGATTATTGAAATGTGGACTACGGGTTCGATTCCCGAGATCCTGAGATTTATTGAAATATGGTCTACGGGTTCGATTCCCGAGATCCTGAGATTTATTGAAATATGGTCTACGGGTTCGATTCCCGAGATCCTGAGATTATTGGTAGGGACTGCGGGTTCGATTCCCGGAGATCCTGAGTTATTGAGATATTATTGAGACATGGGCTACGGGTTCGATTCCCGGAGACCCAGAGGTACGGAGAATGGGACTGTGGGTTCAATTCCCACAGATCCTGGATTCGTTTATTTGAGTTGGTTACTTGTTATTAGCTTGATTGTAGACAGTTTCAGTAAACATCGTAATGTTGTTAATTCGGAAATTATTGTTATTATCTGTTAAACTGTTTATTTTGTTATCATTATATTATTATTGCTTCTCAGTAGGGCCCTGACCTTCCTCGTCACTACTCCATCGAGGTTAGGCTTGGCACTTACTGAGTACCGCCGTGGTGTACTCATGCTACTCTTCTGCACACTTTTATTGTGCAGATCCAGGTACATCAGAGCAGGCTCGTACTAGGTGATTCTGCAGCTTTCCGGGAGACTTCGAGGTATGATCTGCTACGTCCGTGGATCCGGAGGCTTCCTTCTATTCTAGTATTACTAGTTGACATTTTTCTTCATTTCGTTGTTAGATACTCTTTACACATAGAGCCACAGTTGTATTTCTCTTTTAGTCTGTGTTACAGTGGGGTTCCGGATCTTGGTAGTGTTTTATTTATTGTGTGACGGATGTATGTGCCAAGCGGCACGGATTACATATCTTTTATGTTATTTTCCGCTATTTCTTATTTAAGTATTTATAACTTATAGATTCCGCAACGTGTTAGGCTTACCTAGTCGTGGGGACTGGGTGCCATCACGGCATGTTCACAATTGGTGAACTAGGGTCGTGACAAGTTGGTATCAGAGCTCTAGGTTCATATTCATGGGACACATGCCAGTTATATATATAGAGTCTCGCTGATCGATACGGAGACGTACGTATTTATCTACGAGGGGCTATGTAACTGTTTAGGAAGCTCTTCATTTCTTTTGGATTCCTTGTCGTGCGACATTTTTGGCATCAAAAAAAATCTAAACTACTGCTTTCTATTCTCTCGCAGATGGTGAGGACACGAGCTAACCGCGATGATCAGGTACCCGCGCCCCCTGTTGCTGCCGTC
>JASVEL010003276.1:0-126017 GCA_032618575.1 Nicotiana noctiflora
TGTATGGCATCACCCTTCGTGCTTTTACTCTCATCCTCGCATCCATGGTACGACATGATCCTTCGTACATGGTTCAATAACAAGGCACGACATGATCCTTCATGCATAATCAATAACATGGCACGGCATCAACCTTCGTGCAAAAATAAATAAGCAAGGCATGGCATTAACCTTCGTGCATAATCAATAAATCAAGGCACGGCATCATCCTTCGTGCATTATCACTCTTCCTCACCCAAATAACAATCACGATTAAGGGCAGAGAATGAAAACAATAATCATGAACCGTCCCGGCAAGGGACACAATAATTATCACAACAAAGTCCCGGCAATGGAAAACAATATTTCACTTCGCAATAAGTCCCGGCAAGGAAGAACAATAACAATTCTACAACCCGGCAAGGGTTCAGCAATTTATCTTTAGAATGTCTCGCAACAAGTATTAACAACGACTCACGGTCATGCAAGATGCCATTGTATGGATGATCGCCACCACAACCCATACACCGCACTCGATCACATAGCACATAGCACATAATCCTATTCCCTCAAGCTAGGATACAACAAACACTTACCTCTAGCCTTGAAGTCCAAATTACTCTTCAATTATAGCTTTTTCCCCGAAATTCCGCTTTCCACTAGCTCGAATCTAATCACAATTGATTCCATTATATTAATAAATACTACTTAACTTGGTTTGAATGCTAAAAAAATGGTTTTCTCAAAGTTTACACCAAAATTTCCCAAAATGCCCCAGGCCCTACGTGGTCGGAACTCGGGGTTCGGACCAAAATCCAGTTTCCCCCACGAGGTCAAATATATGATTTGTTTCAAAATCGGACCTCAATTTGAGGTCCAATTGCCCAATTCATGAAAACCCTAGATTTTACCCAAAAACATGGATTTCTACCATGAAAACCTTTGATTTCTATTGAAAAACATGTTTAATGTTGTTAGGAATTGAAAGAATTAAGTAAAAAGTGACTTACAATTGCTTTGGAGTGAATTTGCTCATGAGAGGTCGTGGGTGATGTGTGGGTTTTTTTGAAAAAGTGAAGAATGAACTGAAAAATTCGTTTAAGTATAGAATTGCACAGCTGCGGATATCGCAATTGCGAACATTTGTTCGCAATTGCAAACGCTTCAGGTCTGGGGCCTGCTGTTCTCGCATTTGCGAGATAGGCTTCGCATTTGCGAACCTGGTTGGGACAAGGGATGTTCGCATATGCGACAGGAGCTTCGCATTTGCGAAGCCAGACGGTTAATTGAGGGCCTCGCAATTGCGAGGTTATGTTCGCAATTGCGAACCAAGTAGTCCTGGTCACCCCTTCGCATTTGCGATCAAGGGTTCGCATTTGCTATCCCAGCATTGACCTATCACCTTCGCATTTGCGAGAAATTTTTCTCATTTGCGAAGCCAACAGCTGGGTGAAAAACCAGTAGTGCAAAAATTCAGAATTTGAACCAACGGCCTACCAAATCTTTACCCGAGCCCCCCAGGATCCCAACCAAACATGTACACAACACCAAAAACACATTACAAACGTGTTCGTGCGATCTCATTACCAATATAACATCGTTTTCATCAAATCAAGTCTCAAGTTCATGATTTTCATACTTTTGGTTTTCAAAACTTTCAAACTTGGAACTCAAAGTCCAAAACATATCAAACGACATCCAAATGTCACCAAACTTTGCAGAAAGCACATATATAATATTTAAGACTTGTACCGGGCGTCGGAACCAAAATACAAGCCCGATACCATGGTCATTTAATTCATTTCCCTTTAATAATTACAGCAAAAACAATTTTAAAGAAAAATTCATAACTTGGGCTCTAGGCCTCAGAATTCGACTCCGGACGCATGTCCAAGTCCCATATTTTCCTACGAACCTTCCGGGACCGTCCGATCTCGGGTCCAGGTCCGTTTACCAATAATGTTGACCGAAGTCAACTATATCAATATTAATATCATTCTTCTTCAAATTTCTCATAGAATTCATATTTTCTATCACAAATCTTTCCGACTACATGCCTGAATTGTGCACGTAAATCGAGGAAACATAGGATGAGGTTTTCAAGGCCTCGGAAGTGCGGAACAAATAAGGAAACTAGGTGATGACCCTTTGGGTCGTCACATCCTCCACCTCTAAAACAACCGTTCGTCCTCAAACGGACGAGAGAAGGAAGTACCTGAGTCAGGGAATAAATGAGGGTAGCAGCTCCGCATATCGGAATCGGACTCCCTGTTCGATGCCTCAGGAGACTGGCCTCTCCACTGAACACGCACAGAAGGATAACTCTTTGACCTCAACTGTCAAACCTGCCAGTCTAGAATGGCCACCAGCTCCTCCTCATAGGATAGATCGTTGTCCAATTGGATAGTACTGAAGTCTAACACATGTGTGGGATGGTCGTGGTATCTCCGAAGCATAGATACATGAAAAACTAGATGCACAGTTGGTAAGCTAGGCGGCAGAGCTAGTCTGTAAGCCACCCCTCCCACTCGATCTAGAATCTCAAATGGACCAATAAACCTAGGGCTGAGCTTGCCCTTCTTCCCGAACCTCATTACACCCTTCATAGGCGAAACTCGGAGCAATACTCGCTCACCAACCATGAAATCTACGTCTCAAACCTTACGATCTGTATAAGTCTTCTATCTGGACTGAGCTGAATGCAATCTCTCATGAATAGTCTTGACCTTATTCAAGGCATCCTGAACTAAGTCTGTACCCAACAACCGAGCCTCTCCCAGCTCAAACCATCTGACTGGAGATCGACGTTGCCTACCATACAACGCCTCATACGAGGCCATCTGGATGCTGGACTGGTAGCTGTTATTGTAGGCGAACTCTGCTAATGGCAAAAAATGGTCCCACGAGCCTCCGAAATCAACGACACAGGCTCGAAGCATGTCCTCTAGAATCTGTATAGTCCTCTCGGACTGACCAGCCGTCTGAGGATGAAAAGTTGTACTCGGCTGAACCTGGGTGCCTAACTCCTGCTGGACCGCTCTCAAGAACCGCAAGGTAAATTGCGTACCCCGATAAGAGATAATAGATACTGACACCCCATAAAGTCGAACAATCTCCCTGATGTAAATCTCTGCTAACCTCTCCGATGAGTAGGAGACGGATACTGGAATGAAGTGTGCTGACTTGGTCAGCCTGTCAACAGTTACCCAAATAGCATCAAATTTCCTCCGAGTCAAAGGAAGTCCAGTAATGAAATCCATAGTGATCCGCTCCCATTTCCACTCGGGAATTTCAATCCTCTGGAATACACCACTAAGCCTCTAGTGCTCATATTTCACATGATGACAATTTAGACACCGAGCGACATATGCAACGATATCTTTCTTCATCTTGCACCACCAATAGTGCTGCCGTAAGTCCTCGTACATCTTTGCGGTGCCCGGGCGAATAGAATACCGCGAACTGTGGGCCTCCACCAAGATCAACTCTCGAATCTCTTCAAAATTGGGCACACAAATTCGACCCTGCAATCTCAATACCCCATCATTATCTATATTTACCTTCGTGGCACCTCCCCGCTGTACTGTATCTCTCAAATCACGTAAATGAGGATCATCAAGTTGCCTCCCACGGATACGCTCTAATAGAGAAGAACGAGCAACCGTGCAGGCTAACACCCTACTAGGTTCAGAAATGTCGAATCTCACAAACAGGTTGGCTAAGGCCTGGACATCTAGAGCAAATGGTCTCTAACTGACCGGAATGAATGCATGACTACCCATGCTGGCAGACTTTCTACTCAATGCATCGGCCACCACATTGGCTCTACATGGGTTGTATAGAATAGTCACATCATAGTCTTTTAGCAACTCTATAAATCTTCATTGTCATAGATTCAACTCATTTTGCTTGAACAAGTACTGTAGGCTTTTGTGATCTGTGTACACCTCACACGTCACACCATACAGATAATGCCTCCAGATCTTTAAGGCATGAACCACTGCTGCTAACTCAAGATCATGTACTGGATAATTCTTCTCATGTATTTTTAACTACCTCGAAGCATAAGCGATAACCTTACTATTCTACATCAATACCGCTTCAAGCCCTGTATGAGATGCGTCACAATAAACTGTATAAGGCCCTGCACCCGTAGGTAGTATCAGCACTGGTGCGGTAGTCAAGGATGTCTTGAGCTTCTGAAAGCTCGCCTAACACTCCTCTGACCATTGGAATTGGGCACCCTTCTGGGTCAACCTGGTCATCGGGGCTGCAATAGAAGAAAACCCCTCTACAAATCGACGGTAGTAACCTGCTAACCCCAAAAAACTCCGAATCTCAGTCACTGAAGCTGGTCGAGGCAAATTTCGGACTGCCTCAATCTTCTTTGGGTCCAACTGAATACCTTCCACTAATACGATATGACCCAGAAATGCCACCGAACTCAACCAAAACTCACATTTCGAAAATTTGGCATATAGCTAATTATCCTTCAGAGTCTGAAGAACCACTCTGAGGAGCTGCTCGTGCTCTTCCTGGCTGCGGGAGTATACCAGGATGTCATCTATAAAGACTATCACAAATAGATCTAAGTAAGGCCTAAACACCTGATTCATTAACTCCATGAATGCTGCTGGGGCATTGGTCAACCCGAAGGACATGACCAAGAACTCATAATGCCCATATCTGGTGCGAAAGGCTGTCTTAGGAATGTCAGTCGCCCTGATCTTCAGCTGATGATAGCCTGACCTCAAGTCTATCTTTGAGAACACCCTCGCTCCCTGGAGCTGGTCAAACAAATCATCGATCCTCGGCAGTGGATACTTATTCTTTATTGTCACTTTGTTCAATTGCCGGTAATCAATACGCATCCACATCGAGCCATCTTTCTTCTTCACAAACAATGCAGGTGCTCCCCAGAGGGAAACACTGGGCCTGATAAAGCCCTTCTCAAGAAGGTCTTGCAACTGTCTTTCAACTCTTTTAACTCTAGCGGGGCCATACGATAGGGTGGGATAGTGATGGGCTGAGTGCCCGGTGCCAGATCAATACAGAAATCAATATCCCTATCGGGTGGCATGCCCAGCAGGTCTGAAGGGAAAACCTCAGGAAACTCCCGTACAATAGGAACTGACTCAATAGAAGGAACCTCTGCGCTGGAATCACGAACATAAGACAGATAAGCTAGACACCCCTTCTCGACCATGCGGCGAGCCTTAACATAGGAAATAACAGTGCGAACGGAGTGGCTTGAGATACCCTTCCACTCTATTCAGGGTGATTCTGGCAAGGCCAAGGTCACAGTCTTGGCATGACAATCTAGAATAGCATGGTATGGGGACAACCAGTCCATCCCCAATATGACATCAAAATCCACCATGTCCAAAAGCAACAGATCAACACGGGTCTCAAGACCCCCAAAGATAACTACGCACGAACAATGCACCCGGCCGACTATAATGGAGTCGCCCACTGGTGTAGACACATAAATTGGAATATCCAGAGCATAGGTAGGTATGGCCAAATATGGTGCAAAGTAGGAAGACACATATGAATATGTAGACCCGGGGTCAAATAATGCTGAAGCACCTCTGTCACAAACAACAATGGTACATGTAATCACAACATCTGATGCATGTGCCTCTGGCCTGGCTGGTAAAGCATAAAATTGTGGATCAGCGCCTCCCCTCTAAGCTACATCTCTAGGACGGTCATCAACTGGCTGACCTCTACCTCTGGTTGGACGGTCTCCACCTCTATGGTCTCGACCTCCACATTTATGATCTCTACCCCCGCCTCTGGCTAGCTGGGTAGGCTGAGGGACTGTTGGGGCCTGAATCATGGAACTAGGGCCCCGCTGCTGAGTGTTGCCCGTCGCTCGAGGGCAGAATCTGACAAGATAACCTGGATCACCACAACCGTAGCAACTCTTAGGTTGGTGGGGCCGTTGGACCTGACGACCTGAATGGCCTCCATGAACACTCTGAAGAGGCTGGGCACTAATAGGAGACTGATCTGAATATTGCTCACAAAACCCACAATCACATGGTCCACCCTGTGACTCATGAAGGGCGGAATGGAAAGGCCTGGAAGACTGCCCCTATCAAAAGATTCCCTGCCACCAGAAGAAGATCCACTAAACCTGCCTGAATGACGAGGCCTCTTGTCCGAAGAATAACCACCTCCCCGAGCAAGAGCCATCTCAACTCTACGTGCTGCATTAGCTGCCTCCTGAAATGATATATCACTCCCCACTCCCACAGCCATCTGAAGTCTAATTGGCTGGTTAAGCCCATCTATGAACATGCGGACCCTCTCCCGCTCTGTGGGAAGTATCACCATTGCATGATGTGCCAAATCAACAAATCTCGTCTCATACTGAGTGACAGTCATAGTGCCCTGCTAGAGGCGCTCAAACTGCCTCCGAAGTGCATCCCGCTGAGTAACAGGGAGAATCTTCTCAAGAAATAACTCTGCAAACTGATCACATGATAAAGCTGGGGACCCTGCTAGCCGAGTCAAACAATAATCCCTCCACCGAGTCTTGGCGGATCCTGAAAGCCTAAATGTAGAGAAGTCAACTCCATTGGACTCCACTATCCCCAAAGTCTCGAGAATATCATGGCAACTGAATAAGAAATCCTGAGGATCCTCTAATGTGGCACCGCTGAAGGTAGTGGTATAAATAGCTTGGAGAACCGATCAAGTCTCCAAAAAGAATCAGAAGTCATGGCCACTCCATCTCCGGCCTGAGCCGTGGTACCTGACTGAGTGGCCACAGTTGGCTGAACCATCGGTTCTTGAGGCTGAGGAGCTACTGGCTCCGGAGTACGAGCAATAGGAGTCTAGGCCCCTCCTCCAGCCTGAGAAGTGGCTGGTGCAACTAGTAATAACCCTGCTCTGGCAACGCTGTCCATAAAACCCGCTATCCCGACCAAAGCCTCCCGAAGATCCGGGGTAAATAAGGCCTCTCCTGGGACCTGAGCTGGGCCCACTGGAGCTGCTGGGACTGGAACCTCCTCGCCAGTCTCAATATGAGGCTCCACCTCTGGAATAGCTGCCGGGGGTTGAGCTCTGCCCCTGCCACGGCCTCCGATACGGCCACGGTCCCTACCCCTCATGGGAGCTACCTGGGGCTCAGGCTGCTGGTTAGCGGACGAAGAAACGCGTGTCCTCACCATCTGCGAAAGGACAGAGTAGAAGTTCAATTAGTATTTGAAGAATAAATCGCACAACAAGAAGGAACAAATGAGAGACTCTTTCCTAACTCAATAGACTCTGGAGGACAAGTACAGACGTCTATGTACCTACCTCTCAAACACTACTAAGCTTATTCGTGAGTGGTGAGACCTATATAACCTAGAGCTCTGATACCAACTTGTCACGACCCGAGTTTTCCCCCAACATCGGGATCGTGATGGCGCCTACTCGTGGAAGCTAGGCAAGCCACTTTATTCCCACTATCCTATTTTTAGCAATATTTCATATTCAATTTATCAACCAAAACCATAACCTTAATTATTGTAACGACCCGGCCTGTCGTTACGGGAATTACCACCCTGTTACCTTGCATTTTCATATATTATGCTTTTAAATCAGTATTAGAGTATATCGGGTGAGTTAGGAGTGATTTGGATTGAAAATGCAACAAATAGCATGTTCGAAGAAAGCTTGAAAATGAAAAGTCAACCAAGAGTTGACTTTTGAGTTAGAGTGCTCGGAACCGGATTCTGATGATTCGACTAGTTCCGGGGGATCATTTATGACTTAGGAGAACAATCGGAATTGAATTCGGAGGTCCGGTGTAGTTTTAAGCTTGAATTGGCGAATGTTGAATTTTGGCGAAAACGGGATGGTAGGTGATATTTTGATCCGGGGGTCGGAATGGAATTCCGACAATTTCTGTAGCTTCGTTATATGATTTTGGATGTGTCTGCAAATTTTCAGATCATTCGGACATCGTTTGATCGGGTTTTGGATTGAATGTTAGTTTTGAAAGTTTTTAAGAAAATTTAGGCTTGAATCCGTGGGTAATTGATGATTTTGATGTTTAGGATGGTGTTTTTATGATTGGAACAAGTTCGAATAAGGAATTAGGATGTGTTGGTGTGTTTGAATGAGGTCCCGGGGCCTCGGGGTGTTTTCGGATGGTTAATCGGGAGAAAAACATGGAAATTGCAGGTTTGAGGAGTCCTGTCTCTGTTGTTTCCGCTCCTGCGGAATTATGGGCGCAGGAGCGAGTCCGCAGAAGCGGACGAGGAGCGCAGAAGCGCTGGGCATCGCAGAAGCGGAACATTTTCCGCTGAAGCGGCATCGCTGGAGCGGAAGGTGAGCCGCAGAAGCGGCCGAGGACCATGGGGTGAAAGATCGCCGAAGCGGAAGGGAAGCCGCTTAGGCGAGTCCGCAGAGGCGGACGCCTAGTCGCAGAAGCGGGAAAACCCGCAGGAGCGATCGAATCTCCGCAGAAGCGGACACGCAGAGGCGGTCCGTATATCGCAGAAGCGGAATTGGCCGGCCAGGCCTGGAACCGCTGAAGCGACCCTTTGGTCGCGGATACGGACGCGTAAGAGCGGAAATTCTTCCGCAGAAGCGAAAATCGCTATAAGTTAAGTGTATCAGAAGTTAGAAAAATTTCAGAACATTTCAGACATTTGGGTCTCGGCTTTAGAGGCGATTTGGGCGATTTTGAAGAGAAACTCAAGGGAAATCATCGGGTAAGCAACTATGGACTTAAACTATGATTAGTATTGGTATTATTATGCAATTATATCATGAAAATGGAAGAATTTGGGGTGATTCATGGAAGATTTAACCCTAGGCTTGAACTTTAGAAAATCAAGGTTTTTGAATGAGCAAATGGAGTCCGAATTTGGTAAAATTGATATGCTTAGACTCGTATTGAGATGAGGGTTCCGAATATGAGACTTTCGTAATTTTTCGAGAATCGTACCGAAAGTCGGGTTTTACCAACTTAGTGTAATTATGCGAATTTCATATAAATTGAAGTGGGTTATGATCCTTTGACCCATAATTGATATAATTATTGTTATTTGACTAGATTCTACACACGAGGCAACGAAATTCAAAGGAAAAGGCATCGCGGACGATTCTACGACCGGCTAGAGGTGAGTAGTTTGTGTATATTGTAGCTTGAGGGTTCGAAACCCCGGCTTAGCACATTGTGACGCTAATAGGGCGTGGCTCGCACACCGTGGCAGGTGCGGGATTGATTGTGATTGGGGATTGAGACTTGGTCCATCCCGGGAATGAATAATATGTTGTTAGTGTTGGAAATACACTGTATTTGCTATATTTGTGGGCTGTAAGCCTTGTTTGGGGCCTTGTGCCGATCTGTAGCGTCCTTAGAGGACAATATTTATGTGATAGCTAAAGATTGCTTAAATCACTGATCTCAGTCCTGGGAATTTTAATCACACTTTTGAAATGCTAAGTCACCGGCTTTTACAAACTTAATAAAGTTAAAGTATTTTTCATCAATTATGAATTGAGAACTGGAAATAAGGAAAATGAATTGTTTTGTGACTTAATTGCTTATTGTGGACTGAGTATGGGATCGGGCTGCACGCCGCAGTGGTTGATGTGAGGATCGGGCTGCACGCCGCAGCAGTATTGCGCTTGGGCTGTAGGAGCCCCTCCGGAGTCTGTACACACCCCCAGTGAGCGCCGTCGACGTTAAATGGGATCGGGCTACACGCCGTAGCAGTTATATGCATTGCATTGCATCTATATTTGTTGGATTACTCTGTGGTAGCTGTGTTGTATTATTGTTGCTAGTTCGTAGGAGATTCGGACTGTAGTGTAGCTTCATATTGTGGTATTTTGTGGATTTCTTACTTTCAGCTACATATATATATTTGTTACTCACTGAGTACTTAGTACTCACCCCTACTCCCTGCACCTTTTGTGTGCAGACTCAGGTACACAGGAGCATTAGATGGACATCTCCAGCGTTTATATTGTCACATCGAGTTGCTGAGGTAGCTGCCTACGTTCGCAGAGCCTGGCTTCTCCTCTCATTCCGGTTGTTATTGTATATTTTGTATTCAGACTTGAGTACTTCTATATCGTACTCTCTATTTCCTGTTGGGTTTTGTTAGAGGCTCTAGACTTGTGACTCCGGATCTTTGGGAGTGTCAGTACTTTTGTTCAATATTACTATTATTGGAGTTCTTAAACTCATATATTCTTCTTGGGTTGTCCATTTGGGGACTGGTATTGTGTTATAATTAAACTGTTGGTTTGGCTGGCCTAGCTTGATTGTTGGGCGCCATCACGACCGGATTTGGGTCGTGACAAGTTGGTATCAGAGCTCTAGGTTATTAGGACTCGCGAGTCATGAGCCGGTTTAGTAGGCTTTCGCGGATCGGTACGTAGACGTCCGTATCTATCTTCGATGGGCTACAGAAACTTTAGGAAAAAACCCCATTTTCTTGAATTCATATCGTGCGATTTGTGTTATCATGAAATTAAATCTTTCCATATTCTATTCTCTTGCAGATGGCGAGAACACGAGCTAACGGACGTGGCGGACGACCACCATTGGCACCCGGAGGCCGTGGTCGTGGTAGAGGTAGGGCAGCAGTGCCAGTGCCTGCTGACCCACCAGCTGACCAGACTCAAGGTCAGATTCCTACACCAGTGGCCCAAACTCAGGACCAGATTCCAGCGGATACCGGGTCTTCAGGAGACCTTGGCCCAGATCTTATCAGTATGCACAAGCTCGGCTCAGGTCGTTGCAGCCTCTACTGCAGCTTCTTCTTCACAGGCAGGGGGAGGGAATCAGACCCCCGTGGCTCGCACACCGAGCCGGTGGCACAGGGTATTCAGGCACCTGGGGCAGCTCCAGTTCAGCCAGTTGCGCCCGTTGCACCAGCTCCTGCTCATGTGGTTCTAGTTATGCCCGACGACAAGCAGCGTCGTTTGGAGAGATTTGAGAGGCTACAGCCTCCGGCATATGCTTCGCACCGCGGGTATTCTAGAGTCCAGCGGTGTTTCATTCACCACTTTCCAGTTCACAGGTGCAGCTTTTCAGTGGTGGGAGGATTTTGAGAGGCGTAGGCCCGCTGGGGCAGTGCCCCTCACTTGGCAGCAGTTCTCCACGGTATTTTTGGAGAAGTACGTGCCTCGATCTCAGAGAGAGGAGTTGCGACGTCAGTTCGAGTGGTTGAAGCAGGGAGAGATGACAGTTAATCAGTATGAGATGAGATTCACACAGCTGGCCCGTCATGCCATGTGGATGGTTCCTACCGACAGGGAGAGGATCCGGAGATTTATTGATGGTCTTATTTATCCCATCCGCATATTGATGACCAGGGAGAGAGTTTCGACAGTTACCTTTGAGGAGGTGGTTGATGCTGCCCATCACATTGAGACGGATCGCCGCAGAGAGCGGGAGGAGAGAGAGGCTAAGAGGCCTCGTGGTTCTGGCAGTTACAGTGGTGCTCCGTCTAGGGGCCAATTTCAGCATAGCAGAGGTCGCTCTTTCAGGTCTCATCAGTCTGGACGTACAGAGTCCAGTGGGGTTTCATCCGATCGTGGTCGTCAAGGCCAGCAGGGTTATCAGGGTCAGCAGAGCCGCCAGCAGAGTCAGCCTGCACTGAGTGCTCTTCCAGCTCAGAGCTCTGCTCCTGTTTCCTCAGCACAGGATTCATCGGTAGCGAGGGGTCCTCAGCAACCCCTTCTTCCATCTTCAGGCCGTTGTTTTGAGTGCGGTGATTTGGGCCATATCAGGAGAGAGTGTCCTCAGTGGCTTCGTAAGCGGTCTCAGCGGAGGGATCAGCCTTCGTCTTCTACTCCTGTTTCTTCAGCGCCAGCACAGTCAGCTAGGACTGGTGGCCAGGTATCCAGAGGTCGCCCCAGGGGCGAGGATCGTACTGGTGGAGGTCAGGCTCGTTTTTATGCTCTTCCGGATAGGAAGGATGCTAGTGCTTCAGATGCGGTTATTTCAGGTATTATCTCAGTCTGCCACAGGGATGCTTCCGTCTTATTTGATCCCGGATCCACCTATTCTTATGTCTCTACTTATTTTGCACATCATTTGGGTATGACCCGTGGTATTCTTGCTTTGCCCGTACATGTGTCTACCCCAGTGGGGGATACTGTTGTTGTGGATCAGGTATATAGATCCTGTATTATTACTATTGGGGGTCTGGAGACCCGAGTTGATTTATTACTATTGGGCATGGTAGATTTCGATGTTATTCTAGGCATGGATTGGCTATCTCCTTACCATGCGATTCTGGACTGTCATGCCAAGACAGTCACACTAGCTATTCCAGGTAATCCGAGGATCGAGTGGCGTGGCTTGACTGATTATGTGTCCGACGGGGTGATTTCTTATATAAAGGCTCAACGAATGATTGGCAAGGGTTGTTTATCTTATTTGGCCTTCATTAGAAATGTTGAGGCCGAGACACCCAGTCTTGATTCGGTCCCCATTGTGAGGGAGTTTCCGGATGTATTTCCGGCAGACCTACCAGGCATGCCGCCTGACAGAGATATTGATTTTGGTATTGACTTGGTGCCGGGCACTCAGCCCATTTCTATTCCTCCCTATCGCATGGCACCAGCAGAGTTAAAAGAATTGAAAGAACAACTTCAGGAACTCTTAGATAAGGGTTTCATTCGTCCGAGTGTGTCACCTTGGGGTGCACCGGTGTTATTCGTGAAGAAGAAAGATGGCACAATGAGAATGTGCATTGATTACGGGCAGCTGAACAAGGTAACGATGAAGAATAAGTACCCATTACCTCGTATTGAGGACCTATTTGATCAGCTCCAGGGAGCTAGTGTATTTTCTAAGATTGATCTACGATCGGGTTATCATCAGTTGAAGATCAGGGACTCAGATATATTGAAGACAGCGTTCAGGACGCGATATGGGCACTACGAGTTCCTGGTGATGTCTTTCGGGTTGACTAATGCCCGAGCAGCATTCATGCACTTGATGAATAGTGTATTTCGGCCGTACCTTGATTCTTTTGTGATTGTGTTTATTGATGATATCCTGGTATACTCACGCGGCCAGGAGGAGCATGCACAACATTTGAGAGTGGCATTGCAGAGGTTGAGGGAAGAGAAGCTTTATGCAAAATTCTCTAAGTGTGAGTTCTGGCGTGATACTGTGGGTTTTCTGGGACATATAGTGTCCAGTGATGGTATTCGGGTTGATCCTCGGAAGGTTGAGGCAGTGCAGAATTGGCCCAGACCTTCCTCAGCTACAGAGATTCGGAGTTATCTCGGCTTGGCAGGCTATTATCGTCGGTTTGTTCAGGATTTCTCATTTATTGCTTCACCGTTGACTAAGCTGACACAGAAGAATGCTCCATTTGTGTGGTCTGATGAATGTGAAGAGAGCTTTCAGAAGCTCAAGGAGGCTTTGGCCACGGCTCCAGTACTTGTGTTACCATCGGCCTCAGGGTCATATACGGTGTATTGTGATGCTTCCAGAGTTGGACTCGGTTGTGTGTTGATGCAGGAGGGTAGAGTTATTGCATATGCTTCTCGTCAGCTAAAGCCCCACGAGAAGAACTACCCTGTTCATGATTTGGAGTTAGTTGCTATTGTTCATGCCTTGAAGATTTGGAGGCATTATCTATATGGTGTATCTTGTGATGTATATACAGACCACCGCAGCCTTCAGCATTTGTTTAAGCAAAAAGATCTAAATTTGAGGCAGCGGAGATGGCTTGAATTGCTTAAAGACTATGATATTACTATCTTGTACCATCCCGGGAAAGCCAATGTAGTGGCTGATGCATTAAGCCGGAAGGCTATTAGTATGGGCAGTTTGGCGTATATTCCGGTTGGGGAGAGACCCCTAGCAGTTGATGTTCAGGCGTTAGCTAATCAGATGGTAAGGCTGGATATTTCTGAGCCCAGTCGGGTGCTGGCTTGTGTAGTAGCTCGTTCTTCTTTATATGATCGTATTCGAGAGCGCCAGTATGATGATCCACACTTACTTGTCCTTAAGGACAGAGTTCAGCATGATGATGCTAGAGATGTCACTATTGATAGTGAGGGTGTATTACGGATGCAGGGCCGGATATGTGTGCCCAATGTTGATGGCCTTCGTGAGTTGATATTGGAAGAGGCCCATAGCTCGCGGTATTCTATTCATCCAGGAGCCGCGAAGATGTATCAGGATTTGAAGCAGCATTACTGGTGGAGAAAGATGAAGAAAGATATTGTGAGCCATGTGGCTCGGTGTCTAAACCGTCAGCAGGTCAAGTATGAGCATCAGAGACCTGGTGGTGTATTCCAGCGTATTGATATTCCGGAGTGGAAGTGGGAAAGAATAACTATGGACTTTGTTAGTGGACTCCCTCGGACCGCGAGGAAGTTTGATTCAGTTTGGGTGGTGGTGGATAGGTTGACTAAGTCAGCTCACTTCATCCCGGTGTGTACTACCTATACCTCGGAGCGGTTGGCAGAGATATTCATCCGTGAGATAGTGAGATTGCATGGAGTTCCTATTTCCATTATATCAGACAGAGGTACCCAGTTCACATCTCAGTTCTGGAGGACATTTCAGCGAGAGTTGGGTTCACGGGTAGAGTTGAGCATAGCATTTCATCCACAGACGGATGGGCAGTCTGAGCGTACTATTCAGATATTGGAGGACATGTTGCGTGCTTGCGTCATTGATTTTGGTGGTTCATGGGCTGATTATTTGCCTTTGGCGGAGTTTGCTTACAATAATAGCTATCAGTCCAGCATTCAGATGGCACCGTATGAAGCTTTATATGGGAGACGGTGTAGGTCTCCGGTCGGTTGGTTCGAGCCCGGCGAGGCTAGGTTGTTAGGGACAGAGTTAGTCCAAGATGCCTTAGATAAGGTGAAGGTGATTCGGGAGAGACTTCGCACAGCTCAGTCGCGTCAGAAGAGTTATGCAGACCGGAAGGTCCGAGATGTGTCTTATTCAGTAGGTGAGAAGGTGTTGCTAAAAGTTTCGCCTATGAAGGGTGTTATGAGGTTTGGAAAGAAAGGGAAATTGAGCCCAAGGTTTATTGGACCTTTTGAGGTGCTTAGGAAAGTTGGGGAGGTGGCTTATATGCTTGCTTTGCCACCCAGTTTGTCGGGAGTTCACCCGGTGTTCCATGTATCTATGCTCCGGAAGTATGTCGGAGACCCGTCTCATGTGTTGGACTTCGGCACGATACAGCTAGATGAGGATTTGACTTATGATGTGGAACCAATAGCCATTTTGGGTCGACAGGTTCGTAAGCTGAGATCTAAGGATATAGCTTCAGTGAAAGTGCAGTGGAGAGGTCGTCCCGTGGAGGAAGCAACTTGGGAGACCGAGCAGGAAATGCAGAGGAGATATCCACACTTGTTTGATGCTCCAGGTATGTTTCTTAACCCGCTCGCGGACGAGCGTTTGTTTAAGTTGGGGAGAATGTAACGACCCGGCCTGTCGTTACGGGAATTACCACCCCGTTACCTTGCATTTTCATATATTATGCTTTTAAATCAGTATTAGAGTATATCGGGTGAGTTAGGAGTGATTTGGATTGAAAATGCAACAAATAGCATGTTTGAAGAAAGCTTGAAAATGAAAAGTCAACCAAGAGTTGACTTTTGAGTTAGAGTGCTCGGAACCGGATTCCTGATGATTCGACTAGTTCCGGGGGATCATTTATGACTTAGGAGAACAATCGGAATTGAATTCGGAGGTCCGGTGTAGTTTTAAGCTTGAATTGGCGAATGTTGAATTTTGGCGAAAACCGGATGGTAGGTGATATTTTGATCCGGAGGTCGGAATGGAATTCCGACAATTTCTGTAGCTTCGTTATATGATTTTGGATATGTCTGCAAATTTTCAGGTCATTCGGACATCGTTTGATCGGGTTTTGGATTGAATGTTATTTTTGAAAGTTTTTAAGAAAATTTAGGCTTGAATCCGTGGGTAATTGATGATTTTGATGTTTAGGATGGTGTTTTTATGATTGGAACAAGTTCGAATAAGGAATTAGGATGTGTTGGTGTGTTTGAATGAGGTCCGGGGGCCTCGGGGTGTTTTCGGATGGTTAATCGGGAGAAATATGGAAAATTGCAGAAAATTTGTGCACTGCCTCTGTTGTTTCCGCTCCTGCGGAATTATGGGCGCAGGAGCGAGTCCGCTGAAGCGGACGAGGAGCGCAGGAGCGCTGGGCATCGCAGAAGCGGAACATTTTCCGCTGAAGCGGCATCGCTGGAGCGGAAGGTGAGCCGCAGAAGCGGCCAAGGGCCATGGGGTGAAGGATCGCCGAAGCGGAAGGGAAGCCGCTTAGGCGAGTCCGCAGAGGCGGACGCCTAGTCGCAGAAGCGGGAAAACCCGCAGGAGCGATCGAATCTCCGCAGAAGCGGACACGCAGAGGCGGTCCGTATATCGCAGAAGCGGAATTGGCCGGCCAGGCCTGGAACCGCTGAAGCGACCCTTTGGTCGCGGATACGGACGCGTAGGAGCGGAAATTCTTCCGCAGAAGCGAAAATCGTTGTAAGTTAAGTGTATCAGAAGTTAGAAAAATTTCAGAACATTTCACACATTTGGGTCTCGGCTTTAGAGGCGATTTGGGCAATTTTGAAGAGAAACTCAAGGAAATCATCAGGTAAGCAACTATGGACTTAAACTATGATTAGTATTGGTATTATTATGCAATTATATCATGAAAATGGAAGAATTTGGGGTGATTCATGGAAGATTTAACCCTAGGCTTGAACTTTAGAAAATCAAGGTTTTGAATGAGCAAATGGAGTCCGAATTTGGTAAAATTGATATGCTTAGACTCGTATTGAGATGAGGGTTCCGAATATGAGACTTTCGTAATTTTTCGAGAATCGTACCGAAAGTCGGGTTTTACCAACTTAGTGTAATTATGCGAATTTCATATAAATTGAAGTGGGTTATGATCCTTTGACCCATAATTGATATAATTATTGTTATTTGACTAGATTCTACACACGAGGCAACGAAATTCAAAAGAAAAGGCATCGCGGACGATTCTACGACCGGCTAGAGGTGAGTAGTTTGTGTATATTGTAGCCTGAGGGTTCGAAACCCCGGCTTAGCACATTGTGACGCTAATAGGGCGTGGCTCGCACACCGTGGTAGGTGCGGGATTGATTGTGACTGGGGATTGAGACTTGGTCCATCCCGGAAGTGAATAATATGTTGTTAGTGTTGGAAATACACTTTATTTGCTATATTTGTGGGTTGTAAGCCTTGTTTGGGGCCTTGTGCCGATCTGTAGCGTCCTTAGAGGACAATATTTATGTGATAGCTAAAGATTGCTTAAATCACTTATCTCGGTCCTGGGAATTTTAATCACACTTTTGAAATGCTAAGTCACCGGCTTTTACAAACTTAATAAAGTTAAAGTATTTTTCATCAATTATGAATTGAGAACTGGAAATAAGGAAAATGAATTGTTTTGTGACTTAATTGCTTATTGTGGACTGAGTATGGGATCGGGCTGCACGCCGCAGTGGTTGATATGAGGATCGGGCTGCACGCCGCAGCAGTATTGCGCTTGGGCTGTAGGAGCCCCTCCGGAGTCTGTACACACCCCGAGTGAGCGCCGTCGACGTTAAATGGGATCGGGCTACACGCCGTAGCAGTTATGTGCATTGCATTGCATCTGTATTTGTTGAATTACTCTGTGGTAGCTGTATTGTATTATTGTTGCTAGTTCGTAGGAGATTCGGACTGTAGTGTAGCTTCATATTGTGGTATTTTGTGGATTTCTTACTGTCGGCTACATATATATATTTGTTACTCACTGAGTACTTAGTACTCACCCCTACTCCCTGCACCTTTTGTGTGCAGACTCAGGTACACAGGAGCAGTAGACGGACATCTCCAGCGTTTACATTGTCACATCGAGTTGCTGAGGTAGCTGCCTACGTTCGCAGAGCCTAGCTTCTCCTCTCATTCCAGTTGTTATTGTATATTTTGTATTCAGACTTGAGTACTTCTATATCGTACTCTCTATGTCCTGTTGGGTTTTTTAGAGGCTCTAGACTTGTGACTCCGGATCTTTGGGAGTGTCAGTACTTTTGTTCAGTATTTCTATTATTGGAGTTCTTAAACTCATATATTCTTCTTGGGTTGTCCATTTGGGGACTGGTATTGTGTTATAATTAAACTGTTGGTTTGGCTGGCCTAGCTTGATTGTTGGGCGCCATCACGACCGGACTTTATAAAAATAGAGATAAGCAGTTTCAAGGTAAAACAATACTTAAATCCTCTACCCAAAACTTGGAGTCACCAACTCACGAACTACTACCGAATACTACACATAAAGGTCTAAAAGAAAATAACATAATTTGTTTGTCTCGGAACAAAGAGACTACAACTAATAACATAATTAAAAGGAAGAGACGTCGGGCCTGCGGACGCCTGCAAGCTACCTCGGTCTCAATATGCTCAACTTCCCACGCAAAAGATCTACTGCTGTTGCTCCTGATCGAAACCTGAACCTGTGAAAAAATGCACAGAAGTGCAGTATCAGCACAACCGACCCCATGTGCTGGTAAGTGCCTGGCGTATCCCGGCGAGGTAGTGACAAGCCTAGGACCAGACACCCACATAAACCTGTTCAGTTCTATAGATATGTACACTACAAGATAACGAGAAATAACCAAGTAACAACGCAACAAGGATTGTCACAGAAGAACTCAACAGTTAATAACAGTTATTAAATCAACTAGGAAAACAAGTATAATGAGAAACAAGTAACGTCAAGTCAATGAAATAGCAAATATTTGCACGGCATCACCCGTCGTGATTTTACTCTCATCCTCACCAAATAAGCAAATAAAGTGCACGGCATCACCCTTCGTGCTTTTACTCTCATCCTCGCATCCATGGTACGGCATGATCCTTCGTACATGGTTCAATAACAAGGCACGGCATGATCCTTCGTGCATAATCAATAATATGGCACGACATTAACCTTCGTGCAAAAATCAATAATCGAGGCACGACATTAACCTTCATGCATAATCAATAAATCAAGGCACGACATCACCCTTCGTGCATTATCACTCTTCCTCACCCAAATAACAATCATAGTTGAAGGCGGAGAAAGAACGCAATAAATCATGAACCATCCCGGCAAGGGACACAATATTCATCACGATAAAGTCCCGGCAAGGGCAATCACAATTCTCACTTCACAACAAGTCCCGGCAAGGGAGAACAATAACAATTCTACAACCCGACAAGGGTTTAGCAATTTATCTTTAGAATGTCTCACAACAAGTATTAACAATGACTCACGGTCATACAAGAAGCCAGTGTATGGATGCTCGTCACCACAGCCAATACACCGCACTCGATCAGATAGCACATAGCACATAATCCTATTCCCTCAAGCTAGGATAGAAACAAACACTTACCTCTAGCCTTGAAGTCCAAATTACTCTTCAATTATAGCTTTTTCCCCGAAATTCTGCTTTCAGCTAGCTCGAATCTAATCACAATTGATTCCATTATATTAATAAATACTAATTAACTTGGTTTGAATGCTAAAAAATGGTTTCTCAAAGTTTACCCAAAAATTTCCTAAAATGCCCCTGGCCCCACGTGGTTGGAACTCGGGGTTCGGACAAAAATCCGGTTACCCAATCCCCCACGAGTTCAAATATATGATTTGTTTCAAAATCGGATCTCAATTAGAGGTCCAATTGCCCATTTCATGAAAACCCTAGGTTCTACCCAAAAACATGGATTTCTACCATGAAAACCTTTAATTTCCATTGAAAAACATGTTTAATGTTGTTAGGAATTGAAACAATTAAGTAAAAACTGACTTACAATTGCTTTGGGTGAATTTTCTCTTGAGAGCTCGTGGGTGATGTGTGGGTTTTTTTGAAAAAAGTGAAGAATGAACTGAAAAATTCATTTAAGTATAGAATTGCACAGCTGCGGATATCGCAATTGCGAACATTTGTTCGCAATTGCGAATGCTACAGGTCTAGGGCCTGCTATTCTTGCATTTGCGAGACAGGCTTCGCATTTGCGAACCTGGCTGGGACAAGGGATGTTCGCATTTGCGACAGGAGCTTCGCATTTACGAAGCCAGGCGGTTAATTGAGGGCCTCGCAATTGCGAGGTTATGTTCGCAATTGCGAACCAAGCAGTCCTAGATACCCGTTTGCATTTGCGATCAAGGGTTCGCATTTGCAAACCCAGCATTGACCTGTCACCTTCGCATTTGCGAAGCCAACAGCTGGGTGAAAAACCAGTAGTGCAAAAATTCAGAATTTGAACCAACGGCCTACCAAATCTTTACCCGAGCCCCCCGGGCTCCCAACCAAACATGTACACAACACCAAAAACACATCACAAACATGTTCATGCGATCACATCGCCAATATAACATTGTTTTCATCAAATCAAGTCTCAAGTTCATGATTTTCATACTTTTGGTTTTCAAAACTTTCAAACTTGGAACTGAAAATCCAAAACATATCAAACGACATCCAAATGTCACCAAACTTTGCAGAAAGCACATATATAATATTTAAGACTTGTACCGGGCGTCGGAACCAAAATACGAGCCCGATACCATGGTCATTTAATTCATTTCCCTTTAATAATTACAGCAAAAACAATTTCAAAGAAAAATTCATAACTTGGGCTCTAGGCCTCAGAATTCGACTCCGGACGCATGTCCAAGTCCCATATTTTCCTACGGACCTTCCGGGACCATCCGATCTCAGGTACGGGTCCGTTTACCAATAATGTTGACCAAAGTCAACTATATCAATATTAATATCATTCTTCTTCAAATTTCTCATAGAATTCATATTTTCTATCACAAAATCTTTCCAGCTACATGCCCGGATCGTGCACGTAAATCAAGGCTACATAGGATCAGGTTTTTATGGCCTCGGAAGTGCGGAACAAATGAGGAAAGCAGGTGATGACCCTTTGGGCTGTCACAGAATACCCCGCAAATAAGAGCAACAAAAACCAGCAGTAACCCAGTAATAACCCAGTAATAGCAATCAATATAGTAGCATAAAAAACCAGTTACCAAAGTAGTTGCTTCTAATTTTTAACACCTGAGAAAAGAAGCTTGAAGCTTCGGTAACCAATAAGAATTGATACTGAAGAAATGAAAAATAAGTTCTTTTCTTTCCTCTTTTGAATTCTCTTTAATTCTTAATATTCGAAAATATTTTTATCTTCTCTATAGTTCTGAAATTTCTCTTCCAAAATATTTCTCACTGCCCTTGATTAATTACCAGACTGCTGTTATATATACACAAGTGCAAGACTACTACCTAGTTATTATTACACACTATTTCTAATTGCCAATCAGAAAAGCAGTCAAACGTGGGTCATGCTGTCCCCACTCTCTTTAACTTTAGTAATTACTGTCCCCACCCACTTGACATTGTCCCCTAAATTTTCAAATCTACTATTTGTCTTATAATAATTCAAGGTCCCACCTTCCCCAAATTACTCCCTAAATTAGTCCCTAAATTATGCAAGAAATAACAGCAACCGGATCAATCATCAAACCCAAACCCTTAAGTAGAGACCACTCAATTATTTCAAAATTTCAAGTCCAAATTACCCCTGGAATCACTGAAACTACTAAACTATCTAATCTCGTTCCTATCTGAATTAAGTCTACCAGCTATAACCAAACTCCTAATCAAATTCAACAATTAATTAACACATGAAACCAATTTCCAGTCAAATTCTAAAATTAATCTTATGAACAAACTCATAATTAACATATTTATGAATCAATTTAACAAAATCAAATTCACATCAGAATCTAACTTAACAAGACAATAAAGTAGATTCAAAATACTAAACTCAATAATCAATTGAACTTTAAATTAAATCTAACAACATTTCAATCAGGATTAAAGATGCGAGTGATTGAACAATAACATTTCTATATTAAAAACTTAAACAAAATAAATAAACAAATTTCATAAATAATCTGGAACCATGATGAACAACAAATCAAGAAGATAATCAGACCAACATACAACCATTTTGGATCTGAAAATAACAACAAAATATGGACAAGAACAAAATTTAAATCGACTAACCGGATCGAAACAACGATGAACTCGAATGGAAAAAAATCTGCCTAGAAATTCTTTAAACCAAAAATAGCTCGAATCTGCCCGGAATCTCAACAACTTAAATATATATATATATATATATATATATATATATATATATATATATATATATATATATATATATATATATATATATATATATGTTATTGAATAATAAATTCCAACAATGGAGCAGCAGCTGCAAGAGAGTTTACGGTTTGATCCTACTGATTCAGAACGACTTACGTTCTTGTTGAGATTCATTGCTAAACAAGAAATGGATGTTTCTGGATTTATCACAACAAACATCGATGTCTGTGGCGGAGAAGAACCATGGGAAATTTACAATCACGGCGTACCCGGTGGTAATGGTGATGTTAATGCGGAGAGCAGTAATTATCGTTGTAATATATATATATATACATATATATATATACATATATATATACATATATATATATATATATATATATATATATATATATATATATATATATATATATATATATATATATATATATATATATATATACACACACGACTGGACGACGGGGAAGGGGGCTGCTGTATTTTTCGGCGGGTTCAAGCTGGTGGCAGACGATTGGTCGTTTGGAGGAGTTCGCCGGCAGCTGCTTAAGGATGAAGAAGCAGACGACTGGAGGGCTGTTCGTGAGTGAACAGGCGGTGTTTGTTGTCGCTTGGAGAGGAGCTGGTCGCGGCAGTGAGGGGATGGGGCGACGGGATCTGCTAGTCATTTGGGGGAGTTCGCTGGCAGCTATGAGGGGTTGGGGGCAACGACTACTAATGGTTTCCGGTGGGGTGGGTGGCTATCCGGCTTGGAATTGGGGCAGCGATGGCTTAAGGGGGTTTCTAAGGTTTGTGGTGTGTAGGTTAAAGTGAAGAAGAAGAAGATGAAGTAGGGGGTGGGGTGTAAGGGAGTGTTCTAGGATTTTAGGGTTTGGATTTTTAGGAAATGAAGTGTAAAATGAAAGAAAGGGGGTCTTTTGGTTTTGGGGCGGATCGGGTCGGGTCATGGGTCATGGACTGGGTCGTTGGGTGTTTTGGGTTGGATAGAATTGGCTTGGGCTTGGGGTTATTCAAGAATTGGCCCAATTCCAAATTTGTTCTTCTGTTTTTGCTCTCTTTTCTATTACTAATAAAACTAAAATGATAAGATTAAGTTATAAAAACCAGAACTATCTTAAAATACTAAATAACTCCTAATAATAAGTATCACACAAAATTAAACATTAATAAAAATAAAATTGCACGACTTGGACATTAAATGCTTAAAAATGCAAAAATACATATTTTTATGATTTTTCATTTTCGTAAAACAAACTTAATTATTGTTAATTGTAAACTTGAAGTTTATATACAAATGAAACATATTTTTGTATATTTTATTCATTTAAATCAATAAATATGCACAGATAAAAATGCAAATAATTCAAGAAAATAACACAAAATTCACAATCATTGCAAGCAAACTAAACTTGTTTTTTTTTTTGAATTTTTGGGAGTATTTCTCTTGTAGGGCAAAAATCACGTGCTCACAGCAATAACACTAGGTCAAAGAGAAAGTAAAAGAAAAACAAATAAAGGAGGATGGCAATCAAAGCCAAAGAAAAAAAAGAGAAAAGAAACAACAAGGAAAAAACAGAAAGGAGATTACAGAGGAAAAGTTGAAGAAATCTGGCAAAGGGATGCATAGCAGAATAAGGCAAGGAGAGGCAGGCAACGGAAGCAAAGTCAACAAAATGCCAGTTGCCAACATTTTATAACTAATAAAAATTGTTGACTGATTTAGACAGGAACAAAAAGATCCTAATTCTCACTAATCACTTTAACGTGAATGCGACCAATGTGGAAGCAGAAAAAACACAAAAGAAACATAGCAATAAAAGGAGGAATCCGCGAAGGAGGACTTATTCAGTCAACAAGAAACCTACCAGCAAGGGAGGTATTGTCTTTTCGAAACTCACACCCTAGTTATCAAACTGAGGGAATATTTTCTGCATTTTCATTTTCATGCATCAGGCGCCCACCTGGATAACAAGGGAATATTTTCTACATTTTCATTTTCATGCATCAGGCGCCCACCTGGATAACAAGGGAATATTTTCTGCATTTTCATTTTAATGCATCAGGCACCCACCTGGATAACAAGGGAATATTTTCTGCATTTTCATTTTCATGCATCAGGCGCCCACCTGGATAACAAGTGAATATTTTCTGCATTTTCATTTTCATGCATCAGGTGCCCACCTGGATATTAAGGGAATATTTTTCTGCATTTTTAATTTCTGCATCAGGTGCCCACCTGGAAAACAAGGGAATACTTTTCTACATTTTTAATTTCTGTTCATGCACCCACCTGGAAAACAAGGGAATACATTTCTGCATTTTTAATTTCTGCATCAGGCGCCCACCTGGATAACAAGGGAATACTTTTCTGCATTTTTAATTTAGGTTCAGGCACCCACCTGTATAATAAGGGAATACATTTCTGCATTTTTTAATTTTGTTCAGGCGCCCACCTGGAAAATGAGGGAATACTTTTTCAAAAAAATGAAATTTTTCTTTAAATTCTGACATTCAATAACATGATGTGCCCAGTCACCATGCTGGGGTAGAAAAATCTTTCTTTGGTTGTTTATTTTGTCACAAACAGGGGTCCACATGGAGAATGGATGCATATTTCAAATTGAAGCAGTTGAACAAGCTCAAGGCAACAACCAGAATGCCGTTGAAAGAGAAAAATACAAGTTCAAGGCAATAACAAGAATGCCATTGGAAGGAATACAAGATACAAGATCAAGAAAATACAAAAAACAAGTCGGAAGACATAGATTGGATTTTTTGTGATTCATAGACCATATCTTAGGCTAGCTTCTTTTATTTTTATCATGGTGTAATAAGGGGTCAGTGAGCAGTAACAACAGCAACAGCAGTGAGATCACAGTCCTTGGTTGTCCCAACTACCAGACATTCCCGAACTACACTGATCTGATTCCTATTTAGCCTAGGATATGTAGGCAACCTCCGAAGCAGGGTGCGGTCAAAACTTTTCAAAAAAATGCTTCACAACGAAACACTCGAATGGGTAAAAATCGTTCATAGTTGCTCACTTATTGTGATGACCTGGCCCGTTGTCATGGCAATTACTACCCCGTTACCTTTCATTTATATGTTTCATGTTTCTATATCGGTATTAGAGTCTATCGGGTGAGCTAGGAGTGATTCCGGTTGAAAATGAGGCAAATAACCTTTTGAAATGAAGCTTATTTATGAAAAGTCAACTTGGAGTTGACTATATAGTTAGAGGGCTCAGAATCAAAATCTGATGATTTGGTTAGTTCTGGTAGGTGATTTGTGACTTAGGGGAGTGATCAGAATTGAATTTGGAGGTCTGGTGTAGAAATAGGCTTGAATTGGCTAAGGTTGAATTTTGGTGAAAACCGAACGGTATGTGAGATTTTGATCCGGGAGTCAGAATGGAATTCCGACAGTTACAGTAGCTCCGCTAGGTTATTTTGGATATGTCTGCAAATTTTTCGAGTCATTCGGACGTCGTTTGGTTGGGTTTTTGATTGAATGTTAGTTTCGGAAGTTTGAGTTGAATCCTAGGCTTGAACCGGCCATAATTGGATGATTCATGTGTTTGAGGGTGTGCTTTTATGATTGGGACAAGTTTGTAAGAAGATTTAGAGTAGAATTGTATTTTTGTTTTAGGCCCCAGAGTCCTCGGAATGATTTCGAGAGGTCAAACGGAAAATTTTTGTGTTATGGGATTTGCTATCATGAACTGCAGCAGTGAATCTGCTTCTATAGATGGGGCACCGCCGAAGCGGAACCGCATGTGCGGAGTAAGTCTAGTAGAAGTGAGAAAGGGCCTGGCTGGACAATTCTGCAGAAGCGGCTAGATGAACGCAGGAGCGGGCTCGCTTGTGCGAACCAATGGCCGTAGAAGTGAAGGCAGTCGGCTAGGTGAGCAATCACAGAAGTGGAGTGTTTTTCGCATAGGCGGTCTTGTAGGTGCGAGACCAAGACCGCAGAAGTGAATTGGGTCGATTAAGTGACGGATCGCAGGAGCGACAATGTTGTCGCAGAAGTGGACTCGCTTGTGCGAGTCCCAGCCCGCAGAAGCGGAAATCGTATCAGTAATAAAATATCAGAATGGTTAAAAATTCAGAAATGATATAGCACACTAAGGCATTATCTAAGAGGTGATTAAGGGCGATTTTCAGAGGAAATCGAAGGGACTCTTCTAGTAATCATTCATGGAACAAATTTATGTTATTACCTTGCTAAATTATGGTGTTTTTACCTGAAATTGGAAGAATTAGAGGTGTGTTAATGGAGGTTTTTGTCCTAAGCCCGGGTTATTGATAATCATCAATTTGAATGGGCAAACGGAGTCCGATTTTGATAAACTTTATATGCATGGACTCGTGTTGAGATAGGAATCCGAATATGTGACTTTTGTAATTTTTCGAGAAGCATACCGAAAGTCGAGTTTTGGCAACTTTGTAGTTTTTGGTGTAATTTGAGTTGTTTTGACTGGGTAATGTCCCATTGGCCTGTTTTGATGTATTTCTACGGAATTTGATCAGATTCTACACCCGTGGAGGTTGATTCTCGTGGCAAGGGCATCGCGGACTAGTTGTCTAGCCGAGGCGAGGTGAGTAATAGGTGTGGGTGATGACCAGCGGGTTCGAAACCCTGGTATATCACTTTGTGACGCTTTATTGAGGCGAGGCACGTACTCCCTTGTGAGTGCGGGGTCGAATGAGATTGGGGACTATGGCTTAGTCCGTCCTATTGATACTATACTGTGTTTTTGACTACTGTTGAGTCGGCGAACCTCCTACTTGGATGGTTGTGTACATTGTTGGGATGTGAGCCAGATATTGGGATCCCGCAAGGATCGTTATTATTGTTTATGTGATATTGACATGCTATTTTACTACCAGTTCTGAGCTATTACTGTCATAATTGTTTTCCAAACTCTGGAATTTCTGATATATTGTTTTCTACTGAAAAATGATAAAAAGAGTTCTCAATTACTACTTTTGAGCCTGTGAGGCTGCATTGCACATTAGCTAACTGCTAGTGGATCGGGCTGCGCGCCGCAGCGTATCATGATATCGTCCTTGGGCTGTAGGAGCCCCTCCGAAGTCTGAACCCCCACAGTGAGCTCACCCAAATAAATCGGGCTACGCATCGTAGCGGTCATATTCATGTATTGCATTGTATTTAGCTATACCTATTAGCTATTATGCTTTTAGATGTTATGATGTTAGCGGATATTGCTGTTTCGGATATTGTTCATGTTGATACTGTTGCACGGTATTTGTGTATAGCTTTACTTAGTGTTATATTGGGTATTCTTACCTTCGCTATCTTACCCCTGCTTATAACCACTGAGTTTGGAAGTACTCACTTTACTCCCTGCACCTTGTGTGCAGATCCAAGTACGTCGCAGCAGACTTGATTCCGTAGCTGCTTGGAGTTGTTTCTAGATAGTCAAGGTAGCTTCCCACGTCCGTAGGACCTATCTCTCTCCAGCTTAACTTTATTCCTATTTTTATCTATTTACGCACATGAGCACAGTTGTATACACTATTACACTTCATATATTCTGGTGGAGGCTCATGACTTATGACTCCTGGTCTATTGGGATATATTATTGGTTTGGGATGTGTTATCCCCGTATATGGATATTTTCATTATTATCGTTATATCTTTGTTTATGCCTAAAAGTGGTTAAAATGTGAGCGGATAGCTCCGTGATTTCTGTTGATTGGTCGGGCTGGCCTGGTAGTGTGCTGGGCGCCATCACGGTGGGGTTTAGGGTTGTGCCAACTTGGTATCAGAGCCTAGGTTACTAGGCCTCATGAGTCTTGAGCTGGTTAGTAGAGTCTTGTGGATCGGTACGGGGACGCCTGTACTTATCCTCGGGAGGCTGCGAACCTTTAGGAAACACTTCACATTTCTTGAACTCTATCGTGCGATCTTGTTGTTCGAAGAACTGAACTTCTATATTCTATTCTCTCGCAGATGGCAAGAACTCGAGCTTCAGGACGAGGTGGATGACCACCGTTGCCATCTGCTAGAGGTCGTGGGTGCAGCTGTGGTCGAGGTAGAGGTAGGGCAGCTGAGGCAGTGCCAGCTGACCTGCCCGTTGTACTTTTTCAGGGGCAGCCCCCAGTGGTTGATGCTCCAGCAGCCCCAGCTCAGGCCCAGACGGAGTCTATTACTATTACTGGTCTTCAAGAGACTCTAGCTCAGATATTATAAGTGTGTTCCGGATTGGGTCAGGTAGTATCAGCTACCACTACAGCAGCGACATCCTAGACATGGGGTTGTCAGCAGACCCCTGCAGCTCGCACACCTGAGCAGGTGGTACAGGAACTTCAGACGCTGGAGGCGGTCCCAACTTAGGCAGTTGCACCAGTTATTCCAGCTGCACCAGCTCCAGAGCATGTGGTATAGGTTATGCCCGACGACGAGCAACGTCGTCTAGAGAGATTTGGTAGACTCCAACCACCTCATTTCAGTGGTACTGAGGGCAAAAAGGCCCAGGGTTTCTTAGATAAGTGCTAGAGGATGCTACGTACAGCTAGTATTCTTGAGTCCAGCGGGGTTTCATTCACTACTTTTTAGTTTACTGGTCCAGCATTCGATTGGTGGGAGCAGTTTGAGAGGCGTAGGTCTGTGGGAGCAACACCTCTTACCTGGCGGCAGTTTTCTACTCTCTTATTGGAGAAGTATGTACCTTAGTCCCGTCGTGAGGAGCTTTGGCGCCAGCTTGAGTGGTTCGTACAGGGTGACATGTCAGTGACACAGTATGAGCTAAGATATACACAGTTGGCTAGGCATGCCACATGGATGATCCCGACTGATCGGGAGAGGATTAGGAGGTTCATTGATGGCCTCAAATACTCCATTTGCATTCTGATGACCAGAGAGAGAGTACTATCATCATCTTTTGAGTGGGTTGTGGATATGGCACGCTCTATTGAGGCGGATCGTTGCCGGGAGCGGGAGGCTAAGAGGCCTCGAGGTTCTAGTAGCTTCGGCGGTGCTCCATCTAGAGGGCATTTTCAGCAGGGCAGAGGTCGCTCATCTAGACCTTCTCATTCAGGCCGCCCTGAGCAGAGCGGAGCTTCTTCTTCTAGTCGTGGTCGCCAAGTATTCCAGCAGGGCCAGTCTTTACTTAGTGCCCTCCCAGCTCAGAGTGCAGCACATACTACATCTTCAGCCCACGGTTCGTCTGCGGTGAGGGGTTCTCTTCAGTCCCCTTCTCCAGTACCAGGTAGTTGTTTTAAGTGTGGCGAGTTTGCCACATGAGGAGGCAGTGCCCTCGACTTCGTAGGCATAGGTCTTAGCAGAGGATCAGCCCACCTCTTCAGCACCATCTCAGGCTAGTAGAGGTAGAGGTCAGTTTTCTCGTAGTCGCCCCAGAGGTGAGGAGAGATCTAGTGGGGGCCAGGCACGATTTTATGCACTCCCTGACAGGTGTGATACAGTTGCCTCCGATTTAGTGAATACATGTATCATTTATGTCTGTCACAGAGATGCCTCTGTTCTATTTGATCCCGGGTCCACATATTCGTACGTGTCTTCTTATTTTGCACATCACTTGGGTGTGACTCGTGGTAGTCTTGATTTTCCTGTTCATGTATCCACCCCAATGGGTGATACAATTGTTGTGGATCATGTCTATAGATCCTGTGTTATTTCTATTGGGGGTCTGGAGACCCGGGTGGATCTGTTATTGTTAGGGATGGTGGACTTCGATGTGATATTGGGCATGGATTGGCTGTCTCCATGCCATGCTATATTGGACTGTCATGCCAAGATAGTTACATTGGCTATTCCTGGTATTCCTCAGATTGAGTGGCGGGGTTCGACTGATTTCATCCCTAACCGTGTTATTTCGTTCTTAAAGGCTCGGAGAATGGTTGAAAATGGGTGTTTGTCGTATTTAGCATTTGTGAGGGATATGGGAGCTGAGTCTCCTAGCATTGATTTTGTACCTATTGTGAGGGACTTTCCGAATGTTTTCCCCTTAGACCTGCCGAGTATGCCACCGGACAGGGACATTGATTTTGGCATTGACTTGGTGCCGGGCACTCAGCCCATTTCTATTCCTCCTTATCAGATGGCACCAGCTGAGCTGAAGGAATTGAAAGAAAATCTTCAGGAGCTTTTGGATAAGGGATTCATTTGCCCTAGTGTGTCCCCGTGGGGTGCACCGGTGTTATTTGTTAAGAAGAAAGATGGTTCTATGCGGTTGTGTATTGATTATAGACAATTGAACTTGGTAATGAAGAACAAGTACCCTCTATCGCGCATTGATGATTTATTTGATCAGTTACAGGGTGCGAGAGTGTTTCTAAGATTGATCTTTGTTCAGGCTATCATCAGCTGAAAATCAGGGACTCTGATATTATGATGACTGCATTCAGGACTAGATATGGCCATTATGAGTTCCTTGTGATGTCATGTGGGCTGACCAACGCCCCAGCAGCATTCATGCATCTGATGAACAGCGTGTTCAGGCCGTATTTGGATTCATTCGTGATTGTGTTCATTGATGATATTCTAGTCTACTCCCGTAGTCAGGAGGAGCACGCTCAGCACTTGAGCATTGTGTTACAAAGATTGAGGGAGGAGAAGTTGTATGCTAAATTCTCCAAGTGCGAGTTTTAGCTCAAGTCAGTAGCATTTTTGGGTCACGTGGTGTCTCGTGATGGTATTCAGGTTGATCCGAAGAAGATAGAGGCGGTGCAGAGTTGGCCTAGACCATCCTCAGCTACAGAGATCAGAAGTTTCCATGGTTTGGCAGGGTATTATCATCGGTTTTTTCAGGTATTTTCATCCATTGCTTCTTCTTTGACTAAGTTGACTAAGAATGGTACACCATTCGTGTGGTCGGATGAGTGCGAGGGGAGCTTTCAAAAGCTCAAGACAACTTTGACCACAGCTCCAGTATTAGTGTTGCCATCAGCTTCAGGTTCATATACTGTATATTGTGATGCCTCGAGAGTGGGGATAGGTTGTGTATTGATGTAGAAGTGTAGAGTTATTTCTTATGCTTCTCGACAGTTGAAGCCTCATGAGAAGAACTACACTGTTCATGATTTAGAGCTAGCTACCATAGTTCATGCCTTGAAGATTTGGACGCATTATTAGTATGGTGTGTCCTATGAGGTGTATACCGATCATCGTAGTCTCCAGCATTCGTTCAAACAGAGGGATCTTAATTTGAGACAGCGGAGATGGCTTGAGTTGCTCAAGGATTTTGACATTACCATTCTATATCATCTGGGGAAGGCCAATGTGGTGGCCGATGCTTTGAGCCGGAAGGCGGTCAGTATGGGGAGCTTGGCATATATTCCAACTGAGGAGAGATCATTTGCTTATGATGTTCAGGTGCTAGCTAATCGGCTAGTGAGGTTAGACATTTCAGAGCCCAGCAGGGTATCGGCTTGTGTTGTATCTCGGTCTTCTTTATATGATCATATTCGTGAACGCCAGTATGATGATCCACATTTGCTTGTCCTTAAGGATAGAGTTTAGCGTGATGATACTAGAGATGTCAATATTGATAGTAACGGTGTGTTGAGGATGCAGGGAAGGATATGCATGCCCAATATAGATGGCCTTCATGAGTTGATATTGGAGGAGGCCCATAGCTCGCGGTATTCTATCCATCCAGGTGCCGCGAAGATGTACCAAGACTTGAAACAACATTATTGGTGGAGAAAGATGAAGATGGACATTTTTCGACATTTAGCACGGTGCCTTAACTGTCAGCAGGTCAATTATGAGCATTAGAGGCCCGATGGCGTGTTTCAGCGTATTGATATTCCCGAGTGGGAATAGGAAAGGATCACTACGGACTTTGTTACTGGACTCCCTCGGACAACGAGGAAGTTTGATTCAGTTTGGGTGATTGTGGATAGGCTGACCAAGTCAGCTCACTTCATTCCTGTGTGTACTACGTACTCCTCGGAGCGATTAGCTGAGATATTCATTTGGGAGATCGTTAGATTGCATGGAGTCCCAGTTTCTATTATATCAGACAGAGGTACACAGTTTACTTCATAGTTCTGGAGGACATTTCAGCGTGAGTTGGGCTCCCAGGTTGAGTTGAGTAATGCATTCCATCCTCAGACGGACGGACAGTCCGAGCGTATTATTCAGATCTTGGAGGATATGTTGAGAGCTTGTGTTATTGATTTTGGTGGTTCATGGGCTGATTATTTGCCTCTCCCAGAGTTTTCCTATAACAATAGCTACCAATCCAGTATCCAGATGGTGCCGTATGAGGCTTTATATGGGAGATGGTATAGATCTCTAGTTGGTTGGTTTGAGCTCGGTGAGGCAAGGTTGTTGGGGACAGAGTTAGTCCAAGATGCTTTGGATAGGGTGAAGGTGATTCAGGAGAGACTTCGCACAGCTCAGTCACGCCAAAAGCGTTATGCGAACCGGAAGGTTCGGAATGTGTCTTATTCTGTGGGTGAGAAAGTCTTACTGAAGGTTTCACCAATGAAAGGCGTCATAAGATTTGGGAAGAAAAGAAAGCTCAGTCCGAGATTCATTGGCCCTTTTGAGATCCTTAGGAGGATTGGAGAGGTGGAATATATGGTTTCTTTGCCACCTAGTCTATCTGGAGTTCATCCAGTGTTCCACGTATCCATGCTCCAGAAATATGTTGGCGACCTATCGCATGTGTTAGACTTTAGCACTATTCAACTTGATGATGACTTGACCTCTGATGTGGAGCCTATTGCTATATTGGGTCGTCAGGTGAGGAGATTGAGATCTAAGGACATTGCATTAGTTAAGGTTGAGTGGAGAGGTCAACCTGTGAAGGAGTCCACTTGAGAGAACGAGCAGGAGATGCGGAACAGATATCCTCACCTATTTGAGTCTTCAGGTATTTTTCTTGACCCGCTCGAGGACGAGCGTTTGCTTAAATGGTGGAGAATGTGATGACCCGGCCCATCGTCACAGGAATAACTACCCCGTTACATTTCATTTATATGTTTCATGTTTCTATATCAGTGTTAGAGTCTATCGAGAGAGTTAGGAGTTATTCTGGTTGAAAGTAAGGCATATAGCCTTTTAAAATGAAGCTTGTTTATGAAAATTCAACCTGGACTTGACTATGCAGTTAAAGGGCTCAAAATCGAATTTTGATGATTTGGTTAGTTCCGGGAGGTGATTTGTGACTTAGGGGAGCGGTCGGAATTGAATTTGGAGATCCGGTGTAGAAATAGGCTTGAATTGGCTAAGGTTGAATTTTTGCAAAATCTGAACAGTAGGTGATATTTTGATTCGGGAGTCAGAATGGAATTCCGACAGTTACAGTAGTTCCATTAGGTGATTTTGGATATGTTTGCGAATTTTCAGGTCATTCGGACGTCGTTTGGTCGTGTTTTTGATTGAATGTTAGTTTCGGAAGTTTGAGTTGAATCCTAGGCTTGAACCGGCCATAATTGGATGATTTGTGTGTTTGAGGGTGGGTTTTTATGATTGGGACAAGTTCGTATGATGATTTAGAGTAGAATTGTATTTTTGGTGGAGGTCCCAGGGGCCTCGGAATGAATTCGGGAGGTCAAACGGAAAGATTTTGTGTTATGGGATTTGCTGTCATGAACTTCAGCAGTGAATCCACTTTTGCGGATGGGGCACCATCGAAGCGGAACCGCAGGAGTGGAGTAAGACTCGCAGAAGCGAGAAATGGCCTGGCCAAACAATTTCACAGAAGCGGCTAGAGGAACGCATGAGCGGGCACGCTTCTGGGAACCAATGGCCACAATAGTGAAGGCAGGCGGCTAGGTGAGCAATCGCAGAGGCGGAGTGTTTTTCCCATAGGCGGTCTTGCAGGTTCGAGACTTGGACTATAGAAGCGAATTAGGTCGGTTAAGTGACGGATCGCAGGAGCGACAATGTTGTCGCAGAAGCGGACTCCCTTGTGCGAGTCCCAGTCCGCAGAAGCGGAAATCGTATCAGTAACAAAATATCAGAAGGGTTAAAAATTTCAGAAACGAAATATCACGCTAAGATATTATCTAAGAGGCGATTAAGGGCAATTTTCAGAGGAAATCGAAGGGACTCTTCAGGTAATCATTCATAGATCAAATTTATGTTATTACCTTGCTAAATTATGGTGTTTTTACCTGAAATTGGAAGAATTAGATGTGTGTTAATAGAGGTTTTTGTTCTAAGCCTGGGTTATTGAAAATCATCGATTTGAATGGGCAAACGGAGTCCGATTTTGATAAACTTTATATGCATGAACTCGTGTTGAGATAAGGAATCTGAATATGTGACTGCTGTAATTTTTCGAGAAGCGTACTGAAAGTCTGGTTTTGGCAACTTTGTAGCTTTTGGTGTAATTTGAGTTATTTTGACTGGGTAATGTGCCATTGGCCTATTTTGATGTATTTCTATTGAATTTTATCAGATTCTACACCTATGGACTGGGCCGGGAATCCTTCGTGTATGACATATCATCAGAATCAGCACATATGGAACTATTCAAAAGGAAAAATAAAAATAAAAATAAGGCAAAAATGAAGAAAGAAGAAGAAACTTCATTTCATTGATATTTCAAAAGATGAACAAAGTTTGGGTACATTGTGATTTCAATAGGGGTGGGGACTGCAGAAAGTAAAATTGCTTTTTAGGAAATGATGATGTATTTCAAAAGCTAACTACCAAGTCTCCTTCCTGATTGGGAAATGAATGGCTTCCCAGTTGTTGAGCGCAACACCAGACCCCACGAACTGAACGTCTATCTTGCTGGTACCTTCGCTCACCTCTACCATGTTCACGTCCCCAAATAACATTTCAAACCTCATTAGGAGCTCCTCATTAGGCCTAGTCTTAGCATACCTCGACGCAGCTGATGTCAGATGTCGTTTTGTACCAGGCTTGGCAAAGGTGTCCGACAGTTTTGGGACAGGTTTAGGAAGGGTCCAATTTTTCTTTTTGGTTCTTTTGGCTTTCTGGATGTCGGCGTGGGTGGGTTTGAATCCCAAGCCGAAGGTGTCATTGTTCACTAGCTGATGAACTGGTTGAGTTATTCCTTGCAAGGCTATTCCTGGCCCTTTCCCCGGTGTAAATCCATTTTCAATCATCTCTCTAGCTACCAACATAGCGGCAGGTACCACGGTAGGGATTGGCAATTTCTCTCCTTCAGCAATCTTGTTCACTGCTACAGTGTCTGTCACCTGGTACACCCAGGGACCCTTGTCTCCATCCACATCCTTGAAGGGCATTATGGCATTGCAGGTGTCTCCTTCTCCGTGCACTATGATTTCTTGTTGCTCCCATTCAAACTTAACCATTTGGTGCAAGGATGACGGCACGTCTTTAGCTACGTGGATCCATGGTCGTCCTAGCAATAGATTGTAGGACACATTGATATCTAACACCTGAAACTCCATCGTAAAGTCTACTGGCCCAATGGTGACCTCCAAAATGATATCCCCCAGAGTTTGTTTGCTTCCTCCGTCATACCCTCGCACATTCACACTATTCCGCCGGATTCTGTCAGGATTGATATTCAGCTTCCCAAGAGTCGAAAGTGGACAAATGTTTTCACTCAAACTTTTGTCTATCAACACCCGAGTGACCACTGATTCCTCGCTTTTCACAGTAAGATAGAGTGCCTTGTTATGTTCAGTCCCCTCAATGGGCAATTCATTATCAGAGAACGTAATCTTGTTGGACTCAAAAATCTTGTTGGTAATCTTCTCAATATGACAGACCAAGACCTTTTTAGGGACATGCGCCTCATTCAATATCTTCAACAATGCTTTTTCTGTGTTCCTTCGAGTGAATCAACAATGAGAGCAAAGAGATTTGTGGAGGTGTCTTCCTCAACTGTTCTACTATCGAGTAGTCTTGAGATTTTATCTTCTTCAGAAATTCTTCTGCTTCTTCTTCAGAGACAAGCTTCTTCATATGACTCTCCTTCACCACCTTCATTTTTCTTAACTCTTCCGGGGCAAAACACCGCCCAGAACAAGTTAGACCGTGTGTCTCGTTGATCTCTCTAGTCACTTCTTTTCCTATGTACACTACTGCCACGTTATTGTAGTTCCAAGGTACAACTTTAGTATCTACCATCGGCATCTGCACCACTGGATTTATAATTACTGGTTCCAGGCATGCACCTTTCATTATCAACAATGGTTTCACTCCTGGCACCACAACTTTCAAAGTCTCAACCGCTGGTTGCTTTTTCACTGGTACTTCAACTATTGCTTCCCCTTTCTCAATTTCCTTTTCTGCTTTGCTGCTCGCTTTTATCATCATGACCGACTGGGATGGCTTCTTGCTGCTCTCCTCTTGTGCCAACTCTATCATGTGTGTCTCATGATGAGTCATCAGTGGATTCTGAGTAATTTTAGGAGCCTCTAGAGCCTGTACCTCAATCCTCTGACTATCAATGAGCTCTTGAATAGCAGTTTTCAAGTGCCAACATTTTTTAGTGTCGTGCCCCGGTGCCCCAGAGCAATACGCATACCTGACCGACTGATCAATATTCCTGGGAGGTGGGTTTGGAAGCTTTGATTCGATTGGGCTCAACATCCCCAATTCCTTTAGTCGGTGATAGAGGCTAGTGTAGGATTCCCCCAATGGGGTGAATGTTTTCTTCGTCTGGTTTCTGTTCCTCATATGCGGATCAGGCCTGAAGTTGGGTCTGTTCGGGTTTTTGTAAGTTCTAGAAGAGGGGTAGGTATTTTGTGTGTGATAAACATTTTGCGGGGCCTGGGCTCGCCATACCAGAGGTGGTGGTGGATAAGTTTGGGCTTGCGGGTTATGGTAGTGTGGGGTAGTAGGTGGATAGTATGGTGGAGGTGGGTTGTATGGTGCTGGAGGGTACGGCTGGTATGGGAGAGATGGGTGATGGTATTGGTTACGATTCAAGGGTTTACTCTCCACAACCGACACCTCCTCTTTCTTCTTTTTCCCAATGGATCCTCCATTCCCTGTCTGTATGGCCTGATTTGTGGCCTTGATCGCATAAAAGCTCATAATCTTGTTACTTTTCAATCTTTCTTACACAAAACTTCCCATTTTTACGACTTCATTAAAATTCTTGCCAATGGCTGACACTAGATGTCCATAGTAGGTAGGCTCCAAGGAGTGCAAAAAATAGTCTACCATTTCACTTTCTTTCATTGACGGATCCACCCTCGCCCATTGTTCTCTCCACCTAAAACCGTACACTAGAAAGCTTTCACCAGGTTTCTTTTCCATCTTAGTGAGTGACAACCTATCCGGTATGATTTCCAAATTGTACTGGAAATGGTTAGCAAATGCTTGTGCGAGATCATCCCAGATGAACCATCTAGAGTGATCTAGGTGCTTGTAGCATTCCAGTGCAGAACCACTCAAACTTTGGCTAAAGTATGCCATCAGAAGCTCATCTCTTCCCCCTGCGCCACGCATCTTGCTGCAGTATCCTGTAAGATGGGCTACAGGATCTCCGTGTCCACTGTACATGTCAAACTTAGGCAACTTGAACCCGACATGGAGCTATACTTCCGGGAACAGACATAGGTCCTTCTACGCTACACTCACTTGTCCCCCTAGCCCTTGTATGTTACGGAAGGACTGCTCCAAACTCCTTATATTTTTGGCCATCTCTTCCTGTTCTAAGTTACTGGCAGGTTTTTCTTCGATCACCTCCATCAATGGGGTATGAGATTCATGCTGCCGAATGGTTGGTTCAGGCGGGTAGTAGTGGGCATCTTGTACATGGAACAACGGCTCATTGGATGACTTATGCAGGGTGGCAGGTGGAGGTGCTACATATACTGGGGCGACCTGTGGTAGCTAGGGTGGCATCTGTTTTGACAGTGGGGGTGGTACCTGAGAGGTGGAGGCATAGTAGTGGTAATAGTCTGGATATGTAGAGGATGAGTTCATAGGTTGAGATTGGCTGGGGGGACGTATGCTGGGTTAGCAGGATAAGTAGGTAAGGGTTGACCCTTAGACCAAGCCTGGTACATCTCATCCATCTGCTGCTTAAGCTTGTACATTTCTTCTTTCATTCCTGCCACGTCCACAACTTCCTCCTCTTGGACGGGGTCCATGACAGTTGGTTCAATTTCTTGGGATACGGCCTTTGTCATTATCTTAGATCTTGTGTTGTAGGGATGAGTAGCCAGAATAATAGTTGCCAGTTGAAATCTGATTCTCATAAACAACAACACTCATTAATAGTTAGCATATGAAAGGATAATATGAAACGATTTGGAATAATCACAATTTTTCCTTCGATCGTCATGTATCATCCCGGTATTTGTTCAGTTTTGAATCAACCTCATCATTCTCTTTTCTTTCCCCCTTTTTCTTTCTTGCTCCCTTTTTTTTTCTTTTTTTTCTTTTTGTTCTTTTTTTTTCTTTCTTTTCTCTTTCTTTTTTTTTCTCTATTTTTTCTTTCTTTTTTTCTTATTTTCTTTATTGATTTGCGTTCCTATTTATTTGCCTATCGTACAAGAATTGATATAAAGCAAAAGGATTAGCAAAAACTCTTGATTTCTCATTGATATTTCAAAAAACATCGGTTTACAGGATGGTGTTGTGCTACTAATACAAAGAAATATGAATATAGAATGCATGCCCTATGAATACATTAATGCTCCTAATGCCCGCGAGACATCGTTCGGTCTTGCCGCGGGCCTATATGCTAATCTGCTTTGGAGCCTATCTAGGTCGGACATGACTTGCTGCACAAAGAACTTCACAGCTGACACAAATGTTGCCCGGACATATCTTCACACAACTGGCTCTTTCGAGTGATATACTGAACAATTTTCTCTCTAATAACCCCTTTCTCTTGAAGCAATCGGCTGATCTGTTCGGCGCGAGCATCTAAGGTGCGTTAGTTTTCTTTTTGTATTTGTTGTAGCTCAAACTCTAACCGAGCCATAGTCGTGTAACAATGTTCCCTTTCTTCTTCAAGTTATTTGATGATCTTGTTACTTTTGACAGTTCCTGTGGCAATTTTCTTTCTTAGTCGAGCTATCTCAAACTCATGCTTATTCTGTAGCTGCTGAACCAACTTGGCTCTTTCCTCGGCATCTTTAGCCAGTTGCTTCCGAGCCCAGACTAACTCCTTTTTTACTTTGTCTAAATCGAAGTTGTACTCATTCACTTTGCACCAAAGATTTTCAATCAATTTCTCGTCTCGGGCTAAGCGAACAGGGGTATCGGATGCAATTTTCATTTTAGCAACTTGAGCCATCATAATTTCATTTTCTTTTTTCAGGTGCTTCTTCTCTCCTTCATCGAATGTTGCCTGCAAACCGCTCTCAAACTGGAGATCTCTCAACTGTTTTTCTAGCAAGCTGATCTTGGCCTTATACTCACTTTCTTTGGCAGCCCAATTCCTGTTTTCCTTAGATTGCTCCGCCAGATCTTGCAAGTGAGGTCTTTTTGATGGTCTGTCATGCTAAATACCTCGTCGATACCATGCGAAATACCCTGACGACACTTCACCCCGAGCTCTGTTCTGTACACAAGTCTCTATTTTCAAATTCTGACATTTATTCCAAATCTGTCGGACCTTTGCTTCCGGGAATTGCCCATCCGGACTAATCTCTATTACTTGCGAACTGAGGTCCCCATCCATTGGTATAACTTGGCATCTCCCAAGCTGTCGCAGGGCCCTGTACGGGGCATAAGGCTGGGATACTTTTCAAACCCATGATAAAAAAGTGTGGCCCTTCTGTCGGCATGTAAATCACCTCATCGAGGGGCAACCATCCGTATGCTCAATCGATCTAGCTGTCGGTCAACGATTGTAGATGTGAAATGCAATCCTTTACTCCCTCCGGCAACTTAACTTCTTTTGTTCTCGTGTAGAATTCTTTGAGGTACGTTCTTTCAGTCTGCCCATAGCATGAGAACGAAGGATGCTGGCATAGATGTTCTATCAACCAGATTTGAAAAATCAAGTTACATCCCTCAAAGAAGTTGGACCTTGCTTTACATGTAGTCAAGGCACGATAGATGTCTGCTAAAATCATTGGAGCCAGAGTACAATTGTCTTGTACAACCAAAGTGCTTGCTACCCCGACAATCTTTATATCAATGTGCCCATCTTTTCTCGGATATATGATGATCCCGAGAAACACCACTAAGAAAGCAAACCATCGATGCTCCTCCAATTTTGCTCGGTTGGACTTACTACAAAGCTTGTCCGTCGAGTCATTGAAACCCCCGACATGTCCATATCTGCTATAAATGAAGTTCATGGAGCAAAACCCATTGGCTAAATCCTCGTTGTGGACATTTCTAGCAATTTTCAACGAATCCAAGAAGCGGTGCACCGTTACTGCTCTCGGGGCCATCGGGTATTTTTCTTTTAAGGGGACATCATTCTTCCCTATGTAGAAAGCAATTTCCTCCAGAGTGGGAGTGAGTTCAAAGTCCGGAAGATGTAGTACATTGTGCGCAGGATCCCAATATGTGACCAGTGCTCGGATTATGTCACCTCGGGGAATTATGTCCAATAAGCCCGTGAGATCCTTTAAGTAGCCTTTCACCTAATTTTGACCTTCTATTCCCATGTCGTTCCACCATAGTCTTAGCTCAAAAGGTATTTTATTCATTAAAGCGAAAGGTTCATTCTGTATTGTGATCATCCTGCACATTTATTAGGGCGATTTTATTTAGAAAAGAGAAAAATATTTTTCAATGCAAATTTTCATTTTTGAATTTGAAAAAGACAGAGACATGACTTTCGAAGTGGCCATTTTTGCCAAAACAGCCTTTCGGCGTCCTTTCGGAACATTCGGCTATTTTCAAAAACAGCATCACTTCGATTTATTGAAAACTAAACACACATTTTTTTTTGATTTTTTTTTTGAAAAAGGGTGGTAAACTCAAACTTGGTTTTGAGGCTACGGCCTTTCAACATTTCCACATGGAATATTTCAAGGCTATTATTCAAAAAGAAAAAAGAAAGATTTCAAAGTGGCCATTTTTGCATAAACAGCCTTCCGGCGTCCTTTCGGAACATTCGGCTATTTTCCAAAACAGCATCACTTTGATTTCATTGAAAACTAAAACTTCGACATTTTTTTTTTATTTTTTTGAAGAGGTGGTTGGACCCAATTAGGGTGGCCTACGTATCCCATCTAACGGCGAGAATCAAACCTGCGTAGTTCGGTTAGATTAGTTGACCAGTTATTTCAACAACAAAGCCATTTTTTTTTTCAAATTTTTCAGATTTTCTGACTGCACTTTTTTTTCAATATTTCTTATTTCTCTATTTTTGTTGAACACTCTTTCCTATTCTCGGGGACTTTGCCGGTCTGCATAACGATCAGGGACAATAAAAATGCAACACATAATATGATCGGTCTTTGATTTATGGGTCACCTATCCTAGACGGATCCAACCCCTGTGTTGAGTCCCCTAAGTTAGATATGATGCAAATAATCGCCCTAGACCTATGTTCAACATCTTATAGTTTCATAGAGTGCTAGACCGTGTACCCGAGCAGACAACTCTAATCTAGGAGGGGGCTACATACCGGTGACTCACGGAGTCAATCGGCTTTGTAACTTATCCGGCCTCTATTTTCTTAGTTTCAGGTGTGACTTAACAGAAAGGGGAGTCTCAACCAGTAAGCACATCCCCGAGGGTGAAGAACAGAAGGGTTTTCGGCACAATTTATACACAATCCACATAATATCAAAGCGGTAAAACACATAGCATGTTGTTCAACATAAAGGACAATCGGTTAGTTCTGGGTTGGGATCCCCAGCAGAGTGGCCAGAGCTGTCACACCTCCCTTTTTACTACCCCTCACACACTTGAAAAAGGCTTTTGTTCCGATCCGTTTGGAAAGATACGTAGGGTATACCTCAATGTTCAAATACCCGAGACGGATATAACAACAAAAAGGAAAGATTTTTTCCACATAAAGGACAATTGTTTCGGGATTTTTATTTAATTTTCAGAGTTGCCACTTGGGAAGATAATGGTGTTCCAAGTCATCGATTAATCCCAAATCCGAGGAAGTTGACTCTGTTATTACAGTCCGCGAAACAAGACCTGGATAAGGAACTATGTTAACCCTGGAGAAGTGTTAGGCACTTCCGGATTCTGTGGTTTTAGCATGGTCGCTCAACCGTCGTTCTCAATCTTATTTGACTTGTTATGGATTTTAAACAATATGTATGTGCTTTTACTTTTAATATTTTTAAAGAATTGCGACATTGCGAAAATGCACCCGAGTCACACCGCAACCAATACACCTGTGACCTTTAGTACATTTCGACTTTGCCAGGATTTGGGATTTGAGACGCTCCAAGTGCACACTCGTATTTAAGGAAAGTGTATTTAAACGTGCCTAATAATGTCTAGCGGCTTTTAAATCTTTTGGGAGAAGCTATGGAATTCACTATTAGCTTTCCCGAATCTATTTACACTTCACTTTATTACTAAAAAGGGCCCCCACTATTTTTGTGTCATGTGAGGCTCATCCCGATTAAATTTTAATAGTCCAATCCTATTGTTTCACTATATTTTCTATACTATTATTTTCTTAATTATTTATTATCCACTATCATTTCAAAATTTGGGCCCAGGCCATTGTCATTGCCTTATTGGGCCTGGGCCTCTGCACCTATCTTAATAAATCACTGACTTTGCCCGAGTCATAGTGACCTAGACTGCCTTCAAGCTTTTGTTCAACAGCCCATTCAACTTCGTATTATAGTTCAGGCCCACATTATATATTAGGCCCAAACCGGATGAGATAATGATAACAAAACAAAAATGCAGAATTCGTAGTAAAACAAACATACAAAATTAAGAGTGAAACCAAATTGCTTTTATTTATCAGAAGAGAAAAATCACTGTACAAGAAGATCAATATTAACCTTAAACCAAAACGACTTGATGCATATGAAAACAGACTACTTTTATATTTCTATTTTTTTAAGAGCTGATTTACACTAACATTGAAGTTATTTAACTAGAAAATTAAAAGCAAACGATTAAACTATGTGAAGTATGATTTAAACAGTTTAATTACTTACTAATGACTACCTGATTATCTAAGGCCAAGTGATCTAATGATATGTACACAATTATATTACTGATTCTAATACGACTTTAGCCCATTCACTGTCACAGACCCAGTTGCGAATGCATTGTGGTTTCTTCTAACTATTTTTTCCTTTTGAGCTTGTTTGTAGCTATATACAGATTCATAAATCTAATTAACTATATGAACGTCTTTATGTTACTGCTATGAGGGTTATTAATGATCTAGACCGTGGTTAATTAACTCATTTTTTAAAGTTTTACCTACTTTAACTAAGTGATGTGCCATCTACGATTACACTACTACTAGCATACTAGCTATTACATTGTTGTTGTTTGGTTTTTCTACTTATACATGCCATACTACATTTAAAAAATTACAGATCTAAACTATATTAAGCTATTAATCAAAAGAATAAATTAAAAATACAGAATAACAAATGATTTTAACACTTGCACTTCATTTCATTAAGTACTTCAGCATTACATCTTCAGTTGAATAGGGTATGTACCTGGTTCAGCAAAAGAAGTCGATGAGTTCTAAGGGGTTAGGAGCAAGCAACAGCAACAGACTCAACAAGGCACAAACAACAGTGTAGGATTGAATCTCAAACAAGCAGAAAACCACATCAATCAACGAACGATAAACCCAGCAATAAACGAGCAGAAAAACCCCACAAACAGACCACTTGCACAGTGATTCTCACTCGAAATATGCAGAAAAGCTATTTGCTATTGCTATTAGTATTACCCTCTGAATTTTTCTATTGAAAAACCAACCCTTAATCAGTCTTTTAGGGGGTATTTATAGGTATAGATTTGGCAGATTTCATAGGGGGAAAGAATAGGGTTTAATTCCATTTCCCTCCCCTTAAAACTTACTAAGTCTACACTTTACACCCCAATTCTGTTACAAGATCCCTTCCATCATGTGTTGGAAGGGTCATTTTGATTCTATTCTTAAGCTTTTACCAAAGTATCCCTACTAGTTATTGATTTTTATTGATTTCCCTTTATAGTGAGACCATTATACCCCTCAATCTCTGTAAAATTGCAGAAATTAGGAGCACAAATGTCTCCTATGTCCCTTTATGCTCTATTTAATCTACCATTTTACCAATTTATATTCCCTTTATGTCCTTGAGGACACAGCTGAATTACCCGACCTACCTAGGTTAGGTTTTCAGCATTTTTCAACTTATATAACTAAGGCCAGTCCTTGCATTAGTATTTAAGGACTGGCCAAATTTAACTTGAAAAACTATTTCAATTTTAACCATTTTTGCTTCATTTTCTGTGAATTAAAGACTTTTATTTCATTTTAAGCTAATCGCAGGACTAGCCTGCTTTATTGTTATGTTTAAACTATTTAAAACTTAGCCAGTCTCAAGTTGAGACTTGGCTTTTGTAATTGAAGCCCATTACTGAACATAGGCTTGGCTAAGGCCTTTGCAGGCCTAGCCACCTGTGATTCAGGGCTCAATTTAAGCCTTGGTAAGTCTGAATTTTCAAACTTGAACCAATTATTATACAACTAGCCCATTTAAGGGTGGGCCAGTGTGTGAAAGACCTAACAGAGTAGGTCAATTGCAAAATTGACCACTCTTGGTCACTTATTTAACTTGTAACCTATTTTTTTTATTTTCATTTTTAACCTATTTAAAAATTAACCACTTATGAGACTTAGTACTATTGCAGCTATAACCAATTCCCCTAAGATTGGTGGGCATTAACACTGCTCATACTAATATAATTCTATTGCAAACTTAACCATTTCAACATACAATTGCACACATAACCAAATGAAACCAAACTTGTTCATCCATCAATTAAAAGTCAGAAAAGAAGTTTGATAATGTTGAATCTTAATCAATCAGACTCACATAAATCAGTTTCATGTAGCAAATTGACAATTAAACATCAATCAGGCTTAGTTACAACCATTTTATATTGAATGATTCACTGAAAGACCCAAAACTCACTTAAAGTTCATGGACATAGACTCATAAAGACTAGATCTCACAAAGCAGTTGAGAGAAATGAAACATGGCCTATATCAGACACAAGCATAATGGTTCTAACAGAGTAACATGAGAATGATATCAACCCACTTTCCAAATATTAACCCTAGCTTGATACATGCGTGTGATAGATAAAATGAAGATCAAGAACAAAAGAACATGGAGAATAACTGAGAAAATCCCAAATCTAACTCAGGAGACAAACATGCTAAGCTAAAACAAAAGTGACGAAGAACAACTCTTAATCAGAGAAACATAGAGGATAACTGAGAAAATCCCTAAGCTAGATCAAGAAACAAACAATCGAAGATAAACCAGAAGTGAAGAAGAACAACTCTTAAACAGAGAAACATAGAGAATAACTGAGAAAAATCCCTAATCTAAATCAAGAAACAAACAATCGAAGATAAACTAGAAGTGAGGAAGAACAACTCCTAAACAGAGAAACATAGAGAATAACTGAGAAAAATCCCTAATCTAAAACATGCAATCTAATAACATAAACAACAATCATTTGAAAGTAAAGAAGAACAATTCTTTAAACAAGAAAATAGACAAACTAAAAACCCTAGTTTATTCGACTATCTAAATAAAGAAAAGTATATCAAATACACAGAAGAAAAGAATAAAACATAAAACAAAACATAAAAAAAATAATACAAAAAAAGTAAAGGGAGAGGGAACACTTAGCTTGCAGGGCCGGTCCCTTGAGCTTCCCATTTTTCCTCTCTTATTCACTCTTTTCTTCAGATTTCTTTTCTCTTTTTCTTTATTTCTTTATATCTTTTTTTTTCTGGTTTTCTTGTTAGACTTCAAGATGAAGTCTTTTGGGGTTTTGGTTTAGAGGTGGGTATTTAGAGAAGGGAAAAGATGAGATCTTGGGAGGAAGTTTGGTTTGAGTCGCCGGAGTTAGGGTTCCGGTGACTTTCTTTCAAATGTTCGAGAAGATGGGGGATGATTCGAGGGAAACCAAGGGTATGGGGTGATAGATCAGTCCACAGGGATTCTGTGATGTTGATTTGGGGTGGGTTCTCATTGTATGGGTCATCGGAGATGAACTCCGATGACCGGGGTTTCAAGAACAGGGGGTTTTAAGGTTGGTTTTAGGTTTTTGGGGTGAGGCTTGTGACGAAGAAGAAGAAGATGAGAATGTTGGAGGTAAGAATGGCCGGAGAACACCATGAAAGGCGGTGGCCTCCATGGCCGGCAAGGTTGCAAAGAAGAAAACGAAGAAGAACAGTGGCGGCTAGGGTTTTGGAAAATACTAGAATGGCCGGTCTCAATTGAGACAAAGGCCTTTTATACTCGTAACCACTAATGAGATCTTGGCCGTTGGATCTCTGATGATCAACGGTCAAGGTTAAGCATTAATTAAATAATACCGTGTAGGCTCACATGAGGCCACGACGTCTCTTCCGTTAGATCACTTAAATGAACGGCTAAGATCAATTCCCGCCTATTAATTAAATGCCTAAATCCAACTAAAACTCTCGGCCGTTGGATGGATGAAATTGAATGGCTGAGATCATTGTTACCCAGTGAACTGGACCGGCTCTCTTTGGGCCAAATGTATTGGGCCAACATTTTAAGCTTAATTTGGCCCAGTTCTTTATTACACTATATATTTTGTATTTTTGGTGTTTTAATTATTTTTCAACCAATTCTTTTTTTTTTTGTATTTTTTGTATTTTATTTATCCTAGTATTTAAAATACTCAATTTCCTACTCTCACTAAACTTTGGCTTTTTTTTTATAATTTTCTACTATATTTTTTTATATTTTTAGCTATTTAAAGCTATTTTCCCTTTTTTGCTGATTTTCTTTTCTTTTTAAAAATAATTAATAAAAAATGCAAGAATTTCACCTATTATATTTTTTTTTATTTTTCTAAAATTTTTATTATTCAACACACGAAAATGCATTCAATATCAGACAAATCATGTAATTGCACTGAAAAAATCCTATTTATTTTAATTTTGGAATTCATTTGCCAAGTGTAAAAATCATGTGCTCACAATATATACTATATAAAAGTGCACTCTTTAGCTACAGTTAAAGTACCAAAGCAAGTGGATTGGATGGTTTTAAAAATCTTGACTGTTGCTGGTCCAAATACACAGATACATGGGGATAATGGCAAATGCAGAATCAAGCAGTTGTACTTGCAGTAAATTGGAGCATTACCTAAAGTTGAGTGGAAAGCAATCATGTTTAGTAATCTAGCTAGGCCTAAAGTATTGCTCTCCATGTGGCTGATCATACATGAGATAATGATGACAAATGATAGGCTGAACAAATGGAACATTAACATGGATCCAATATGTGTTTTTGTGTGGAAATCATCCAAAAACTCATGCTCATCTATTCTCAGAATGTACAGCCACCACCGAATTATAGGCAGTAATTTTCAACTAGATGCATATCATGAGCAAATAAAAGCATAGGATTAGCTAATAACATGGTTTGTGGAGAAAGCAAAGAAGAAAACTGTTGAAGGGCAGCTCTTGTGAATGGTTCTAGCTGAAACTTTGTATAGTATATGGACTGAAAGAAATCATAGAGTTTATGAAAAAGTACATAGAGATACTAAGAGCGTCATTAGAGAGATAGCATATATATGTAATGTAATACCATATGCAAACTTAAGAAGTCCTGCAGCAAAGGCTTTTCTAGGGTATAATAGATATATGTGTAAAAACCCGGTGAATCAGCCGGTTAATGATATGAGTACAGGGTAGAGTTGTGTATAGGTTGAGATGGCTACTATACGATGTAATTTGACTCTTTGGTGATTAATAATATTGTGAATTCCCAAAAAAAAGATTTCTAAAAAATCTGATATATTGTTTTGTGTGCAGAAAATTAAGGCTGAATATGTGTAAAAATTGTGTGTAAGAGTGAGAAAAAGTTTTCTTTATATAGTGTGCAAAAGAATGGCATCTAGAAAAGAATATTGTGACCTAATTCTTTTTACTGCAGAATAGTACAACACTTCTGCACAATTTTTTGTCCTTTTTCCTTATCCAAAACCAGTATTTTCTAAGGATAAGGACATTTGTGCCGTGTTCTAGAACTTTCCTAATCCTACCCAATATCAAACCCAATTTCACCCGTTGAATTAGCAGTGACTTCAGTTTTAACCTATATATTTAGGTTTAATTAAGTCCCTAAAGTTTCTATCTGTGAGCAAATTAGAACAAACAAGGACAAACTTAAAAAGGATTGAAAATTTGGATCAAAATGCCAAAGCAGGTCGAATGGGTGCTGTCTAAACTTAATAGGAAGAAATGCTTGATCGACTAAAAGAGAACTAGAACTGAAACTAACAACAACGCATTTTAATAGTAATAAAAAACCATAAATGCAACTACGAGGAAATAAATAGAATTCAGACTCTATCAATTTGCAGAAATTAAGCAACTAACACAATAAAAACTTAAACACTTTTTAATCCTCCTGGAGTAAACTGACTGTAAACAAGAAAAGATGAAATCATGGGAAAACAGATTGAACACAGACTAAACAAAAATATGAACCCCAACTACTGATTGATTCCTAAATGACCAAATGCAAAAGGTAACAACAAAAATATAAACCATGAAACAAAACGCCAAAATGAAAAATAACAAGAAGAACAGTAGGAAGATAAAAGAAATATAAAGAGTTTATCCTGAAATTTTAATCAATGTTACCGCTTCATTAACGAAAAAAGGAAAGACAAATATGAATGAGAAAAAACCTAATCAACACAAATAGAAAAATAAAATAAAAACAAGAAACGAGGGGAAGGTGATACCTAGTGAGGTACAGGAAGAAGGAAAGGACTTGGGCTCGTACAAGGCTGACTAACTCTTGGTCAAGTTTTGAAATGGGTCCAAAGTAATCGTTTTTGCTGGGAACGATTAGTTACCATAAATTTTAGACCCAAGTCATGTCTTGAAGTTCGAAAGATTAGAAGAAAAATAAAAAACAAGGGTAAAGGCGGAATCTCCATGAGGTGATTTTCAGTGGGCGATTTTTGCAGAGGCAGCGACAGAATATGAGGGCGGCTAGGGTTACCTGAGAGAGAGATAAGGATGAACACTGAAGGGGTTAGACTGTGGGGTCTGTCTTCAGAGAGTTTTATATTTAATGAACCCTCAGTTCTGAGCAGTTGGATGATCAAAATCCAACAGCAGAGATTAGCTTGTTACGAATAGGGTTCGTTTGGTATGGGAGTGAGTTGGACCGAAAAGATTTGGATTTGGGCCTAGATCTTGGTAAGGTTTGAGAACATATTTGGCACTTAAACAGACCAATTACTTAATTTAAAACCCCATTACAAATAAATCCATATTTCCTTTTTTTATAATTTTTTTAGGTAAAAATCCTACAAATAAATAACGGAAAATATATCTTCTTGGGATTTTATCGGAGTATCTCGTATAAGGAAAACATCACATGCTCACAGCTACCCCTCTATTCTCAGAAACATGAAGGGTTTTTGGGCAAAGATTAAATGAGCAACTATGAGGGATTTTTCTCGTTTGAAACTCTATGAGAAGTATCTTTTGGAAAACTCCTGACCGAACCTTACTTTGGAGGTTGCCTACCTATCCTTGGCTATAAAGGAATCAGGCCAGTGTAGTTCTGGATGTTTTGGTAGCTGGGACTACTGGGAAACTATGATTTCACTGCTATTGCTGTCGTTTCTGCTTGCCGAGCTCCTTTTTACATCGAAATAAAAGATAAAAAACTAAACTAGAAAAATCTATCCTACGAGTTACAAGATTCCTATCTATTAAACTTCTAATGTTTGATCTTGAGTGATGAATGGTTCTTCCTGTGATCTGAATCTTGATGCTCATTAGCTACAACCACTCGTTCATTCTTCTTCAGCTTTTGGATTAAGGCGGGACATGTGAAGGTTATGACTTCAATCAAATTATATAGTCCACATCTTTTCTCTTCTTAGAGTTCAAATTCTTTTCTTATTCTCCCTTTCTTTTGTTTGGGTTGAGACTTCATCTTTTGGCCATCTCAAACCATGTGCCTCACAGTGAAAAACCTGTTAAGGCAACAAAGAAAATGAACGAAAGAAATTTTCTGCCCTAGTTTTCACTAGGAAAGTTTCATGAATTATTGTAGCAAAATCTAGACTATTTCTTTATTTGAAAGCGATAAAAACGGGATGGTGTTTCCTTGGAAAAAGGAGATTAGGGAGTGGAGCCCTATATCTATAATGAAATCAACTAGGGGTTGGGGCCTTAAATTGGAAAGATTGTCAGGTTATGTTGGAAAGATGAAAAGGTCCATGGATTATATCTGGAAAGGAAAAGATCCTCGGGTTATGCTGGGGAGGTCTACAGGTTATGCCGGGAAATAGAAAAGGTCCTCAAATTATTTCGGGGATTAACTAGGGAATTGAACCCTACAACGAAAAACACTACCAGGTTATCTGGGAGTGACTAGAGAATGGGACCCTGTGTTAGAAGAACGTAGCTAGAGATTGGGGACCCTAGGCTACTATGATTTTGGAATTTTTCTTCTTCTTGTTTTCATTTGCTTTATATTACCTTTTTGGGTTAAGTTCTGCTACAGGACCATTTTGGTCTCTATACACCTTGCTTTTATTATACCTACTTCTTGCGAGGTTTTCTTAGATTGCACCTATTTTCAAATCAAAGAACAATTTGTCAGTTTGAAACGGTGGTTGGTTTTGTGGCCTTGATTTTGATCACTTGATCTCGGCACAAATCTTTTGCTGAAGTTCTTTACTGCCTGCTGGCTTTATGGAAATCGATTCTCTTCTAAAACTGGGTATCTTTACTTTTCCCCAAAATTTCACATGATTGTTAACATGTAAGGCTTAGTTTTTCATTTCATTTTGACTTTATGGGCATTTGATTTTGGAGTTACTTCCTTTTCAAGAGTTTCTAACTTTGGATCATCGCCATCAAGGCCAGTCGAGATCGACTTGAGGCACTTGCTGAGGCTTGGTACTTTTCCTTGAATTTTGGCTTTTGTTAAATAGAACCCTGTAAACCTATCTTGCCATCTTTTATTTGTATTAGTTTGAGAGAGAATTAAACCGAAAGGGATTCAAAGAAAAGTAAACAAAGGAGAGGATACTGAATTTAACAAGAAGTGTCCCTTTCGGGGAAGAAAAAATGACTTATTTGGAGTGCATACAGAATTCAAAAGACATGATATGCTTCTTGGACTGGATACCTAATCGGCGCAACCGTCCAACTTCTCATAAACCCTAACGTAACTTGTTTCTTAAAACCAAGAAACCTTTCCAGGACTCTTTCATTGCAAATGGTTGTATGGGATTCCTTCTTCTCAACCAACAACGTCCTTTTCTGGGTTTTCGCCAATTGACCTCTCTTATTTTTCTTCTCACCATCGTCTTATATTTCTCTTCACGAGTTTTCAGTAACAAGACTCTCTCATTTTTAATTTCTCTACTTACCATCGCTTTACGGTGCCGGTGTAGGTTTTTACTAATAAGACTCTCTCACTTAATTTCTCTCATCTGGTTTTATCAGATCTAAGCAACCATATTCTCCGATTCTTGAACAATCTCACCGCTTGATCAGAAGAACTTGGACAGGATTTGGGGTGAAAATATTTTTGATTGAATTACAACTTTGGAACCTTTCTAGCGAACCCCCAACGAACCAATATAACATCTGCCCCAGTTTCACTTTTGGGGGGATTGAATTTTTGTTTTGGTGTGACTGAACCCCAGAGAGAGGCTGCCTGCGTATCCTTTTGGAATCAAGTCAAATGTAGTTCAGGGAAAATTTTGTATTTTATTTCAATTTATTTTGATTTTTTTTCAACAACATTTTTAGATTCCAAAGAGGGTAAACAAAGAAAAGTAATCGGCTCAAAGTGTTAGCAAAAGAGTTGAAGTGTTTGGGGTAGTGAGAATGAAAGATTTCTTCATCCCAATCTTATAAAATTATTGTTGCACCAAGATTAAACATAATAACATTTGATTATGTCTGCATTTATAGCTTTTTTGGGGGCATTTCCTTCAATGTCTCCCAAGTATAATGCCCCTTTTGGCAATAATTTTCTGATAATGTATGGGAATTTTTAATTAGGGGAGAACTTTCCATTTGCTTCCTTGTGATGAGGGAGAATTGTGACAACCCGACCCGTTGTCATGGGAATTACCACCCCGTTATGTTGTAATTACATGTTTTATGCATTTATATCAGTGTTAGAGTCTATCGGGTGAGTTAGGAGTGAATTGGATTGAAAATGAGGCATATAGCCTTTTTGAAGGAAACTTGAATAAGAAAAGTCAACCCGGAGTTGACTATTTGGTTAGAGGGCTCGCAATTGAATTCTGATGATTCGGTTAGTTCCGAGAGGTGATTTGTTACTTAGGGAGTGATCGGAATTGAATTTGGAGGTCCGGTGTAGAAATAGGCTTGAATTAGCTAAGGTTGAATTTTGGCGAAATCTGATCGGTATGTGAGATTTTGATCCGTGGGTCGGAATGGAATTTCGACAATTCTTGTAGCTTCGTTATGTGATTTTGGATATGTCCGCAAAATTTCAGGTCATTCGGACGTCGTTTGATCGGGTTTTTGATCGATTGTGTAATTCGGAATGTTTTAAGGAATTTAGGCTTGAATTCGATGTGAATTATGGGTTTTGATGTTGTTAGACGTGTTTTGAGGATTGGAACAAGTTCGGATAAGGTATTAGGATGTGTTGGTGTGTTTGGCTGAGGTTCCGGGGGCCTCGGGGTGTATTCAGAAATTGATCCAACGGCCTATCAAATCTTTACCCGAGCCTCCCCGGTGTAACGACCCGACCGGTCGTTTTAGAAAATTACGCCCCTATCCCTAATTTAACTGTTCCCCTAAGTTCATTTCTGCTATTGTGGGTTGCCGGGAGAGTCGGTTCCGAAAATTTGAGCATTTTGGGACACTTAGTCCCTAAATAAGAGCTTTGAAACTAGAAAACGGTCCGTAGGCTGGAACGGTGTTAAGACGATCTCGGAACGGAAATCCGATGGTTCCATTAGCTTCGTTAGGTGATTTCGGGGTTAGGAGCGTGTTCGGAATGTATTTTGGAGGTCCGTAGCTCAATTAGGCTTGAAATGCCGAAGGTTGAAATTTTGGCGAATCCGATCGATAGGTGAGATTTTGATCCGGGGGTCGGAATGGAATTCCGACAATTTCTGTAGCTTCGTTATGTGATTTTGGATATGTTCGCAAATTTTCAGGTCATTCGGACGTCGTTTGGACGGGTTTTTGATCGAATGTGCAATTCGGAAAGTTTTAAGAAATTTAGGCTTGAATTCGATGCGAATTATGGATTTTGATGTTGTTAGACGTGTTTTGAGGATTGGAGCAAGTTCGAATGAGGTATTAAGATGTGTTGGTATGCTTGGATGAGGTCCCGGGGGCCTCGGGGTGCTTTCGGATGGTTAAACGGGAGAAAAATCATGGAAATTTCAGGTTGAGAGTTATGGTTCTGTCATTTTCGCTCCTGCGGAAATGTGGTCGCAGGAGCGAGTCCGCAGAAGCGGATATTGGAGCGCAGAAGCGCATGTGATCGCGGAAGCGGACAGGAGCCCGCAGGTGCGGCACCGCAGAAGCGGTCAGTGATGCGCAGAGGCGGATGTGTCCGCAGAAGCGGAAGCTTCTTCATAGAAGCGGGTCCGCTTAAGCGGCCCTTTGTTCGCAGAAGCGGAAATGGCCGGCTAGGCCTGGAACCGCTGAAGCGACCCTTTGGTCACGGATACGGGAGCGTAGAAGCGGAAAATGTTCCGCAGAAGCGAAAATCGCTGTAAGTAAGTGTATCAGAAGTTAGAAAAATTTCAGAACATTTTAACATTTGGGGGTCTCGGCTTAAGGGCGATTTTGGGCGATTTTGAGGAGGAAATCAAGGGAAACCATCGGGTAATCAACTATGAACTCATACTATGATTAGTATTGGTAATATTATGCAATTATATCATGAAAATGGAGGAATTTGGGGTAATTATGGAGGATTTAGCCCTAGTCTTGGACTTTAGAAAATCAAGGTTTTGAATGGGCAAATGGAGTCCGATTTTGGTAAAATTGATATGCTCAGACTCGTATTGAGATAAGGAACCCGAATATATATTTTTCGTGATTTTTCGATAAGGGTACCGAAAGTCGGGTTTTGGCAACTTGTGGGTTTTGGTGAATTTTGAGTTAATTTGATTGGGTAATGCCCAATTGGCCTATTTTGATGTGATTCTATTGATTTTTATCGGATTCTACACTTGTGGAGGCCGACATTCGTGGCAAGAGGGTTATTGCTTAGCGGTTTTGTACCGGAATTGAGGTAAGTGGCTTGTCTAACCTCGTGTGGGGGAATTTTCACCCCTAGGATATTATGTGATAGTTGAAATGCCTAGTACGCGAGGTGACGGGCGTGTACATGCGCTGGTTGATGAACACGTATTTTATTCAGAAATGTTCGATGAGCGATATCCCTGTCTTTGGTTGTTAATTTGATATTTTACCCGGTAATGGTTAGAAGAGCATGATTAGGTAGCACTTAACTGTTTGGTTGCCTAACTGCCTTGTTTGAATTCCTTGTTAATTATTGGCACTATTTTTCGGTGAAGTTATAGTTGAGCATAATTATTTCTCTCTGTGGATTTCCTTAATTGGTTGTGTTTGTGGACTGCGGGTTCGATTCCCGGAGACCCAGGGCTGTGGGTTCGATTCCCAGAGACCCGACGTGATATTGGTAGGGACTACGGGTTCGATTCCCGAGATCCTGAGTTATTTATTGGTAGGGACTGCGGGTTCGATTCCCGAGATCCTGAGTTATTTATTGGTAGGGACTGCGGGTTCGATTCCCGAGATCCCGAGTTATTTATTGGTAGGGACTGCGGGTTCGATTCCCGAGATCCTGAGTTATTTATTGGTAGGGATTGCGGGTTCGATTCCCGAGATCCTGAGTTATTTATTGGTAGGGACTGCGGGTTCGATTCCCGAGATCCTGAGTTATTTATTGGTAGGGACTGCGGGTTCGATTCCCGGAGATCCTGAGTTATTGATATATTATTGAGACATGGGCTGCGGGTTCGATTCCGGAGACCCAGAGGTACTGAGAATGGGACTGTGGGTTCAATTCCCACGGATCCTGGATTTGTTTATTTGAGTTGGTTATTTGTTATTAGCTTGATTGTAGACAGTTTCAGTAAACATCGTAAATGTTGTTATTTTGGAAATTTTGTTGTTATCTGTTAAACTGTTTATTTTGTTGTCATCATTTATGTTATTGTTCTCTCGGTAGGGCCCTGACCTTCCTCGTCACTACTCCATCGAGATTAGGATTGGCACTTACTGAGTACCGCCGTGGTGTACTCATGCTACTCTTGCACACTTTTGTTGTGCAGATCCAGGCACATCAGGACAGGCTTAGCTTAGGTGATTCTGCAGCTTTCTGGGAAACTTCGAGGTATGATCCGCTACGTCCGCGGATCCGGAGGCTTCCCTCTATTCTAGTATTACTAGTTGACATTTTCTTCATTTCGTTGTTAGATACTCTTTACACATAGAGCCACAGTTGTATTTCTCTTTTAGTCTGTGTTACCGTGGGGTTCAGGATCTTGGTAGTGTTTATTTATTGTGTGACGGATGTATGTGCCAAGTGGCACGGATTACATATCTTTATGTTATTTTCCGCTGTTTCTTATTTAAGTAATTAAAACTTATAGATTTCGCAATGTGTTAGGCTTACCTAGTCGTGGGGATTGGGTGCCATCACGACAGGTTCACAATTGGTGAACTAGGGTCGTGACAAGTTGGTATCAGAGCTCTAGGTTCATAGGAGTCACGGGACACAGACCGGTTACTTAGAGTCTCGCTGATCGATACGGAGACGTCTGTATTTATCTACGAGGGGCTATGTAACTGTTTAGGAAACTCTTCATTTCTTTTGGATTCCTTGTCGTGCGACATTTTTGGCATCAAAAATCTAAACTACTGCTTTCTATTCTCTCACGGATGGTGAGGACACGAGCTAACCGCGATGATCAGGTACCCGCGCCCCCTGTTGCTGCCGTCAGAGGCCGGGGCCGAGGTAGAGGACGAGGACGCGCCCGAGGTGCGGCCACAGCACCATCGCGCGCTGCCGCTGAGGTGCCACCGGTAGACCAGGTTGGAGCGCAGGCACCTGGTACACCGACTACAGCTGCTACTACTCCGGCGCTACAGGAGACCCTGGCTCAGTTCATGAGCATGTATACCACTTTGGCCCGGGCGGGATTGCTTCCTCTTGTTGCGGCTACATCTCGGGCCGGGGGGGGCCCGGACTCCCGTAGCCGTTACTCGGGAGCGGCGTGTGCCGGTGGGACATGTTCCGGATGTTTTGGTTATGCCTCTGCCGCCCCGACGACAACCGGGAGGTGGACCAGTACACTGCGAGGACGAGTAGCGTAGATTAGAGAGGTTCGAAAATATGATCCTCCGGTGTTTAGTGGCCCTGGCTTCGGATGATGCATTGGGTTTTCGGAAGAGTGTCATCGTATCCTTCGTACTATGGGGATTGTGGAGACCGGCGGGGTTTCCTTCACTGCTTTTCGGTTTCGCGGGGCTCATGATTGGTGGCGCACGTATGAGTTGGATAGTCCGGAAGAGTCTGCTTCATTGATTTGGACGCAGTTTTCAGATCTATTTTTGAGGGAGTTTGTTCCACCGAGCCTTAGGGATTCTTGGCGCTCGGAGTTTGAGCGGTTGCGACAGAGCTCCATGTCAGTATCGGAGTATGCCATCAGTTTCACCCGTCTGGCCAAGCATGCACCGGCCTTGGTAGCCACGGTTCGGGAGAGAGTACGGAGATTTATTGAGGGCATGATTCCGCCTATCCGATCCAGCATGGCCAGAGAGTTGGAGACGGATATATCTTATCAGCAGGCAGTTAGCATTGCCAGGAGGATCGAGAGTATGCTCCCTAGAGAGCGTGGAGATAGAGAGGCCAAGAGGTCTCGTGAGTCGGGCCATTTCTCCTGGTGCCCGCACTTCAGCAGCCGGTCGTTTTAGCAGGGGATATTCCGGTCGTCCGGTTCACTCAGCATTGCCCGCAGCCGGTAGCACTCCAGGTCTTCCAGCACCACAGGAGCCTTATTATGCTCCCCCAGTTTCCAGTGCACCTCCTGCGCGGGGTCCTTCCAGGGGTCAGACTAGTGGGGGTGAGGCCGGTCAGTCTCAGTCACCGTGTCCTCCCAGAGCTTGCTTTGGGTGTGGGGATACTCGCCATCTGGTTAGGGAGTGCCCCAGGCGTAGGAGGGGAGCACCTCATCAGTCTTCGCAGCCTCAGCATGGTTCTCAGGGCTAGCAGGCTATCACTCCAGCTCCAGCTGCCACTCCACCTTCCCAGCCAGCTAGGGGCGGGGGTCAGGGTGCTAGAGGCCACCCTCGAGAGGGGGACGAGCCAAATTCTATGCTATTCCTGATCGCGCTGCGGCTGTTATGTCTGATTCTGTTATCACAGGTATTATTATGGTTAGTCACATGGAGGCATCGGTTCTATTCGACCCCGGTTCCACTTTTTCATATGTGTCTTCTTACTTTGCTTCTCATATGGGTGTGCCTCGGGATTCTTTGAGTGCCCCCATTTATGTTTCCACTCCGGTGGGTGATTCTTTGGCTGTGGACCGCGTATATCGGTCGTGTTTGGTTACCATTTGTGATTTTGAGACCAGAGCGGATCTATTGCTGCTTGGGATGGTCGATTTTGATATTATTCCTGGGCATGGACTGGTTGTCGCCCCATTATGCTATTCTTGATTGTCACGCCAAGACCGTGACGCTGGCTATGCCGGGCATTCCACGTATTGAGTGGAGTGGTACTCTAGATCACACCCCTAGCCGTGTTATTTCTTTTCTCAGAGCTCAGCGTATGGTTGAGAAGGGATGTGCTGCTTATCTAGCCTATGTGCGGGACGTCGGTATTGACACTCCCTCTATTGATTCCGTTCATGTGGTACGTGACTTTGCTGATGTATTTCCAGCTGATCTTCCGGGCATGCCGCCTGACAGAGACATTGACTTTGCTATTGACTTGTTGCCGGGCACTCAGCCCATTTCTATTCCACCGTACCGTATGGCTCCTCCTGAGTTGAAGGAGTTGAAGGATCAGTTACAGGAGTTATTGGGCAAGGGTTTTATTCGACCCGGTGTTTCGCCTTGGGGTGCTCCTGTATTGTTTGTGAAGAAAAAGGACGGTTCTATGCGTATGTGTATTGACTATCGTCAGCTGAATAAGGTTACAGTGAAGAACCGGTATCCTTTGCCCGTATTGATGATTTATTTGACCAGTTACAGGGCGCACAGGTGTTTTCTAAGATTGATTTGCGCTCTGGGTATCACCAGCTGAAGATTCGGGAGCCAGATATCCCGAAGACTGCCTTCAGGAACCGGTATGGTCACTATGAGTTCCTCGTGATGTCTTTTGGGTTGACTAATGCCCCAGCAGCATTTATGCATTTGATGCACAGTGTGTTCAGGCCTTATCTGGACTCGTTCGTGATTGTCTTCATTGATGATATTCTAGTATATTCTCGGAGCCGGGAAGAGCACGAGCGGCATTTGAGGATAGTGCTTCAGATCCTGAGGGAGAAGCAGCTTTATGCCAAGTTCTCTAAATGTGAATTTTGGTTGAGTTCTGTGGCATTTTTGGGCCACGTGGTGTCGAGTGATGGTATTCGAGTAGATCCGAGGAAGGTGGAGGCCGTGCAGAGTTGGCCCAGACCCTCCTCCGCTACTGAGATTCGCAATTTCCTTGGTTTGGCGGGCTACTACCGTCGTTTCGTAGAGGGTTTCTCTTCGATTGCAGCACCTATGACTAGATTGACCCAAAAGGGTGCCCCTTTTCAGTGGACAGACGAGTGTGAGGCGAGCTTTCAGAAGCTCAAGACAGCTTTGACTTCGGCCCCTATATTGATGTTGCCTACAGGTACGGGGTCCTATACCGTATATTGTGATGCCTCACGAGTTGGACTCGGTGCGGTATTGATGCGGGACGGTAGGGTGATTGCCTACGCGTCGAGACAGCTGAAGGTGCATGAGAAGAATTACCATGTTCATGATTTGGAGCTAGCTGCCATTGTTCACGCCTTGAAAATTTGGCGTCATTATTTATATGGGGTTCCTTCGGAGATCTACACTGATCACCGGAGCTTGCAACACTTGCTTAAGCAGAAGGACCTGAATATGCGTCAGAGGAGATGGTTGGAACTACTGAAGGACTATGATATTACTATTCTCTATCATCCGAGCAAGGCTAATGTGGTTGCTGATGCCTTGAGTCGTCGGGCAGAGAGTTTGGGGAGTTTAGCATATCTACCAGCTTCGGAGAGGCCTATGGCGATGGATGTTCAGGCTTTAGCCAGACAGTTTGTTAGACTGGATCTTTCGGAGCCCAGCCGGATTATGGCATGTGTGGTTTCTCGGTCTTCTCTATTTGACCGCATCAGGGAGCGTCAGTTCGACGACCCTCATTTGCTTGTCCTTCGGGATAGAGTTCGGCGTGGTGATGCTCGAGATGTTACCATCGGGGATGATGGAGTTATGAGGATGCAGGGGCGTATCTGTGTGCCCAATGTAGATGATCTTCGAGAGCCGATTCTAGCAGAGGCCCATAGTTCGCGGTATTCCATCCATCCGGGTGCCGCGAAGATGTATCAGGACTTGAAACAGCATTACTGGTGGAGGCGGATGAAGAGGGATATAGTTGATTATGTTTCTAGATGCCTCAACTGCCAGCAGGTGAAGTATGAGCATCAGCGCCCGGGTGGATTGATGCAGCGGATTGAGATTCCAGAGTGGAAATGGGAGCGCATCACCATGGACTTCGTATCCGGGCTTCCACGGACTGTTAGGAAGTTTGATTCCATTTGGGTTATTGTGGATCGGCTGACCAAGTCCGCCCATTTTATACCGGTGAGCACTACTTATTCATCGGAGCGACCGGCGGAGATCTATATCAAGGAGATAGTTCGGCTGCATGGTATTCCAGTTTCCATCATTTCAGATAGAGGCACTCAGTTCACTTCACGGTTCTGGAGAGCTGTACAGGAGGAGTTAGGTACTCGGGTGGAGCTGAGCACAGCATTTCACCCCCAGACTGATGGGCAGTCCGAGCGCACTATTCAGATTTTGGAGGATATGCTCCGTGCGTGCGTGATTGAGTTTGGAGGTTCATGGGATCACTTCTTGCCACCGGCGGAGTTTGCTTATAACAACAACTACCAGTCCAGTATTCAGATGGCACCGTATGAGGCCCTATATGGTAGGAGGTGCAGGTCTCCCGTGGGTTGGTTCGAGCCGGGCGAGGCCAGGCTGCTAGGTACTGATATGGTTCAGGATGCTATGGACAAGGTCAAGGTGATTCAGGACAGACTTCGTGCAGCCCAGTCTAGACAGAAGAGTTATGCGGACAAGAAGGTTCGCGATGTGGCTTTTATGGTTGGTGAGCGGGTTCTGCTTCGAGTCTCGCCCATGAAGGGCGTTATGAGGTTTGGGAAGAAAGGGAAGCTGAGTCCTAGATTTATTGGCCCTTTTGAGATTTTGAGGCGTGTAGGAGAGGTTGCTTATGAGTTGGCCTTACCTCCCAGCCTAGCCGGAGTTCACCCTGTATTTCATGTCTCCATGCTCCGGAGATACCATGGTGACCCGTCGCACGTGTTGGATTTCACATCTGTTCAGCTAGACAAGGATCTTTCTTATGTTGAGGAGCCAGTAGCCATTCTAGACAGGCAAGTCAGGAAGCTAAGGTCAAAGAACATCGCTTCGGTAAAGGTTCAGTGGCGGGGCCAGCCGGTCGAGGAGGCGACTTGGGAGACCGAACAGGATATGCGCAGCCAGTACCCTCATCTTTTCACTACTCCGGGTATGTTTTCTATGCTCGTTCGAGGACGAACGAATCTTTAAGTGTGGGAAGATCTAACGACCCGACCGGTCGTTTTAGAAAATTACGCCCCTATCCCTAATTTAACTGTTCCCCTAAGTTCATTTCTGCTATTGTGGGTTGCCGGGAGAGTCGGTTCCGAAAATTTGAGCATTTTGGGACACTTAGTCCCTAAATAAGAGCTTTGAAACTAGAAAATGGTCCGTAGCTGGAACGGTGTTAAGACGATCTCGGAACGGAAATCCGATGGTTCCATTAGCTTCGTTAGGTGATTTCGGGGTTAGGAGCGTGTTCGGAATGTATTTTGGAGGTCCGTAGCTCAATTAGGCTTGAAATGCCGAAGGTTGAAATTTTGGCGAATCCGATCGATAGGTGAGATTTTGATCCGGGGGTCGGAATGGAATTCCGACAATTTCTGTAGCTTCGTTATGTGATTTTGGATATGTCCGCAAATTTTCAGGTCATTCGGACGTCGTTTGGACGGGTTTTTGATCGAATGTGCAATTCGGAAAGTTTTAAGAAATTTAGGCTTGAATTCGATGCGAATTATGGATTTTGATGTTGTTAGACGTGTTTTGAGGATTGGAGCAAGTTCGAATGAGGTATTAAGATGTGTTGGTATGTTTGGATGAGGTCCAGGGGGCCTCGGGGTGTTTTCGGATGGTTAAACGGGAGAAAATTGTGGAAAAATTGCAGGTTGGGATCCTGGTTCTGTTGTTTCCGCTCCTGCGGAATTTTGGACGCAGGAGCGTGTCCGCAGAAGCGGATAAGGGAGCGCAGAAGCGCTGGCATCGCAGAAGCGGAAGGCTAGCCGCTTAGGCGGGTCCGCAGAAGCGGACACTTAGCCGCAGAAGCGGAAATTTCCGCAGGAGCGGTCAAGGCTTCGCAGAAGCGGACGCGCAGAGGCGGTCCATATGTCGCAGAAGCGGAAATGGCCGGCTAGGCCTGGAACCGCAGAAGCGACCCTTTGGTCGCGGATACGAGAGCGTAGAAGCGGAAAATGTTCCGCAGAAGCGAAAATCGCTGTAAGTAAGTGTATCAGAAGTTAGAAAAATTTCAGAACATTTTAACATTTGGGGGTCTCGGCTTAAGGGCGATTTTGGGCGATTTTGAGGAGGAAATCAAGGGAAACCATCGGGTAATCAACTATGAACTCATACTATGATTAGTATTGGTAATATTATGCAATTATATCATGAAAATGGAGGAATTTGGGGTAATTATGGAGGGTTTAGCCCTAGTCTTGGACTTTAGAAAATCAAGGTTTTGAATGGGCAAATGGAGTCCGATTTTGGTAAAATTGATATGCTCAGACTCGTATTGAGATAAGGAACCCGAATATATATTTTTCGTGATTTTTCGATAAGCGTACCGAAAGTCGGGTTTTGGCAACTTGTGGGTTTTGGTGAATTTTGAGTTAATTTGATTGGGTAATGCCCAATTGGCCTATTTTGATGTGATTCTATTGATTTTTATCGGATTCTACACTTGTGGAGGCCGACATTCGTGGCAAGAGGGTTATTGCTTAGCGGTTTTGTACCGGAATTGAGGTAAGTGGCTTGTCTAACCTCGTGTGGGGGAATTTTCACCCCTAGGATATTATGTGATAGTTGAAATGCCTAGTACGCGAGGTGACGGGCGTGTACATGCGCTGGTTGATGAACACGTATTTTATTCAGAAATGTTCGATGAGCGATATCCCTGTCTTTGGTTGTTAATTTGATATTTTACCCGGTAATGGTTAGAAGAGCATGATTAGGTAGCACTTAACTGTTTGGTTGCCTAAACTGCCTTGTTTGAATTCCTTGTTAATTATTGGCACTATTTTTCGGTGAAGTTATAGTTGAGCATAATTATTTCTCTCGGTGGATTTCCTTAATTGGCTGTGTTTGTGGACTGCGGGTTCGATTCCCGGAGACCCAGGGCTGTGGGTTCGATTCCCAGAGAACCGACGTGATATTGGTAGGGACTACGGGTTCGATTCCGAGATCCCGAGTTATTTATTGGTAGGACTGCGGGTTCGATTCCCGAGATCACGAGTTATTTATTGGTAGGGACTGCGGTTCGATTCCCGAGATCTCGAGTTATTTATTGGTAGGGACTGCAGGTTCGATTCCCGAGATCTTGAGTTATGGAGACCCAGGGCTGTGGGTTCGATTCCGAGATCCTGAGTTATTTATTGGTAGGGGCTGCGAGTTCGATTCCGAGATCCTGAGTTATTTATTGGTAGGAGCTGCGGGTTCGATTCCCGAGATCTCGAGTATTTATTGGTAGGGACTGCGGGTTCGATTCCGGAGATCCCGAGTTATTGTGATATTATTGAGACATGAGGCTGCGGGTTCGATTCCGGAGACCCGAAGTTGAGAATGGGACTGGGGGTTCAATTCCCACGGATCCTGGATTTGTTTATTTGAGTTGGTTATTTGTTATTAGCGTGGTTGTAGACAGTTTCAGTAAATGTTGTTATTTTGGAAAATTTTGTTGTTATCTGTACTGTTCGGTGTTATTATTATTATTTTTATTATTTCTCGGTAGGGTCCCGACCTTCCTCGTCACTACTCCATCGAGGTTAGGCTTGGCACTTACCGAGTACCGCCGTGGTGTACTCATGCTACTCTTCTGCACACTTTTGTTGTGCGATCCAGGTACATCAGAGCAGGCTCGTACTAGGTGATTCTGCAGCTTTCTGGGAAACTTCGAGGTATGATCCGCTACGTCCGCGGATCCGGAGGCTTCCCTCTATTCTAGTATTACTAGTTGACATTTTCTTCATTTCGTTGTTAGATACTCTTTACACATAGAGCCACAGTTGTATTTCCCTTTTAGTCTGTGTTACCATGGGGTTCCGGATCTTGGTAGTGTTTATTTATTGTGTGACGGATGTATGTGCCAAGTGGCACGGATTACATATCTTTATGTTATTTTCCGCTGTTTCTTATTTAAGTAATTAAAACTTATAGATTTCGCAATGTGTTAGGCTTACCTAGTCGTGGGGACTGGGTGCCATCACGACAGGTTCACAATTGGTGAACTAGGGTCGTGACATCTGGTTTTGTTATTTTCACTCCTGCGGAAATAGGGTCGCAGGAGCGGACAAGAAGGCGCAGAAGCGGAGGCGACCGCTGAAGCGGAGCCTGGCCCGCAGGGGCAGCTTCGCTGGTGCGAGAGGGATATCACAGAAGCGGTCTGGTGGTGTGATGGAGAAGTCCGCAGAAGCGGATTGGTGGTCGCATAGGCGAGTCCGCAGGAGCGGACTCCTGTCCGCAGAAGTGGGCTAGACCGCAGAGGCGGAGAGTATTTCGCAGAAGCGGTTCCGCAGGGGCGGAAAATGGTCCGCATAAGCGATAATCGCAGTGAGTTAATTGTATCAGAAGTTAGAAAATTTCAGAAACATTTCACACATTTGGGTCTCAGCTTAAGGGGGCGATTTTGAAGAGAAACTCAAGGGAAATTATCAGGTAATCAACTATGGACTTAAACTATGATTAGTATTGATATTATGCAATTATATCATGAAAATAGAGGAATTTGGGGTAATTTATAGATGATTTAGCACTAGACTTGAACTTTAGAAAATCAAGGTTTTGAATGGGCAAATGAAATCCGAATTTGGTAAAATTGATATGCTTAGACTCGTATCGAGATGAGAGTTCCGAATATGTGACTTTCGTGACTTTTTGACAAGCGTACCGAAAGTCGGGTTTTGACAACTTTGGGAATTTTGATGTAAATTGAGTTGTATTGATTGGGTGTCGTTCCATTGGCCTATTTTGTTGTGTTTCTACTGTATTTGATCAGATTCTACGCGTGCAGAGCTTGATTCTCGTGGCAAGGGCATTGCGGAGTAGTCATCGCGTTGTATTGAGGTGAGTAATAGATGTGGGTGATGACCAGCGGGTTCGAAACCCCGGTATACCACTTTGTGACGCTGTATAGAGGCGAGACACGTACTCACATGTAAGTGCGGGGTCGATTGTGATTGAGGACTATGGCTTAGTCCGACTTTTTGGCACTGTGTTATGATATTGGCTATTCTTGAGCCGTCGAACCTCCTTCTCGGATGGTTGCATACTATATATTGTGATATTGGCCACTCTTGAGCTGAGGAACCCCCTTCTTGGGCGGTTGAGTATACTTGTGGGCCGTGAGCCAGTTATTGAATCCCGCGAGGATCGTTATCATTGTCTTATCATATTGACATGCTAGTTTACTACTAGTCCGCAGCTATTTCTGTTAACATGATTATTTCCAATCTCTGGAACTTGATATTTCTGTTTTCAACTGAAAATGATAAAAGATGTTTTCAAAACTACTTTTGAGCCTGCGAGGCTGTGATTGTATATTAGCTGACTAGTAGTGGATCGGGCTGCGCGCCGTAGCGGTACATATGTTGGATCGGACTGCACGCCGCAGTGATATTGTGCTTGGGCTGTAGGAGCCCCTCCGGAGTCTGAACCCCCACGGTGAGCACGGGTACCCAAATTGGATCGGGCTACGCGCCGTAGCGGTCATATCATGCATTGCATTGCATTTAGCTACATCTGCTAGCTGTTATACTATTTTTGCTGGTACTTGTTGGTACAGGTACAGTTGATATTGATTCTGTGACAGGGTATTTGATTACAGCTTTACATAGTGCTTTATTGCGAATTTCTTATCCGCGCTGTCTTACCCCTGTTTATTACCACTGAGTCTGGCAGTACTCATTTTACTCCCTACACCTTGTGTGCAGATCCAGGTACCTCTCAGCGGACCTGATTCGGTAGCCGCTCGAAGGCATCGTGTGGGACAGTTGAGGTAGCTGTAGCGTCCGCAGGACCTTACTCCCCCTTCTAGCTATCATTTCTTATCTTGTTGTCTTTTCTTTTCCGCACTGAGTTTGTTATAAACTTTATTACACTTATGTTCTTTAGAGGCTCATGACTCTTGACCCTTCGGTCTATGGGGGTTGCACGTGTTGGGACTTGGTTCCCTATTTTTAATATATCTATCATTGTTGAATTATTCGGTTATGCTTAAATTGGATAAAGTGAGCTTATAGCTCCGTGATTGTTGTTAATTGGTCAGGCTGGCCTAGCAGTGTGCTGGGCGCCATCACGACCGGATTTCGGGTCGTGACAAGAATACGCCTCAAAATGAGTTTTACCACTTCAAAGTTCCTAGGCCGCAATTTTTATTACAGGCACGGGCCATTCTTTGTTGATACAACTGCCCGTGGCAAACTGAAACCATCCGTTTCATCAATCAGGTTTTACTATTCTAAATGGGTCTTGATCCACTCACTATCCTCAATTTAAGCCTCAACAATGATTCAAAGAGATGGAATTTGAACCTCTGCGGGTATTATGGCTTCAGTGCCATAAACCATTAGATATGAGATTGCTCTGTCTGTTGTGGGCACAATTGTGTGATATCCCAACAATGCAAACGACAACTTTTCATGCCATTGCCTGGAACTTTGGATCATCTTCCTAAGAATCTTCTTAATGTTTTTGTTTGCTGCTTCAACGACACCATTAGATTTGGACCAATAAGGGGTAGAGTTACGATGAGTGATCTTGAATTGTTTGCATATCTCCCTCATTAAATGACTATTCGAGTTTGCAGCATTGTCCGTAATAGTTGTAGGGATACCAAAATGGCAGATGATATTAGAGTGCACGAAATCCACTATTGCTTTCTTATTAACTGCTTTGAGAGTGACTACTTCAACCCATTTTGTGAAGTAGTAAATGGAAACCATTATGAATCTATGGCTATTTGAAGCTTTTGGCTTGTTTGACCCAATGACATTCATACCCCAAACAACGAACGGTCACGGTGCTAACATAGGATGCAGTTCTATATGTGGTGCATGAATCAGGACACCGTGCACCTGACACTGATGAAATTTTTGAAAAAAAACTGAAGCAATATTTTTCCATATTCATCCAATAATAGCCTGCTCGAAGGATTTTCTTTGCCAAGATATATCCAATAATGTGGGGTCCACATACTCCTATGTGCATTCCATGCACATCCACACATCTTAACAAGTACCTCGTCGCTCAAGAGAAACCGCTGGCAAGCCTTCTAATGGTTCTCTTTTGGTTTCTATTAGCTTGCTCGGGATATTCTTTGTTTTCAAGAATCTCTTGATATCATGGATGAACATTTGGTTCCACCTCAAATGTATTGCAAAAACCACGCCTTTCTCAGATTTGGATTTCCAACGGGTCAATGTGGATATTGCCTGGATATGTCAACATTGAGTCTAAAGTAGCGAGTGCATCGGCTAACTCATTGTGAAAACGAGGAATGTACCTAAACTCGACTGACCTGAACCACTTGCTAAGATCTTCAACATGTTGTCTATAGGTAATAATCTTGAAATCTCGAGTTTCCCATTCACCCTGAGCTTGTTAGATAATCAAGTCTGAATCTCCCATGATCAACAGTTCTTCCACATTCTTGGTCGATTGCCATATTCATACCCATAATGTAGGCTTCATACTCGGCAGCGTTATGTGTGCTAGGGGTGTTCAAAACAGAACCGAAACTGAATACCGAACCGAAATTGAAGCTTAATAGCATATTGGTATTGGGTTAACGTCTTAATGGATGGGGAACAAATTGAAATTTTTTTAATGGCTTATCAGTTTGGGGGCGGATTATTCAATTTTCTTAATTGATAATCCGTTAACCCGTTAAAAATATAAGTATACATATAAAAAAAATTATCCATATATATATATATATATATATATATATATATATATATATATATATATATATAATCAAAAACCCACTGACAATGCTATTAGTCCCAGTGCTACGTATATGGCAAAGAACTCTCCTTTCATTCCTCTTGGCTTAGTGTCTGGATGTTCTCAAGTTGTGGCATTGACCTCAATTTGGTAATATTAGATTTTGAAAATGTAGGATTTTTACTGACGAGTAGCCATAGATCTCCACAAATTCAAAGACTTGAATACCATAATGCAAGATTGGAAAAACAAATCAAAAAGCTATAGAAAAAGCAGTAGGGGGCGTTACTATTAAGAGTCTAGTTTAATTTAGTGATGTTGGTTCAATTGTGTGCACACTAATTGATGACTCTATATACTTACAAAGGCATCGATATGGGAGACAAATGGATAAGCTTGCAGAATTAAGGACACCATGGACTAAGGCCCATAAGCATAAACATAAATAAAATTCTAGCCAGATAATTTATCTATTACGGTGTCTCTTCCGCTTTGTCCCTCTTAGTACGTTGATCATCTATTTAACATACAGAGACTAATTTTTATTTTGATTGAATTAGGCTGATAAAACGTCCAATAACCGCCCGACAAGAGCTATACCAATATCAATCCGTCCAATATCTTATCGGGTGGCTAGCGGATTGATACATTTGAAAGTCGATAACCGATAAGCCAAGCCGTTAAAAGTAAATAACCACCCAGTCCGCCTGATAAGCAGCAGTAGTTTGTGCAGAAAATCTAAAGTCGGGTTGTGGCTGGATAATGATGACCAGTGGGTGAGATCAAGATTGTTGCTGGATAATGATGACCAGTGGTTGAGATCAAGATTGCCCCAATCCCAACACCTTTTGTGTTCACAGCTCCATCGAAGAAAATTTTGTAAGTATTAGTATCTTTTGATGTTATCTCAACTGAATTCACCTCCTCGTCTGGGAAGTAAGTATTCAAAGGCTGATATTCATCATCAATAGGGTTTTTAGCTAGGTAATCTACTAAAGCTTGGGCTTTCATTGTCGTGCATGTGACATAGACTATCAAATTTAGTGAGGAGGATGTGCCATTTTGCTAATCTTCCTATGGGCATCGTCTTCTAGAATATGTACTTCAAAGAGTCCAGCCTGGTGATAAGATAAGTGGTGTAGGCCAACAGGTAATGCCTAAGCTTCTGAGCGATCCATGTTATAGTGCAGTAAGTCCTTTCCAACAAAGTGTATTTGGCTTCATAACTAGTCAACTTTTTTATCAGATAGTAGATTGCATGTTCTCTAGTAAATATTTTTTTCAAAGATAATTTTTTATTATTTTTGATAGAATTGGTCTTTCCTGGCCATTATTTTAAAAAAGAAAATACATGACTTCAAAGTGACCATTTTTGCAAAAACAGCCTTGCGGCATCCTCTCGGGACATTCCGTTATTTCCAAAAATAGCATTACTTCGATTTATTGAAAACTATAAATTCAATATTTTTTTGGTCATTTTCTAAAAGGGGTGGTTGGACCCGTCGGGTGCCTACATATCCCACCTAATGGCGAGAATCAAACCTGTGTAGTTCGGTCAGATTATTTTGTGACCAATTATTTTAACAGCATTGTTCCACCTATTTTCACACTTTCTTTTCTAATTTCGACAGAGTTTCGATATTTTTTATTCTAAAACTTCTTTCTTTTTGTTTTTTCAGGAATTTAGCCGGTCTGCATAATAATAGATGACAAATAAATGCAACATATAATATGTTCGGTCTTTGATATTCTAGGTCACCTGTCCTAGACGGACCCAACCCCTGTGTTGAGTCCCCTAAGTCAGATATGATGCAAATAAATGTCCTAGATCTAGGCTCAATATCCGGATATTTTCATGGTACTAGACCGTGTACCCGAGTGGACAACTCTGATCGAGGAGGGGGCTACGTACCGAGGACCCGCGGGGTCGTTCGGCTTTGTAACTTATCCGGCCTCTATTTCTTATTTAAGGTATGACACTAACAGAAAGGAGAGTCTCAACTAGTACGCACATCTCCGGAGGTAAGAAGAGAAGGATTTTTGGCACAATTTTATATATACAATCCACGTAATATCAAAGCGGTAAACATGTAGCACATTGATCAAAGCATATAATGATGTCAAATATCATCAAGAACGACAATTCAATCGAGCTCGAATTCTTAAACCCTGAACCAAAGTTCTGGGTTGCTTATCCTCAGCAGAGTCGCCAGAGCTATCACACATCCCTTTTCACTACCTCTTCTCCAAAAGGAATAAAGGTATACCTCATTAATTACTAATACACCTCAGGAAAGGATATAATGATAACAACGAGGAAGGAGTTTTTTCTATTTTAACGACAATCAGAACGGGATTTAATTTAGAGTGTCAGAGTCGCCACTTGGGAAGATAATGGTGTCCCAAGTCATTGGTTAATCCCGAATCCGAGGAAATTGACTTTGTTTTAAATAGTTCGCGAAACTAGAAATCCGAATAAGGAATTCTGTTAACCCGGGAGAAGGTGTTAGGCACTCCCGAATTCTGTGGTTTTAGTACGGTCCCTCAACTGTCGTTTTTGACTCATTTGATTTTGTTATATGCTTTTACATAATGTAAATGTCCCGTTTTGATATTTTAACGACTTGTGACGTCACGAAAATGCATTTCGAGTCACACCGCAACCAGTACGCCTGTGACTTTAATACGTTTCAGCTTCGCCGGGATTTAAGATTTGCGTCACACAAATGTGCACTCGTATTAAGGAATGTATATTTTAAATGGTTCCTATAACGACTACGGCTTATTATCTTTTAGGATAGACCGTGAAATTTTCTAAACGATCTTCCCGAGTCTATCATTTATTAACGTTCATATGGGGGCCCCGAGTACTTTCCTTTTATACGAGGCTCATCCCGTTAATTTTTAAAGTCCAATCCTATCAAGTTATATATTCTCTATTTTTGGTTTTTTCTCCTAATTATATTACTGTTTTTGTATTTTCAGAAATTACATCCAGGACCAATATTCCATTTTCAGGCTTGGACTTTGTGGACTGTATTAACAATCCATCTCACACAACTGGTCTTCAGAAACCCAGTGTACATATATTTCATTATTTAGAGGACCGGTAATAAATCTAGCTGGATCTGGGCCTATACTATCGATTAAGCCCAAATCAGATGAGAAAAATACAAAACAAAATTGAGATCTCATAACTATCATACAAATATTTATCAAACAATAGAATAAATCAACAAATGGCATTTTTATTTCATAAGGAACTAGAGTACATGTTTATCAATATTGATTCTGAACTCTAATTACCATTTATTAATAAAACTCGAACAGTAAACTACTATTTCATCTACTTTAAACAGTGATACGGTACTTAACAGTGCAGATTTGAATTGTTACTAATTACTGATACTAACTTTTACTATTCTGAATTGTTATTAATCTAATGTAAATGACAGAACATGTTGTAACTCGATTACTCATTTCGAATTATCATAATCTAACTAAAAGAGATTAGTTAATTACTATTTTTAGATTGTTAAGCATGTTTACTAAGTGAGTTAAGTTCATGTATTATCCTGTTTTTAACCTAAGTTTAATGATGATTATATCTATATTCGCACTACCTCTACACTATCTATTACATTGTTTCAGTTCTCATACAGTTTAGCTATTACAAATTATCCTATCGAATTATAGAAAATCTAATACATAATAACCACAAAATCTATAAAGTATAGCAGAAGACTTCATCCAAGCAGCTCATAAAACTTTCATTTCTTTAATTAACTGGTAATTACATTTCCGGATAGAAAATGTACCTGGTTCAGCAAGAAGAAGCTTATGAGTCTAGGTATTGGGTGAAGAATAGTCAGTGATAGCAGCAATAGAACAGTAGAAGAGTAGACAACATCAAAGCAGCAATATAACAGCCAAGTAGAATCCCCAAATCCAGCAATTAAGCAAACTAGTAAATAGAATTGAAGAAATCCCATAGAATCCAGCAGTATTGAACAGCAGGAAACTCTAATAGAACTCCTCCAGAATTTGTAACCCTTGACTTCTAACTCCTTAATTCAACTCAGAATTTTCTTACCTCTATCTCTAGTGTCTAACCTCTAACCCAGGCTCAAGTGAAGCCTATTTATAGGTGATTTGGGTGAAATTTTTAGGGGGAAATTCAAAAATCTTATATTTAGTTCCCTCCCCTTTATTCTCTTATTAATTATAGTTTAGTACCTTCATTTTATGTTCAAAATGCCTTCTAGCCCTTGCTGGAAGGTTCTAGGTAATTCTATTTGATTCTATTGAGGGTATATTACTATGCTGCCCACACTTGCTAAGGGTATTTCAATTATATCTTTTTACTATGCCTATCTTACCATTTATATTATGGTTAATTACAAGAATACTAGTTAGCAAAGTCTATTTTGTCCCTATAGGCTCTATTAAACCCTCAATTATATCATTTATGGTTCCCATTATGCCCTTATTATTATTATCTATTTACCCGACCTACTAAGGTCAGGTTATGCTAGGTTTAACACCTATTTAGCTATTAGCCACTGTTTCTAACATATTAGAAACTTAACCAGATTTCAGACCCAAACCCTTTTAATTTTAGCCCCTTTTTAACTGACTTAATCCTTTAAAATGTGGCCCCTTTTATTAACCTTATCTAACCAGAAATAGATTGCAGAACTAGCCACTTTAATGTTTCAGAAATGGCCAGACTAATCACACAGTTCCAGTTATTTCAATAATAGCCATACTTAGTCATTTTTCAAGAATAGCCAGATTACTTTAAACTAAATAAACTATACCTATCTTTAAAGATATAACCAAACCACAAAGCATGATAGGATTCAGAACAGTCTAACATATGAATCACATTACAAATATAGCCAATTCATGTTGTATTGCACACATAACCTTAATCATAAATCAATTTTCAATTAACTAGAACTCAAAGGGAATTTTTGATAATGGTTGAATCCCAATCAATCAAATTGTAATTTCAGACTAGGCACAGTGAACAAATCACATAAATAAGCACACTTAATTATGATTCATGTGTTAAATTTATCAAGAACCCTAAAGTGCTAAAACAGACTAGTTATGTATAAAGAACAAGATAGATCTTAGGCATGAGATTACCATAGACTAATAATAGAATATTCAGAAGACTAACAGTCAAGAACATGCAAAGGATAATTTTACAGAAGATTTAGAAGACAAATAGTCAAAAACATGAAAAAAGACAAATAGTCAAAAACATGAAAAGAGACAAATAAGAAAAATCATGCAAAGAATTATACAGGAGATTTTAGAAGACAAATAAAAAAGAAGCAAAAGGGGTAGGTTCACTTAGCTTTCAGGATCTGTATGCTGTTCTTTTTCTTTCTTTCTTTTCTTTCTTTCTTCATTCTTTTCTTTCTTCTTTCTTTTCTTTCTTTTCTTCTTCCTTTGTTATTTCCATGCTTTAAGAACTTGAAGACCCAAAGTCTTCTATTTTTCCGGATTTCCTCGAATGGGGTTTATTTTTGGGTTTTTAGTGGTAGAGGGGTGTTATGGGTATATTTGGGATGTATTTGGGGGTGGGTTACGTTTTGGGTGTTCACCGGAGATAGGTTTCCGGCGAACTTATTTTCAATATTCGGACAGTTCCAGGGTTTTTCGAGGCAAACCAACTATATGAGGTGAAAGACCTCCTTATAGTGGTCATAGGGTGTAAATTTGGGAGTCTAGTTCATAGGTTGAAGGCCACCGGCGAGATTTTCGGTAACTGGACTTTCAAGAAATTGGGGCTTTTTGGTTTTTTCCTAGGTTTTCATGGTGGTTGTGGTTTGTAAGAGTAAAGGAGAAAGTTTTTAGGGTTGGTTCTGGCCGGAAAAGGCCAGGGTCTCAGGCCAATCTCTATTGGAGATGGAGGTTGAAGAAGACGAAGAAGAAGAGGTAAGGCGACTAGGGTTTACAGGTTTTATGAGTGTATGTGTGTGTATTGGTCTCTCAATAAGAGACGAAGCTTTTATACTCTTTTGGGCACGAGTGATCCTGGCCTTTGGATCAATAGTGATCAATGGCCAGGATTAATTCTCCTCAAACGCTGTCGTTCCAATTAATGAGAGGCGAGCTGGCATCTGTTAGATCTTTAAATATGGACGGCTAGGATTAATTAGTAACACTATGTCGTTTTGATTTCTTTGTGAGACTTTGAGTACACCCGTCTGATCAATTCCTTGGACGGCCAGAATTAAGTCCATATACGACGTCATTTGTTTCTTATTCAAACTGCCGCATGAGATCCGTTAGATCAATATGTTCAATGGTTGAGATTAAATTGCCCTTTACGCTGTCATTTTGATTGAGCGTTTGGACTGGACGACCATTTCTCTTGGGCTGTGACATTTGGGCCTGTATTTTTGAATTCCAGCCCAATTTTATTGTATTTTGTGTATTTTCTTGCATTTTAATTGTTTACTTTATATTTTTTATTTTGTATTTTAATTTCTTTTTAATATTCCTTTTCAATTGTTGTTTTTCTTTTATTTTCCTGTTTTTGCTAATTTTTCTCGTATTTTATGACATTTTTGCCTTTTTTTCTTTTATTTTTTTGGTATTTTTTTGTATTTTTGTTAATTTATTTTCCTTATTTTTGTGACATTTTCTATTTAACTCTTTTTGTAGTTTTAATTTCAAGATTATTTCAACAACAAACACATAATTATTTCAATTAAACACATAATTGCACATCAAAAATCTTATTTTTATTTTTATATTGGAATTTATTTGCTTAGGGCAAAAATCATGTGCTCATAACCATAACTAGGTCCGCCTGATATCAGCCAAATGTGGGCAAACTTGATTAAAATCCCAATAGGGGCAAAGGGACTTTGGGTCCTTTCTTGTAACGACCCGACCGGTCGTTTCGAGCTCCGACGCGTCATTCAGCAGATTGAGGCCATGAACAGCTTCATCTCAGGTATATTGACTTGTGTGTATGGTCAGAATTAAAATTCAGGAAGTTTGGAGTCAAATTGAAATGGAAATTCTCATTTTGAAAGCTTAAAGTTGAAGAAATGAACTAGGATTGGAATTTTAAGTAAATGACCTCGGAATTGCGATCTAAAAGTTCTAGCATGCTCTTATGATGATTTTGAACTTGGGCGTATGTCCGGATTTGGTTTTTGAAAACCCGTGAGCATTTCGGCGTATATGGTGGAAGTTAGTATTTTAGAAGAATTTCATAAATTTGGGTTGGAAGGCATTTTAGAGTTATAGATGTCCATTTGGAATTCCGAGTCTGGGAATAGATCCGTATGGAGATTTGGAAGTTGGGAACGCGATCGTAAGTGAATTCGGATGTCCGGAGGTCATTTTGATGTCATTTGGCTAAATATAGGAAATTGAAGGTTTATGAGAAAATTCGACCAGAAGTGAAAATTTTGATATCGGGGTCGGAATGCGATTTCAAAAGTTGGTGCAAGCCCTTAATGTCGAATGTGACTTCTGTGCAAACTTTGAGTCAATTCGGATCGATTTTAGTAGGAAATGGGACAATTAATCTCTTTAAGGAAAGCTTAAGTTGGAAAAGTCAACCCAACATTGACTTATGACTTAGAGGGCTCGGAACTGAATTCCGATGATTCGGTTAGTTTGGGGGATGATTTAAGACTTAGGAGCGCAATCGAAAGTAATTTTAGAAGTCCGGTGAAGACGTTAGCCTATTTTGGCGAAGTTGGAATTTTTGCGGAATCCGATCGATAGGTGATATTTTGATATGTGAGTCAGAAAGGAATTCCGATAGTTGCAATAGCTTCATTAGGTGATTTTGGATATATCTGCAAATTTTCAGGTCATTCGGACATCGTTTGGTCAGGTTCTTGATCGAATGTGAATTTTGAAAGTTTAAGTTTAAGTTTGAATTGAATTCTAGGATTTTTGTGATTTTTGATCTTTAAGGTACCGTTTTTATGATCCGAGCAAGTTTGAATGAAGTATTAGGTTGAGTTTGTGTTTTTGGTTGAGGTCCCCAGGGTCTCGGGGTGATTTCAGATGCCTAACGGGCATTTTTGGTTTTGGAAAAAAAAAACTGTTGTTGCCGCAGATTTTCAGCAGCTTTTTGGCTAATTTGGGAGTTGATATCTTGTAATCTTTAAGGAATCACAAAAAGTATAAAACACAAAAATTGTAGACCTTCGTGTCTAGTTTCTAGAAAGCTAAAGAACGCATAATTTGGACATTTGTACTGGAAGTTATGATTTACGGAAAAGGACTGCTGGAGCAATAGGATGTACAACTTGTATAGCACAGGTGCAAGGTACAACTCGATGAAGCACGGGCAGATTCTTTTTACACGAAATTGGTTTAGTTATTTCATTGATTTCATTTCGTTTGGATGATTTTGGAGAGATTCAAGAGGGGATTTCACTGGGAAAATATTGGAGGTAAGTTCTATGGTCTAAATACGCGATTTTATCTTATAATCTTCAATTATTTCACTGTAGATGGGAGGATTAAGGGGGGATTTTTGCCCTAAGCCTGGGTTTTGGTAAATCATCGATTTGAATGGGCAAACAAAGTCTGATTTTGATAAAATTTATATGTATGGACTCTTGTTGAGATGAGGAATCCGAATATGTAACTTTTGTAATTTTTCGAGAAGCGTACCGAAAGTCGAGATATGTTGCTTCAGAGTTGGCTTCTGACATAGTTGTTAATATGTGACGACCCAAAGGGTCATCACTTATTTTATTAATCATTTCGAGCTTCTGAGGCCTTGAAAACCTCATTCTATGTTGCCTCGATTTATGTGCTCAATCCGAGCATGTAGCCGGAAAGATTTTGTGATAGAAAATATGAATTCTATGAGAAATTTGGATAAAAATGATATTAATATTGATATGGTTGACTTCGGTCAACATTTTTGGTAAACGGATCCGGACCCGAGATTGGATGGTCCCGAGAGGTCCGTAGAAAAATATGGGACTTGGACATGCGTCCGAAGTCGAATTCTGAGGCATAGAGCCCAAGTTATGAATTTTTATGTGAAATTGTTTTTGATGAAATTGTTAAAGGAAAATGAATTAATTGACCTTGGTATCGGGCTCGTATTTTGGTTCCGACGCCCGGTACAAGTCTTAAATATTATATATGTGATTTCTGTAAAGTTTGGTGACATTCGGATGTCGTTTGAGATGTTTTGGACCTTGAGTTCCAAATTAAGAAGTTTTGAAAATCAAAAGTATGAAAATCATGAGTTTGAGGCTTGATTTGATTAAAACGAAGTGATATTGGCGATGTGATCGCACGAACAAGTCCATAATGTGTTTTTGAGGTTATGTACATGTTTGGTTTAGAGCCCGGGGGCTCGGGTAAAGATTTGATAGGCCGTTGGATGAAATTCTGAATTTTTGCACTGCTAGTTTTTCACCCAGCTGTTGGCTTCGCAATTGCGAAGTATTTCTCGCAATTGCGAAGGGGACAATGTAAGGCAAGGCTCGCAAATGCGAACATTGATCGCAAATGCGAAGCCCCACTGACCCAGCCTTGTTCGCAAATGCAAACAATTGTTCGCATTTGTGAAAGTCCCCAGAACCTGCCTATGTTCGCAAATACGAACAAATGTTCGCAAATGCGAACATTCCCCATACTGCCTTGGTTCGCAAATGCGAACCACTGTTCGCAAATGCGAACACTGCCTTATACAGCTAGTGTTCGCAAATGCGAACTTCCCAGCCTTAGCTTATTTTTCAAACTCCAGAAATTGGTCGGGGTTCGCAATTGCGAACCCATGTTCGCAAATGCGAACACAGAGACCTGTAAAACACGATTTTCAGTCATTTCTTCAATCTTTACAAAACAAAAACACCCATTTGCGATTCTTCACGGATTTCTTCTTCATCAAAATGATTGTAAGTCACTTTTTACTTAATTCTTTCAATTCCTAACATCATTAAACATGTTTTTCATAAGAAATCAAAGATTTTCATGGTAGAATTCTTGTTTTTGTTAGAAAATAGGTTTTTTCATAAATTGGGGAATTGGACCTCGAATTGAGGTCCGATTTTGAAAGAAATCATATACATGAACTCGTGGAGGGATGGGTAACCGGATTTTGGTCCTAACCCCGAGTTCCGACCATGTGGGCCCGGGGTTGAAATTCACTATTCCGGGCGGAATGTTGTAAAAGTTGTATTTGGTCTTAAGAATTAGTTTGTTGAGTAGAATTGATGATATTAAATCAATTGTGTATAGATACGGTTGGATTGGAGCCAAATTGAAAGAAAAGACATTTCCACGGATTGAATTGTTCATAAGCATTCGAGGTAAGTGTTTGTTCTATCCTAGCTTGAGGGAATAGGATTATGTGTTATGTGTTATGTGATCGAGTGCGGTGTATGGGCTGTGGTGACGAGCATCCATACATTGGCGTCTAGTATGACCGTGAGTCGTTGGAAAATGATTATTTTGAGATATATTACGGATGAATTGTTATTGTTCTCCCTTGTTGGGACTTGTTGTGAAGATAATTATTGATTGCCCTTGATGGGACGGTTTATGAATTACTGTTTCTTTCTTTGCCCTTAACTGTGATTGTTATTTGGGTGAGGAAGAGTGATAATGCACGAAGGGTGACGCCGTGCCATGTTTATTTATTTATGCACGAATGTTAATGCCGTGCCATGTTTATTTATTGATTATGCACGAAGGATCATGCCGTGCCCTGTTATTGAACCATGTACGAAGGATCATGCCGTACTATGGATGTGAGGATGAGAGTAAAAGCACGAAGGGTGATGCCATGTAATTTATTTGTTTATTTGGTGAGGATGAGAGTAAAAGCACGAAGGGTGATGCCGTGCAACTGTTTGCTATTTCTTGAATTGATATTACTTGTGTTTACATTATACTTTGTTTTTCCTTGTGAATTTATTAACTGTGGTTAATTGTTGAATTCTTTGAGATATTCTTTATTGTGATAATACTTGGTTATTTCTTGTTATTCTGTGGTATACATATATATATTGAATTGCACAGGTTTATGTGGGTGTTTGGTCCTAGGCTTGTCACTACTTCGCCGGGATAGGCCAGGCACTTACCAGCACATGGGGTCGGTTGTGCTGATACTACACTTCTGTGCGTTTTTGCACAGGTCCAGGTTACGATCAGGAGCAGCAGCAGCAATAAATCGATTGCGTGGGAGTTGATCATATTTGAGACCGAGGTAGCTTGCAGACGTCCGCAGGCCCGGCGTCTCTCTCTTTATTTATGTTATTAGTCGTAGTCTCTTTGTTCCGAGACAAACAGAATTATGTTATATTTCCTTCAGACTTTTATGTGTAGTATTCCATAGTAGTTCGTGAGTTGGTGACTCCACGTCTTGGGTAGAGGATTTCAGTATGATTTTCACCTTGTGAATTTTTATTTCCATTTTGATAAAGCATTCCGCATTTATTTAATTAAAATTGTGTTAAAATAAGGATAGTATGAATACAGTGGCTTCCCTAGCTACCACGAGTAGGCGCCATCACGATCCCGATGTTGGGGGAAAATCCGGGTCGTGACAAGTTGGTATCAGAGCTCTAGGTTACATAGGTCTCACCACTCACGAACAAGCTTAGTAGAGTTTGAGAGGTAGGTACGGAGACGTCCGTACTTGTCCTCCAGAGTCTATTGAGTTAGGAAAGAGTCTCTCATTTGTTCTTTCTTGTCGTGCGACTTGTTCCTCAATTACTGATTGAATTTCTATTCTGTCCTTTCGCAGATGGTGAGGACACGCGCTTCTTCGTCCGCCTGACCAGCAGCCCGAGCCCCAGGCAGCTCCCGTGAGGGGCAGGGGCCAAGGCCGTATCAGAGGCCGTGGTAGGGGTAGAGCTCAGCCCCAGGCAGCTACTCCGGAGGTGGAGCCTCATATTGAGATTGACGAGGAGGTTCCGATTCCAGCAGCTCCAGTGGGCCCAGCTCAGGTCCTAGGAGAGGCTTTATTTACCCCGGATCTCCGGGATGCTTTGGTCAGAATAGCGGGATTCATGGACAGCATTGCCAGAGCGGGTTTATTATCAGTTGCCCCAGCCACTTCTCAGGCTGGAGGAGGGGCCCAGACTCCTATTGCTCGTACTCCGGAGCCAGTAGCTCCTCAGCCTCAGGCACCAGTGGTTCAGCCAGCTGTGGCCACTCAGTCAGGTACCACGGCTTATGCCGGAGATGGAGCGGCCATGACTTCTGATTCTTTTTGGAGACTTGATCGGTTCTCCAAGCTGTTTACCACTACATTCAGCGGTGCCACATCAGAGGATCCTCGGGACTTCTTATTCGGTTGCCATGAGATTCTCAAGACTATGGGGATCGTGGAGACAAACGGAGTTGACTTCTGTACCTTCAGACTTGCAGGATCCGCCAAGACTTGGTGGAGAGATTATTGCTTGACTCGACCAGCAGGGTCCCCAACTTTATCATGGGACCGGTTTGCGGAACTATTTATGGAGAAGTTTCTCCCTGCTACTCAGCGGGATGTACTTCGGAGGCGGTTTGAGCGCCTCCATCAGGGCACTATGACAGTTACACGGTATGAGACGAGATTTATCGACTTGGCTCGTCATGCGGTGGTGATACTTTCCACGGAGCGGGAGAGGGTCCGCGATTTATAGATGGGCTTAGTCGGCCGATTAGACTCCGGATGGCTCTGTGGGCGTGGGAAGTGACATATCATTTCGGGAGGCGGCCAATGCGCACGCCGAGTTGAGATGGCTCTTACTAGGGGAGGCGGTTATTCTTCGGATAAGAGGACTCGTCATTCGAGCGAGGTTTGGTGGTTCTTCCTCCGGTAGCCAGAGAATCCCTCGATAGAGGCCGGTCCTCCGGGCCTTTTCATTCCGCCCTTCGAGCTTCACAGGGGTGGATCGAGTGATCGTGGTTTTCGGGGCATTATTCGGACCGGTCTCCTATTAATGCTCGGCCTCTTCGGAGTGTTCGTGGAGGCCATTCGGGTCGTCGGGGCCAGCAGCCCTATCAGTCTAAGAGTTGCTACGGTTGTGGTGACCCGGGTCATTTTATCAGGTATTGCCCTTTAGCAGCGGGCAACTCTCAGCAGCGAGGTCCTCGTCCTATGATTCAGGCCCCAGCTGACCCTCAGCCTGCCCAGCCAACCAGAGGCGAGGGTAGAGATTATAGAGGTGGAGGTCGAGACCGTAGAGGTGGAGACCGTCTGGCGAGAGGTAGAGGTCAGCCAGTTGATGGTCGTCCTAGAGACGCAGCTCAGAGGGGAGGTGCAGATCCCCGATTCTATGCTTTACCAGCCAGGCCAGAGGCAGAGGCATCGGATGCCGTGATTACAGGTACTATTCTTGTGTGTGGCAGAGGTGCTTTAGTATTATTTGACCCTGGATCTACATATTCCTATGTGTCTTCCTACTTCGCACCGTATTTGGTCGTGCCCAGCTATGCTCTGGATATTCCAGTTTATGTGGCTACACCAAGTGGGTGACTCCATTGTAGTCGATCGGGTGCATCGTTCGTGCGTAGTTATATTTGGGGGTCTTGAGACCCGTGTTGATCTGTTGCTTTTGGATATGGTTGTAAGGCCCCGTAAAATTTTTGTGCATAAAACCTAGTAGCTGTGGCGTCATGGTCCGAATAATGTGTTAGGAATGCGTAGAATTCTTCGCGGCGAGCTTGCTCGCCGCGGTTCGGACCCTTGGTAATGATTTAAGTTTCAAAAATGTAGAGAAATAATTTTTCCGAAAAAGTGTCAAATGTGCGGTCAAGAATGCGACCGCAAACCCTGACATGCGGACCGCATTCTGACCGCAAATCGTTCCAGAGAGTTTCCCAAAAATCTGTCAAATGTGCGGTCGATATGCGATCGCAAGTCAAATCTGCGGTGCATTTTGCGACCGCATATCAGACATGCGGTCCGCATAGTGACCGCATTCCTTAACAGAAACTGCTCAACTTTGAGGCCATTCTGCGGTCACTTTGCGGACCGCATGTGGGTTCTGTGGTCGCATAGTGACCGCATATTCGACCCCGGCCCAGATTTTGTGACATTTTGACCCGATCTCTTCTTTAATATAACACCTTTCTTCTTCATTTTTATCATATCACCTCACCAAAATTAGAGAGAGAATAGAGGGTTTTTAGAGAGAGAAATCTTTCATCTTCAAGGATTGTTTCAACTACTTAATTCCAAGGGATTCTAGGGCAAGGATTCAACTTCTCCAATATTTTCAAGGTAAAAACCCTAACTATTTTCTTTGATTTTCAGTTTTAATTGGGTAAAGAGAGGTTTTCATATAGTAGCTTTTAAAAATAGAATTTTTACACTCATGCATGATTATTTAACTTGATTTCTAGTAAAAAGAAGTGAGTAGAAGTAAGAGTCTTCAAGAACAAGGTTGGCAAGAGTAGGATATCTTGGGTAATCATAAAGTAGGAAGAAAACTCATCACCAGGTATGTATGGCTAATTTTGATTCTTGTGAAATCGCCCTTATGTGTAAAATTGTTTGGCATGTGTTGATTTGAGAAATTGTATGTGATTAATTGATGTTGTTGTTGGATATTCAAAGTTGTTGTTGAACTATGAGTGTTGTGGTAAGAAATATGAACCGAAAGGTAAATGAGAGTTGAATTGGGTAAAGAATTTGTGGATAATGATTATGATGGCCTATATGGCACCTTGTGGAAAAGAAATCGAAACACTTGAGAATTGGTTTATTGTGGAAAGAAATGAAACAATTGAATTATGGAAAATTGCTGAATATACATGTGTGAATATTCTTGAATGTGGAAACATTGTAACTTGGTTATGATATTGGCTTGAGAAGTAATTGAGAACATGAAACAATGTGCAAGTTGCTTATTTGAACTTGTTGAAATTGTGTGTAATACCTTATCTGCTGTTTGAAATTGTTGTGTTTTCAACTGTAAGGCGGGGTCGTGTTGCGCGCCGCAACGTGGTGAAATAAGGTGTGGGTTGGGGTGATAAGGGTGGCCGAGGTAATAAGGGTGGTCGGGGGCAATAAGGATGGAAAGCGATCGAAATCGCTATTGAAAATTGATACATAAATCAATAATGTGAAATTGTGAAAGGAGACAACAGGAGAGTTTGCAACCTGGGGAGCACTGATTGCTCCTATGTTTGACTACTTGCAATTTATGTTGTTGATTGGTCGTTGTTCCATTTGTTGACATTGAATGTGCTTGTGTTGAGGCTTATCTGAAATGAGTAAAAGGTGGAAAACATGGTTGGTTGGCTTGATTAGTTTTAATGTAATTTAATGGCTTGAGTTTACTTGGGACAAAGTTTGTCCATACATACCAGTACAATTCAAGTGTACTGACGTCCCTTTTGCCGGGGACGCTACATTCGTGTCATGATTGTAGGTGTATCAGTAGCAGGCACTTCAGCTCATCGGCAGTAGTATCCTTCTCCTTCCACTGCCCGTTTTGGTGAGCCCCTTTCTTCCTCGGGGCCTTGTGTGGTTCTTGCCACTTCGGTTTGGATTTCATTTTGGTTTTGAAAGGTATAGCCGGAGCCTTGTTACCGGCAAGTATTGTATTTCCCTTTTTGTATCCTAGAGGCTCCGTAGACATGTAAGACTGTGGGATTGTGGCCTATGTATATGTATGGGGCGTTGTAAATATAAATTATGAACTTGTTAGTAAATAAATCACATGGTTATGTTTATGCATTGTGAAATCAGTCATTGTTGGTAAGATATTTTGGTTAATGAGTAACAGTCAACACAGGGGTAACGCGTGGGAATGGAAGGCACCCAGGTCCGCTTGACTGGGGCAACCCGGTCAGGCGCCGGTCATGTCCCTCGATTTGGGGCGTGACAATGGTAGATTTTGATGTCATATTGGGGATGGACTGGTTGTCCCCATATCATGCTATTCTTGATTGCCATGCTAAGACGGTGACCTTAGCCTTGCCGGAATCACCCCGACTAGAGTGGAAAGGTACCTCAAGCCACTCCGTTCGCACTGTTATTTCCTATGTTAAGGCTCGACGCATGGTCGGAAGGGGTGTCTAGCTTATCTGGCTTATGTTCGTGATTCCAGCGCAGAGGTTCCTTCCATTGAGTCAGTCCCTATTGTACGGAAGTTTCCTGAGGTTTTTCCTTCAGACCTGCCGAGCATGCCACCCGACAGGGATATTGATTTCTGTATTGATCTGGCACCGGTCACTCAGCCCATCTCTATTCCACCCTATCGTATGGCCCCACCGGAGTTAAAAGAGTTGAAAGATCAGTTGCAGGACCTTCTTGAGAAGGGCTTTATCAGGCCCAGTGTTTCCCCTTGGGGAGCACCTGTATTATTTGTAAAGAAGAAGGATGGCTCGATGCGGATGTGTATTGATTACCGGCAGTTAAACAAGGTGACTATCAAAAATAAATATCCACTGCCGAGGATTGATGATTTGTTTGACCAACTCCAGGGAGCGAGGGTATTTTCTAAGATAGACTTGAGGTCAGGCTACCATCAGCTGAAGATCAGGGCGGCTGACATTCCTAAGACGACCTTTCGCTCTAGATATGGGCATTATGAGTTCTTGGTCATGTCCTTCGGGTTGTCCAATGCCCCAGCAGCATTCATGGAGTTGATGAATCGGGTATTCAGGCCTTACTTAGATCTGTTCGTGATAGTCTTCATAGATGACATCCTGGTGTACTCCCGCGGCCAGGAAGAGCACGAGCAGCACCTCAGAGTGGTTCTTCAGACTCTGAAAGATAACCAGCTATATGCCAAATTTTCTAAATGTGAGTTCTGGATGAGTTCGGTAGCATTTCTGGGTCACATTGTATCAGTGGAAGGTATTCAGGTAGACCCAAAGAAGATTGAGGCAGTCCAGAATTGGCCTCGACCAGCTTCAGTGACTGAGATCCGGAGTTTCTTGGGATTAGCAGGTTACTACCGTCGTTTTGTAGAGGGTTTTCTTCTATTGCAGCCCCGATGACCAGGTTGACCCAGAAGGGTGCCCAGTTCCAGTGGTCAGAGGAGTGTGAGGTGAGCTTTCAGAAGCTCAAGACAGCCTTGACTACCACACCAGTGCTGATACTAAGGTTATTGTGATGCATCTCGTACAGGGCTTGGAGCGGTATTGATATAGAATGTTAAGGTTATCTCTTACGCTTCGAGGCAGTTAAAAATACATGAGAAGAATTATCCAGTACATGATCTTGAGTTAGCAGTAGTGGTTCATGCCTTAAATATCCGGAGGCATTATCTATATGGTGTGACGTGTGAGTTGTACACTGATCACAAAAGCCTACAGTACTTGTTCAAGCAAAAGGAGTTGAATCTACGACAGCGAAGATGGTTAGAGTTGCTAAAAGACTATGATGTTACTATATTATATCACCCAGGTAAGGCCAATGTGGTGGCCGATGCATTGAGTAGAAAGTATGCCGGCATGGGTAGTCTTGCATATATTCCGGTCAATCAGAGACCATTAGCTCTAGATGTCCAGGCCTTAGCCAACCGGTTCGTGAGATTGGACATTTCTGAGCCTAGCAGGGTGTTAGCCTGCACGGTCGCTCGTTCTTCTTTATTAGAGCGTATCCGTGAGAGGCAATTTGATGATCCTCATTTGCGTGAGTTGAGAGATACGGTACAGCGGGGAGGTGCCACACAGGTAAATCTAGATGATGATGGGGTATTGAAATTGCAGGGTCGAGTTTGTGTGCCCAATGTCGAAGGAATTCGAGAGTTGATCTTAGCGAGGGCCCACAGTTCGCGGTATTCTATTCACCCAGGCGCCGCGAAGATGTACCAGGACTTACGGCAGCACTATTGGTGGCGCAGAATGAAGAAAGACATCGTTGCGTATGTCGCTCGGTGTCTAAATTGTCAGCAGGTGAAATATGAGCACCAGAGACCTGGTGGTGTATTCCAGAAGATTGAAATTCCCGAGTGGAAATGGGAGCAGATCACTATGGACTTCGTTACTGGACTTCCTTTGACTCGGAGGAAATTTGATGTTGTTTGGGTCATTGTTGATAGGCTAACCAAATCAGCACACTTTATTCCAGTATCTGTCTCCTACTCGTCGGAGACGTTAGCGGAGGTTTACATTAGGGAGATTGTTCGTCTCCATGGGGTGCCGGTATCTATTATCTCTGATCGGGGTACGCAGTTTACCTCGCGGTTCTGGAGAGCGGTTCAGCAGGAGTTAGGCACCCAGGTTCAGTTGAGTACAGCATTTCATCCTCAGACGGATGGCCAGTCAGAGAGGACTATTCAGATTCTCGAGGACATGCTTCGAGCCTGTGTTATTGATTTCGGAGGCTCGTGGGACCAGTTTCTGCCATTAGCAGAGTTCGCCTACAATAACAGTTACCAATCTAGCATCCATATGGCTCCATATGAGGCGTTGTATGGTAGGTGATGTCGATCACCAGTTGGATGGTTTGAACCGGGAGAGGCTCGGTTGTTGGGTACAGACTTAGTTCAGGAGGCCTTGGATAAGGTCAAGACTATTCAGGAGAGATTGCGTTCAGCTCAGTCCAGGCAAAAGACTTATGCGGATCGTGAGGTTCGAGATGTAGATTTCATGGTTGGTGAACGAGTATTGCTCAGGGTGTCGCCTATGAAGGGCATGATGAGTTTCGGGAAGAAGGGCAAGCTCAGCCCTAGGTATATTGGTCCATTTGAGATTCTAGACGAGTGGGAGGGGTGGCTTACAGACTAGCTCTGTCGCCTAGCTTATCAGCTGTGCATCCAGTTTTTCATGTATCTATGCTTCGGAGATACCACGGCGATCCCACACATGTGTTAGACTTCAGTAGTACTGTCCAATTGGACAATGATCTATCTTACGAGGAGGAGCCGGTGGCTATTCTGGACCGGCAGGTTCGACAGTTGAGGTCGAAGAGTTATCCTTCTGTGCGTGTTCAGTGGAGAGGTCAGCCTCCTAAGGCATCGACCTGGGAGTCCGAGTCTGATATGCGGAGCCGTTACCCACACTTGTTTCCTGACTCAGGTACTTCTTTCTGTTGTCCGTTCGAGGACGAACGGTTGTTTTAGAGGTGGAGATTGTGACGACCCAAAGGGTCATCACTTATTTTATTAATCATTTCGAGCTTCGAGGCCTTGAAAACCTCATTCTATGTTGCCTCGATTTACGTGCACAATCCGAGCATGTAGCCGGAAAGATTTTGTGATAGAAAATATGAATTCTATGAGAAATTTGGATAAAAATGATATTAATATTGATATGGTTGACTTCGGTCAACGTTTTTGGTAAACGGATCCGGACCCGAGATTGGATGGTCCCGAGAGGTCCGTAGAAAAATATGGGACTTGGACATGCGTCCGGAGTCGAATTCTGAGGCTTAGAGCCCAAGTTATGAATTTTTATGTGAAATTGTTTTTGATGAAATTGTTAAAGGAAAATGAATTAATTGACCTTGGTATCGAGCTCGTATTTTGGTTCCGACGCCGGTACAAGTCTTAAATATTATATATGTGATTTCTGTAAAGTTTGGTGACATTCGGATGTCGTTTGAGATGTTTTGGACCTTGAGTTCCAAGTTAAGAAGTTTTGAAAATCAAAAGTATGAAAATCATGAGTTTGAGGCTTGATTTGATTAAAACGAAGTGATATTGGCGATGTGATCGCACGAACAAGTCCATAATGTGTTTTTGAGGTTATGTACATGTTTGGTTTGGAGCCGGGGGCTCGGGTAAAGATTTGATAGGCCGTTGGATGAAATTCTGAATTTTTGAACTGCTGGTTTTTCACCCAGTTGTTGGCTTCGCAATTGCGAAGTATTTCTCGCAATTGCGAAGGGGACAGTGTAAGGCAAGGCTCGCAAATGCGAACATTGATCGCAAATGCGAAGCCCCATTGACCCAGCCTTGTTCGCAAATGCGAACAATTGTTCGCATTTGCGAAAGTCCCCAGAACCTGCCTATGCTCGCAAATGCGAACAAATGTTCGCATTTGCGAGCCTTGCCTTACACTGTCCCCTTCGCAATTGCGAAGCCAACAGCTGGGTGAAAAACCAGCAGTTCAAAAATTCAGAATTTCATCCAACGGCCTATCAAATCTTTACCCGAGCCCCCCGGGCTCCAAACCAAACATGTACATAACCTCAAAAACACATTATGGACTTGTTCGTGCGATCACATCGCCAATATCACTTCGTTTTAATCAAATCAAGCCTCAAAATTATGATTTTCATACTTTTGATTTTCAAAACTTCTTAACTTGGAACTCAAGGTCCAAAACATCTCAAACGACATCCGAATGTCACCAAACTTTACAGAAATCACATATATAATATTTAAGACTTGTACCGTGCGTCGGAACCAAAATACGAGCCCGATACCAAGGTCAATTAATTCATTTTCCTTTAACAATTTCATCAAAAACAATTTCACATAAAAATTCATAACTTGGGCTCTAAGCCTCGAATTCGACTCCGGACGCATGTCCAAGTCCCATATTTTTCTACGGACCTCTCGGGACCATCCAATCTCGGGTCCGGATCCGTTTACCAAAAATGTTGACCGAAGTCAACCATATCAATATTAATATCATTTTTATCCAAATTTCTCATAGAATTCATATTTTCTATCACAAAATCTTTTCGGCTACATGCTCGGATTGTGCACATACATCGAGGCAACATAGAATGAGGTTTTCAAGGCCTCAGAAGCTCGAAATGATTAATAAAATAAGTGATGACCCTTTGGGTCGTCACAATCTCCACCTCTAAAACAACCGTTCGTCCTGGAACGGACAAAAGAAAGAAGTACCTGAGTCAGGAAACAAGTGTGGGTAACGGCTCCGCATATCAGACTCGGACTCCCAGGTCGATGCCTCAGGAGGCTGACCTCTCCACTGAACACGCACAGAAGGATAACTCTTCGACCTCAACTGTCGAACCTGCCGGTCTAGAATAGCCACCGGCTCCTCCTCGTAAGATAGATCATTGTCCAATTGGACAGTACTGAAGTCTAACACATGTGTGGGATCGCCGTGGTATCTCCGAAGCATAGATACATGAAAAAGTGGATGCACGGCTGATAAGCTAGGCGGCAAAGCTAATCTGTAAGGCAAGGCTCGCAAATGCGAACATTTGTTTGCATTTGCGAACATAGGCAGGTTCTGGGGACTTTCGCAAAAGCGAACAATTGTTCGCATTTGCGAACAAGGCTGGGTCAATGGGGCTTCGCATTTGCGATCAATGTTCGCATTTGCGAGCCTTGCCTTACACTGTCCCCTTCACAATTGCGAGAAATACTTTGCAATTGCAAAGCCAACAGCTGGGTGAAAAACCAGCAGTTCAAAAACTCAGAATTTCATCCAACGCCTATCAAATCTTTACCCGAGCCCCCCGGGCTCCAAACCAAACATGTACATAACCTCAAAAACACATTATTGACTTGTTCGTGCGATCACATCGCCAATATCACTTCGTTTTAATCAAATCAAGCCTCAAACTCATGATTTTCATACTTTTGATTTTTAAAACTTCTTAACTTGGAACTCAAGGTCCAAAACATCTCAAACGCTTGTCACGACCCGGATTTTCCCCCAACATCGGGATCGTGATGGCGCCTACTCGTGGTAGCTAGGCAAGCCACTGTATTCATACTATCCTGATTTTAACACAATTTTAATTAAATAAATGCGGAATGCTTTATCAAAATGGAAATAACAATTCACAAGGTGAAAATCATACTGAAATCCTCTACCCAAGACGTGGAGTCACCAACTCACGAACTACTATGGAATACTACACATAAAAGTCTGAAAGAAATATAACATAGTTCTGTTTGTCTCGGAACAAAGAGACTACAGCTAATAACATAAATAAAGAGAGAGACGCCGGGCCTGCGGACGTCCGCAAGCTACCTCGGTCTCAAATATGATCAACTCCCACGAAATCGATTTACTGCTGCTGCTCCTGATCGTAACCTGGACCTGTCCAAAAACGCACAGAAGTGTAGTATCAGCACAACCGACCCCATGTCTTGGTAAGTGCCTGGCCTATCCCGGCGAAGTAGTGATAATGCTAGGACCAGACACCCACATAAACCTGTGCAATTCAATATATATATGTATACCACAGAATAACAAGAAATAACCAAGTATTAACACAATAAAGAATATCTCAAAGAATTCAACAATTAACCACAGTTAATAAATTCATTAGGAAAAATAAAGTATAATGTAAACACAAGTAATATCAATTCAAGAAATAGCAAACAGTTGCACGGCATCACCCTTCGTGCTTTTACTCTCATCCTCACCAAATAAACAAATAAAGTACACGGCATCACCCTTCGTGCTTTTACTCTCATCCTCATATCCATAGTACGGCATGATCCTTCGTACATGGTTCAATAACAGGGCACGACATGATCCTTCGTGCATAATCAATAAATAAACATGGCACGACATTAACCTTCGTGCATAAATAAATAAACATGGTACGGCATCACCCTTCGTGCATTATCACTCTTTCTCACCCAAATAACAATCACAGTTAAGGGCAAAGAAAGAAACAGTAATTCATAAACCGTCCCATCAAGGGCAATCAATAATTATCTTCACAACAAGTCCCAACAAGGGAGAACAATAACAATTCATCCGTAATATATCTCAAAATAATCATTTTCCAACGACTCACGGTCATACTAGACGCCAGTGTATGGATGCTCGTCACCACAGCCCATACACCGCACTCGATCACATAACACATAACACATAATCATATTCCCTCAAGCTAGGATAGAACAAACACTTACCTCGAATGCTTATGAACAATTCAATCCGTGGAAATGTCTTTTCTTTCAATTTGGCTCCAATCCAACCGTATCTATACACAATTGATTTAATATCATCAATTCTACTCAACAAACTAATTCTTAAGACCAAATACAACTTTTACAACATTCTGCCCGGATTAGTGAATTTCAACCCCGGGCCCACATGGTCGGAACTCGGGGTTAGGACCAAAATCCGGTTACCCATCCCTCCACGAGTTCATGTATATGATTTGCTAAAAGCATCCATTTCAGTGGATTCTGGAGAGATGGTAAGGATGGAACTAGTAAAAAGAATAGGGCAGCAACTGGAGGAGGCTCCTGTCGATGATCTTTTGATTCGAGCTACAGATGGGAAAACTATCAGTTTTGGCGTGCGTGGATGCTGGTTCGAGGAGCTAAGGTATCGCGGAGCTTGAGTTTTTGTCGGATCGAGGTGGATAATACATGTAAATGATGTCCCGAGGGTTAGTAAACTCCGGACTTGCATATATTAGTGTTGTATTGAGGTGACTTACACGCCGGATAACGGGCGTGGGGTAGAGCACCATTAGAGATTGTGACTTGGTCCATCCTGCGTAATAAATACTAACACCTAATTGCTTGAAATTGATTTGACATCCTAATAAAAGATATTAATTATCATGAATGGGACAAATTATCATGCTTGGGCTTCATGCCGATTATTTGAATCCTTCAGGGATTGGTATCACTGTCTTGATAACACTGTACATATTTTTGTCTCGGTCTAAGGTTTTTAAATGTTATTTTGCTACTCAACATTTTTATAAGGTAATAAAAAACTTGAACAAGGTCTTAATGACATTTCTAGCTATGAGCTAATCTGATACTATAGCCCGAGGGGCTTTTTCTTGATTATTTGTTAGACTGATTGGGGCTGAGGGCCATATGTTAGAGCTTGACAATTTATGTGAGAATATGCACACACATGCATGGATCAGGCTGCGCACTGCAGTGGTATTTGGATCCGGCTGCACGCCGCAGCAGGTGTGATATTGATATTGTGCTTCGACTGTAGGAGCCCCTCCGGAGTCTGAACCCCCACAGTGAGCGCGGGCGCATTTGCATGGATCGGGCTGTACGCCATAGCGTCATATGCATTGCATGGCATATATACATTGGTTTACGTGTATTACACGGCATAACATTTAGCACTCAAACATTACTGGCACACATGAATTATTTGCCTTATTGACCAGATCTTCTGGTGGAAATTGTTAATGAATGCTGAGCCCGAGGGGCTGATTTGAGTGCAGACTTGCACTGCTTGAGACTGTACCCAGGTATTGGTATCTTATCATGAAAGAAAGAAAGCTAAAATTTGAGATTTCTAAATAATCTATTCGCATATGATGGAAAGGAATTAAAAGATAGTTCTGTATTGTGTAGCATGAGATAGTGCCTTGCATGATTTTCTTTCCTTCAACATTATTTACTTTTATTACCGCTGAGTTGGAAGTACTCACACTTGACTCCTTGCACCTTGTGTGCAGATCCAGGTACATCACAGCAGAGCTGATTCTATAGTTTCTCGTGAGTGCATTTGGACAGTCAAGGTAGCTGCCAGCGTCCACCGGACCTGACTTTCCGGCATACTTTTATTCATGTTGATATCTATTTCTGCACTTCAGTACCGTAGTAGACACTATCACACTTTATATACTATGTAGAGCTTCATGACTCCTGACTCCTAGTCTTTGGGAGGTTTTGTTGGTTTGGGACGTGATCCCTGTATTAGAATATTTTCTTTGTGATTATTTGATCTTGATTATGCCTAAAAGTGGTTAAATGTGAGATGCTCGCTCTGTGCCTTTGTTGATTGGTCGGGCTGGCCTAGCAGTGTGCTGAGCGCCATCACTACCGGGTTTGAGGTCGTGACAAGTTGGTATCAGAGCCTAGGTTACTAGGCCTCATGAGTCTTGAACCGGTTGGTAGAGTCTTGTGGATCGGTACGGGGACGCCTGTACTTATCCTCGGGAGGCTGCAAACCTTTTGGAAACACTTCACATTTCTTGGAATTCTTATCGTGTGTACTTGATTCAGCTTGAGATATAATTCTTGGAAATTCCTTCCATACGCCTGTACGCGCACTCGAACGCTCAGTAATATAATTGCCTTGATGGCTTGTGATTCCCTGTTTGAGGGGCGAGATATGATCTCCGTGATTTTATGTTGGGCCAGTCAGGAGGACTTAAGGCCAGATCTTTGTCTGTGACTTGAGCACCAGAGTGTTGATTTTACGAACTGGTATTATGAAGATTGTATGACCAGTATTGTTCCCAATTATGGAAATGGCAGCTTGATAACAGATGAGTTATTAGGTGTTAGACTCTTATTGTGATTCGTTGTGTAGCCCCTAGCTATGGGTGTGGTGAATATGTTCATGTCTCTTAGTGGAAAGGTAAAATGCATTACGTGTGGTAGTATGAGCTCATGCTCAGAAAGATCAAATGTGTTATGCTATGTGCATTATGATGTCTTGTCAAATTTATGATATATTGTTAAGATGGTTTTGGTGATTCTCTGGCAGGTGGATAAGCCATATTACAAAGGAAACTCTGTCGAAATTTTTGGAAAATTTGAGACTTAGAAAAGATTTTTTGTCACCTAAGGAATGGGCTTAGGTGTTGTGTGTGAATGAATACAAGAAGTGCAAAAGAATTAAGATTTCTGATGATTCGAGTCTCCGCCAAAGCTTATAAATGACTCGAGTTTAATCTCATTGTAACATTTCGGCATCACTTGAGTAACAATGCTATGAGTGGTTAAAAGTGCTTTGATGAATGGCTTCGAGCCAAGTTGGGGAGGTTACTATTAAATAAATAATTGAATAGTTGTGTGCTATGTGGGCACTGTCTTTAGGTATGTTGGGAAAATTCTAACAAGGTTATGGTGCTTCGTAAATGTGAAGAAATACTAGGATGTTTTGAACTACTGTTGGTAAGGAATGTTCGGTGTATAGAAAAGAAAGATAGCGAATTGTACCTCTAAGTAATCATGTTCTGCGATGTCAGAGTTATAACAAAACACGAGTGGTTTTGTTCAATAGGACAGTTGAATTACAGGTGAATAAGAATAAATGACGCCCGAGAATGGTTTTGCAGTGTTCAAGATTTTGCTTGTAACAGTCGGGTGCCTTAAGATTGTGTATGTGGCTAAAGACGGCGGTTTCGTTATAAAATATCAAGGCTTGCGTTATATCATGTGAATGATGGGTTTCTATGTATCCGTATTGGGAAATAATGATTTCAATTTCAAAATCGCTGGAAGTTCTTCAAAATAAAATGTTGTAGAATGTGTTACTTCTGGGAAACATTGAAAGAGTATTCAGTGGCCTATGAGTCTTCGACCGTGTGGTCTTATGTACGAGTCTCGTGGGGTAATATGAATTGAGGTATTTTGGTGCTACAGTAAAGAGAATATTAAATTTAAGATGAATCGGAAAGGAAATTGGGTTATCTGGATCGGGTGGTACGCCGTCACAGTTATGGTATCTGGATCGGGTGGCACGCCGCCACGGGTATGTTATTGGAACGGGTTGCATGCCTCAATAGTGTGATGTGGAAAATATAGTTTCCTATAAGTTACTTTGTATACAATGCTTCCTAGCTTCTAAGGAATAGTCTGTATTGGGTACCGCTCGGGGCATAACACATCGGTTGTGTCCATTCAGGATTTGATAGCATATATTAAATGTATCACCGCACGTGTGATTGATTGCTTGAGTTCAGACCTAAATATGTGTGTGGCTGACCATTTTGAGCATGGTGACTTGAGGTGCTCCATGAGTAATATTTCTTGGATAGAATCATGAGTCGTGGCAAGGCCACGTGATGTTATGACATTTCAAGGAGGGTTCAGGTACTCTAATTCTATGATGTGAGACGCGATCTCAGTTATGTGTTGTGATGGAATTGAGGAATTTGAATTACAGCTCTTTTGTGTGAGTCAGTTGTCATGATTCGAGTGTGTTCAGATCATTTCTTATTGGAGCCTGTGTTTTGCTCGTCGTGGCTTAGGCCGATGAGGAGGTGTCATATTTCCACTGTGGTGTGTTATAATCGAAATGATCGTTAGAGTCATTAATGAGTGCGAACATACGCGATTTCAGCTAGATAGAAAGGTAATATCGAGGTTTGGCTCCAAAATCCGTTGTAATATCAGTCAAAAGCGAAATGGCTTCATAAATTGTTGATATGAGGAATTGTTACAGTTTAGCCCGTGTTTTATTTATCGTTGGCAGTATATGAAAGTGTTGGAATAAGACTTCAACTAATAAGAGGTTTCCATCGGTATTTAGGTATTGTAGGCAACTACATTAAATAAAGAATGTTATTGTGGTCATATGAGTAAAGTGATGCGAAGTCTAAATTCAACAAAGTTATGCATTAATGTTTGGGTGCAACGTGTGGAGATTGATATGGATGTCGAATGATGGAAACAGACTTGGCAGGAAATTCAGGGTGTTGGAATTTGTCCTAATGGCTTATTCACTTGAATAAAGAATTATATCTCCAGAATTATATAGCTAATGTGCTCAACTAAGTAGTGGTAGCACGGGAAGGTGCATGCTGTGTTAAACAAGTTATTTGAGACTACATCACTGTAGTTCTCAGCACATTCGAGGACGAACGTATGTTTAAGTGGGGGAGATTGTAACGACTCGACCGGTCGTTTTGAGCTCCGACACGTCATTCAGCAGATTGAGGCCATAAACAGCTTCATCTCATGTATATTGACTTGTGTGTATGGTCAGAATTAAAATTCAGGAAGTTTGGAGTCAAATGTAAATGGAAATTCTCATTTTGAAAGCTTAAAGTTGAAGAAATGAACTAGGATTGGAATTTTGAGTAAATGGCCTCGGAATTGGGATCTAAAAGTTCTAGCATGCTCGTATGATGATTTTGAACTTGGGCGTATGTACGGATTTGGTTTTTGATAAACCGTGAGCATTTTGGAGTATATGGTGGAAGTTAGTATTTTAGAAGAATTTTATAAATTTTGGTTGGAAGGCATTTTAGAGTTATAGATGTCCATTTGGGATTCCGAGTCTTGGAATAGATCCGTATGGTGATTTTGGAGTTGGGAACGATATCGGAAGTGAATTCGGATGTCCGGATGTCATTTTGAAGTCATTTGGCTAAACATAGGAATTTGAAGGTTTATGAGAAAATTCGACCGGAAGTGAAATTTTTTATATCGAGGTCGGAATGTGATTCCAAAAGTTGATGCAAGTCCGTAAAGTCGAATTTTACTTGTGCGCAAACTTTGAGTCAATTCGGATCGATTTTGGTAGGAAATGGGACAATTAATCTCTTTAAGGAAAGCTTAAGTTGGAAAAGTCAATCCAACGTTGACTTATGAGTTAGAGGGCTTGGAACTGAATTCCGATAATTTGGTTAGTTTCAGGGGATGATTTAAGACTTAGGAGCGCAATCGGAAGTAATTTTGGAGGTCCGGTGAAGAAGTTAGCCTATTTTGGCGAAGTTGGAATTTTGGCGGAATCCAATCGATAGGTGATATTTTGATTCGGGGGTCGGAATGGAATTCCGACAGTTGCAGTAGCTTCGTTAGGTGATTTTGGATATGTCTGCAAATTTTCAATCATTCGGACATCGTTTGGTCAGGTTTTTGATCGAATGTGAATTTTAAAAGTTTAAGTTTAAGTTTGAATCGAATTCTAGGAATTTGGTATTTTTGATGTTTAAGGTACCGTTTTTATGATCCGAGCAAGTTTGAATGAAGTATTAGGTTGAGTTTGTGTTTTTGGTTTTGGTCCCGAGGGCCTCGGGGTGATTTCGGATCCCTAACGGGAATTTTTGGTTTTGAAAAAAAACTGCTGTTGCAGCAGATTTTTAGCAGCTTTTTGGCTACTTTGGGAGCTGATATCTTGTAATCTATAAGGAATCAAAAAAAGTGAAAAACACGAAAGTTGTAGACCTTCGTGTCAAGTTAAAGAAAGCTAAAGAACTCGTAATTTGGACATATGTACTGGAAGTTATGATCGACGGAAAAGGATTGCTAGAGCAATAGGATGTACAACTTGTATAGCACAGGTGCAAGGTACAACTCGACGAAGCATGGGCAGATTCATTTTACACGAAATTGGTTTATTTCTTTCATTGATTTCATTTCGTTTGGATGATTTTGGAGAGCTTCAAGAGGGGATTTCACTGGGTAAACATTGGAGGTAAGTTCTATGGTCTAAATACGCGATTTTATCTTAGAATCTTCAATTATTTCACTGTAGATGGGAGGATTAATGGGGGATTTTTGCCTTTAACCTAGGTTATGGTAAATCATCGATTTGAATGGGCAAACGGAGTCCGATTTTGATAAACTTTATATGTATGGACTCGTGTTGAGATAAGGAATCTGAATATGTAACTTTTGTAATTTTTCGAGAAGCGTACCGAAAGTCAAAGATATGTTGCTTCAGAGTTGGCTTCTGACATAGTTGTTAATATATGAGTTGTGAAGTTTTATCTATATATGTTTCCTCTTATGTCGAAGAGTGCTTGTTTGCAAAAGATGGCAGCGAGCACTAGTGAAAGAAATGGTGATGAGGTTTATATCCATGACATCCCTGGAGGGCCTAGTTCCTTTGAAATATGTGCCAAGTTTTGTTACGATATGACCGTTACACTGAATGCTTATAATGTCATAGCAACAAGGTGTGCTGCAGAGTATCTTAAAATGCATGAGACAGTTGAGAAAGGAAACCTTATTTACAAGGTCGATGTTTTCCTTCACTCAAGCATCTTCCGAAGCTGGAAAGATTCAATAATACTTTTTCAGACCACTAACTCATCTCGGTTACATATGTGTGAGGAAGTGAAGTTGATCAGCCAATGTATTGATGCTATAGCATCCAAGACATGTATTGACGTATCCAAGGTTGATTGGTCCTACACCTATAATCGGACAAAGATACACAAGGAAAATGGAAATTTTAATGGAATTAGAAGTCGTGTGGTGCCAAATGATTTGTGGGTTGATGACTTATATGAACTTGAAATAGATCATTATAAACGGGTTATTGTCAACGTAAAGAATAAAGGGAGTGTTTCCTCGGAAGTGATTGGAGAAGCTATTCAAGCTTATGCTTCGAGAAGGTTGCCAGGCTTTAGCAAGAGTGATGTCTCCAGATCACGCTCTATATTGGATACAATTATAAGGTTATTACCTGCTGAAAAAGGTAGCGTCACTTGTAGTTTCTTGTTGATATTGCTAAAAACATCTGTTTCAGTGGATTCTGGAGAGATGGTAAGGGTGGAACTAGTAAAAAGAATAGGGAAGCAACTGTAGGAGGCTTCTGTCGATGATCTTTTGATTCGAGCTAAAGATGGGAAAAATATCAGTTTTGGCGTGCGTGGATGCTGGTTCGAGGATCTAAGGCATCGCGGAGCTTGAGTTTTTGTCAGATTGAGGTGGGTAATACTTGTAAATGATGTCCTGAGGGTTAATAAACCCCGGACTTGTACATCTTAGTGCTGTATTGAGGTGACTTGCACGCCAGATAACGGGCGTGGGGTAGAGCACCATTAGGGATTGTGACTTGGTCCGTCCCGCATAATGAATAATAATACCTAATTCTTTGAAATTGAATTGACATCCTAATAAAAGATATTAATTATCATGAATTTAACTAATTATCATGCTTGGGCTTCGTACCGATTATTTGAATCCTTCAAGGATTGGTATCACTGTCTTGATAACACTGTACATATTTTTGTCTCGGTCTAAGGTGTTTAAATGGTATTTTGCTACTCAGCATTTTTATAAGGTTATGAAAAACTTGAACAAGGTCTTAATGACATTTCTAGCTGTGAGATAATATGATATTGTAGCCCGATGGGCTTTTTCTTGATTATTTGTTAGACTGATTGGGGCCGAGGGCCATATGTTAGAGCATGACAATTTATGTGAGCATATGCATACACATGCATGAATCGGACTGCACGCCACAGTGGTATTTGGATCGGGCTGCGCGCCGCAGCTGGTGTGATATTGATATTGCGGTTGGGCTTTAGGAGCCCCTACGGAATCTGAACCCCCACAGTGAGCGCATGCGCCTTTTCATGGATCAGGTTGTACGCCACAGCGTCATGTGCATTGCATGGCATACATACATTGGTTTACGTGTACTATGTGGCATAACATTTAGCACTCCTACGTTACTGGGACACATGCATTATTTGCCTTATTGACCAGATCTTCTGGTGGAAATTGTTAAGGAGTGCTGAGCCCGAGAGGCTGATTTGAGTGAAGACTTGCACTGCTTGAGATTGTACCCAAGTATTGGTTTCTTATCATGAATGAAAGAAAGCTAAAAATTGAGATTTCTAAATAATCTACTTACATATGCTGGAAAGGAATAAAAAGATAGTTTTGTATTGTGTAGCATGAGATAGTGCCTTGCGTGGTTTTCTTTCCTTCAGCATTATTTACTTTTATTACCGCTGAGTTGAAAGTACTCACACCCGACTCCCTGCAACTTGTGTGCAGATCCGGGTACATCACATCAGAGTTGATTCTATAGCTGCTCGGGAGTGCATTTGGACAGTCGAGGTAGCTGCCAGCGTCCGCAGGACCCGACTTTCCAGCTTACTTTTATTCATGTTGATATCTATTTCTGCACTTGAGTACCGTCGTAGACACTATCACACTTTATATACTCTGTAGAGGTTCATGACTTGTGACTCCTAGTGTTTAGGAGGTTTTGTTGGTTTGGGACGTGATCCCCATAGTAGAATATTTTCTTTGTGATTATTTGATTTGATTATTCCTAAAAGGGGTTAAATGTGAGCTTCTCGCTCCGTGATGTTGTTCATTGGTCGGGCTGGCCTAGCAGTGTGTTGGGCGCCATCACGACCGGGTTTGGGGTCGTGACATTTCTCTACTGGGCCAATTCATGAGCCCAATGGTAGCTTCTAAAGCTAAATTGTCTAAGTGTGGAGACAGTGCTAGCCCATTCTCTTTGTCCAAAACGATTAAAAACCTTTCATAATCACTAGATTTTGTTAAGCTTAAGTTAGTTTCAAATAAGAATATCCTTAGATGGCCTTAATTACAAAAACTTCTATTAAAAACAATTTAGGTGCACCATACAATACGAAGACCTTAACTCATGGACCTCATAAAACTAGTTAACTCTAATAGAAAAATTTGAGGCGTGCCATCAATTAAATTATCCATGACCTCATGAATGTTGCTACTAAATTCGAACCTTCGTAGTTGCTTTAGGCGTGTTTCTTTAAATAACTCATCATAGCTACGGGTACGGTTCCTGTAATGTAGTTGTGATTTTTAAGTTCACTGTGTACATTTTATGTAACCTAATTTCAAATTCTCAATTATGTTAAATAGAACGTGTCGCGAACCACGGGTGCATTTTATGTAGCGTGTTCAAGGCATGTTTTTAAAAAATGTTGAATCTTCCTAAAAGGGTTTTTAAAATTAAAAGCGGTTTATAAAAGCTAAAAACAACATAGGCTAAAACATGCAATAAATCGGATAATATGCCAATTTTATTAGTTTAAGCAATCGTGCTCGAACCGAACCCGAAAATGACTAACAACTTCTCCCGGTTTAATAGAATTCCTTATATACAATTTTTTATTCGCATACTTTTAAAATAAAGTCCAAATTTCCTCAATTTGAGATCTCAAAAGAAACGGGTGACTTTGGACACCAAAATAAACTATCCCAAGTGGCGACTCTGAAAAATATAAAAATAATCTCATTTCGATTTATGTCACTTAAATTATAAAAACTCCTTTATATTACCCTCTCGGATTGTAAAAAGGATATGTGAAAGCTCTGGTGACTCTGCTGGGGACAAGAACCCAGAACTTCTAGTTCAGGGTTCAGAATTCGAACTTATAATAACTATTATATTTGGATTTTATTTATTATCTAATTTTTATGTGTTTGAGCCTAATTTGCTAAAGGTCATTTTTCACCACTTTGATATTATTTGAACTGTATATAAATTTTTACGAAACCATCTTCTCTCTAAGTCTTCTAACTCATCTGGGAAGTGTGCACTTTGTGTAACTTTTTTTCTGTTAGAGTCATATCCCAATTTTAGAATGAGGTTCAGACAAGTTATAAAGATGGCGAAGCTTCTGTATTCCCGGTACGCTGCCCCTGGCTTGAGCTGTCTGCTCGAGTAAGCTAGGTCTAGAACAATACACTAATGGTTTTAATTCTAGTATAACAAAGTCTCATACAGGATCCCTAGTTGGAAACGCTTGTTTGCATCATGTGCATTTGACTTTGTAGACTCAACAAAAGGGTTGGGGCTATCTAGGACAAGTGCACCCGAAATGAATAGACCATCCTGATTCATTTTGCTTGCTACTTATGCATTTATTTGCTTCAGATTGCATGTTGAACAGCTTTTGAATAATGGAGAAAAGTTGGGAAAATCAATTTGAGGAATGAAAGAGATAATTACGTCTTTGAAAAATCGGCATCCAAAAGTACCGAGACTCTTCAAAATTTTGAAGCAAAAAAAAGAATTTGTTCCAAGAAAATATTTGGTACTGTTTTTATTATGTCAAAACTGCTCGAACTATACAATTTTAATTCACACCAGATGTGGGAAATGTAGGCAATCCTTATCGGGTCCAACTCTATTTTTGCAAAAATAATCCAGAAAGAACAACATTTTTGTTGTTTTGTCATAAATAACTTAGATGATCCTATTCATGTCTGAATAGCCAAAATATCCCCAAAAGGGCACCGGAAGGCTGCTTTTGCAAGAACAGCCACCTATGCTTCATTTTTCAAATTCTAGCCAGTTAACGAACACAACCCTAAAATCTTCTTCCCTAAGGTGCTAAAGGGCCGTATTTGCAAGGCGATCTTTCTTTTGAATGAATTGTTTTTGAAAAAAACTAATAATTTTCTGTCAAGTCAAAATAAACCATGGCATTTTAACCACTCACTCTAATAAATGTGCAGGATGAGCACAATTGAAAATGAACCTTTCACAGTCCTTGAAGAAATCCCATTAGATCTCCATAAGTGGTGGAGCGACTTAGTGAAAGTCAACAGAGATATTATGGTAAAAGTTTTGGCGGTCTTTTTGGTATTCATAAAATTAAATTGAGGTTGGATATAATTGCGGCTTTGATACCTTTCTGGGACCCGACGTATAATGTATTCCATTTTTCTGAGTTTGAGCTAACACCCACTCTTGAGGAAATAATGCGCTATGCCGGTCTTAGTGGGAATCTCAGAAGTCGGTACCCAGTGGCGCCACGAACAGTGACTCCTCATAAGTTTTTGGACCTTCTGAACATCAGTTGGGAGGTTTAAGATGGAAATCTATCTGAGGAATTTTGCATATTCTACTTTTTGTACCGGCGTTAAGGTGATCCCCACGCTTTTGAGGCACCGGATACTGGTCTAACTCATTTAGGGAATAAAGATAAATGGGAAACACGTCGGGGATTGGCTTTTATAGTGGAACTCCTGGGCGTCATACTTTGCCCAAGAAAGGATAGAAATATAGAATTGGGCCTTGTGGAGTGGTCAATGTCATGACTAAAACAGCTAATAGCACCCTTGTTCCAATGATCGTAGTTGAGATTTATCGAGATCTAACTATCTACCAAGAGGGGGGAAATTCTTCAAGGGTTGTAACATGCTTCTACGACTTTGGATACAAGAACGTCTTTGCCACCGCCTGGGGTACATGAACTATGGTATGACTCGTCCAAACTGCATTGAAGAACATAAAAACTAGGTGCTGGGTTGTGAATTTATAGAAGGTACAGAGGCCTGGTTTTCACATTTTAGTTCATTAACTTCAAACAAAATTGAGTGGGCACTCGGTTGGCTTCTTCGGTTACTGAAGTCATTTATATGTCAACCGAGGAGTGCTATATTCTCTTAATTGGTCTCCAAAGCATTCAGCCATATTCTCTACATAAGGTATTGTTCCAACTAGGTAGGTACCAAAATATCCCATATGATGAAGATCTAAGCCTACAGTCATCCAATTAGGTCCAAAGGTTGTGTTCCCAAAAGGAAAAGTTCGTCAGATTAAGATTCAGTGTAGATTTCTAGAGCCAAAGACCCTGGTACAAGATCTATCTAAAGGAGTTTTAGAGCCTAATTACATGACTTGGTTTCGTAAGAGGTTTAAAGCCCATTAGGAGCCCGAGCAGCCTGCTAAAAGACCCCACATCCAGCAATTAACTGATGATTCACGGGAGGAATGGGATTGGTTGGCAAAAGAGGCAAGCTACAAAGCCACAATAAACAAACTGGAGGGGCAAATCCGATATCTTAAATTTGACATTAGTGTACAATATGTTGTTGATGAAGGGGAAAAGAAGAAGTTGGCTCAAGAAAACAAAGCCCTCCGAGCCCAGATCAAAAAAGTAAAAATAGCTGCTGAGAATCAGGAAATGACCCGAATAGATGAAAGGCTCATAAATGGTCTTAGAGGGAAAATATCCGAGTATCATGATTACTTGGAAAAATTTGAGGGTAATCTGGCAAGAGACTAGACACAACTAACAAAGAACACAGAGGGACACGCGGAGTTTGTACGGTATTTAAAAAGGAAATATGAGGGAACAGTCACAAATTGTAGAAAAGGCTACCTAACCTTGAAAATAAGATGGCCAAACAAGCTAAGAACTTTAAAGCAAAAAGGGATCATTGCTACACATTAATGTCCTAGCTAGAGGAAGATATGCAATAGATGCAGGGTCAAAACCATCAAGACACCCAAGTGCTAGAAGCTAGGTATCAACAAATGGGGCGTTTGCTCCAAGAATATAGTATCATTAGGGAAAGGTTTATAGCAATTGCTGACTGCATCGTTATGAAGTGGCATGAATGTGAAGACATCACTAGAACCACCTTTTTTGCCACAGTAATGACCTTTGTTCGCCAAATAATAAATGACCTGGATCATCTTCAAGGAGACCTTGCACACAGGTCCGTGACGAGACCAATTGATGTCCCACGAGCCCCTGGAGTAGAAGAACTTATATACTCTTGATTTTTATTTTTGAGTCTGTACTTCAGTTTCTAGTTTTAACGTATGTTTCGAATCTGTTTATAGTTTTAACTTCCTAGAAATAGTATGATGGAATATTTTGTAACAGAGAACAATAGAGTTTTTATTAATGAAAATTAGGAAAATGCCAAAAAAAAAATTCTTTTTTCACATTTATTTCTTGAACTACGTGATGATATGATTCATGTGGTGTTGTGATACATATGCAATCCTCATTATATCTTGTCATAATTGTTCTAAATGACTCAAATAAAAGGAAAGAGAGTCAAAATAAAAACCAAAAGAAAACAGATAAAAGCAAGAAAAGAAAAGAGAGGAAAATAGGAATATGAGAGAAAAACTTTGAAGAGCAAAAGGTGAAAAGAATGGAGATATTGGGGAGATAAACAAAAGCCAGGATGAAATACGCAACCGTTGCAAATCATATTGAAAACACAATTATCTGTATAAGTGCATCATACCTCTAACATGTGATTTCCTATGTGTTAATTATCTCAAACTAACCGGTTTGTTGTGTTTGCTATCGAGTAGGTTCTATATTAAGGTGGTTGGTTTTGTGGTAATGTAGCTTCACATCCTTACTTTACAAGATCAAAACAAAATGTTGAAATGTCATCGGAGAGTAATCTGCCCACAGTTCCTATCCCAGAGGATAGCCCGATCTCGGCCATCCCAACTTCAGAGTCAGGGACTACTAAGGAAAATAGGGTTCTGCGTCTCTGCATGTTGGAAATGTGGGACGCCTGGTCCAACGGTAGAGAACCACCAAATGCGATACCTGGTTTCTCTAAGATACTTCTCATGGCAAGTGGAACTTCCAACGTCCCAATAAGTTACCTGAATACCCAGCTTGGATATCCTACCATCTCAGCCACTTTGTTGGAACACCTTTTGAGACTTGCCCCGGTGTTAATTTTAGGTGCGACCTCTAACATATTCACTACGCTAGTGTGAGCACGTGATTTTTACCCTACACATGAGTTGTTCCCATAAAATTCAAATAAATAATTTTTCCATATTTTTATAATTTGTGTGAATATTGTGTTAATTGTTTGCATGTTATTTGCGTGTGATAAATAAAAATACAAAAAAAAATACATTTAGAAATTAATTTCTCAAATAGTAGGTATTAATTCATTTATTAAATAAAAATCAAAAAATAACATTTGTTTGGTTTTAATTGAAATTGCCATAAATAAAGTTAATTAGTTTAACAATTTTTAATAAATTCCAAATTAATTACAAAATAGGAAAAAACAGAAAAATATAAAGGAAATTGGAAATACAACAAATAAAAAAAATAATATACAGAAAATACAAAATACAAAGGAAAGAAATACAATACAATGAAAATGAGGCCAAATAATTAATCATGTCTAGGCCCAAACGGATAAAGCCCAGCGAAATACACATCCCAGAATTAGACTCCGTCCAGGCCCAAATTATCCACCCAGTTCGGTCTCAGCAATCAGTTAAACGACGCCGTTTTGGGTGATATTCAATCTTAACCGTTGATTATCTTAATCCAATGGTTGACAATAATTGTGACACAATAATACAATTAAATGTGTTGAACGTATATTTCATTTTAGAAACCCTAATATCAGCTCCATCTTCATTTACTCTCTCTCTCACAAGATCTCCTCACTTTTCTTCAACACTGTAACACACCCGCCTCCTAAGGTTCCACCGTATGTGGCGGCGGCAAGCTTCATAACATTCCCAAATTAACATCAAAGATTCCCCATGTCTTCCTCATCATTGTCCCGTTATCTTTTTCCTTCGAATACCAACCGAACGTGTAACGACCCAGCCCGTCGTTACGGGAGTTATCACCCCATTTTCTCCATTTAATACTTCAATATGCTAACTTATATGTGTTTGGAAAGTTAGAAGCAAATCGGAGGGAATTTAGATAGAAATAAGGCCATAAATCCCTTTTTGAGAAGAATAGGTTGGAAAAGTCAACCGAATGTTGACCGATGACTTTGGCAGCTCGGAATTGAATTCTGATGATTCGACTAGTTTCGGAGGATCATTTATGGCTTAGGAGAGCAATCCGAATCGAATTCGGAGGTCCGATGTAGTTTTAGGCTTGAATTGGCTAAGGTTGAATTTTGGCGAATTCCGGATTGTAGGTGAGATTTTCATCCGAGGGGCGGAATGGAATTTTTAGAGTTGAAGTAGCTCCATTAGGTGATTTTGGATATGCGTGCAAAGTTTTAAGTCATTCGGAGGTGTTTAGGTCGGGTTTTAGATCAAATGCAAGTTTCGGAAGTTTTAGAAGAACTTAGGCTTGAATCCGATGTAAATTTGGTGTTTTGATGTTAGTTTTGGTGTTTTGAGAGTGAAACTAAGTTTTCACGATCATATGTGGAATTTTAGTATGTTCCTATGCAGTCCCGAGGAGCTCGGGTGAGTTTCAGATAGGTTTGGGTTGCGTTATGCTCGTTTTTCTTATGTTTCGACATCGTTTCTTTAAGCATAATGATATCATATTGAACAACTGACCTCTGATTACTGTTTTGAATGAAGCGTTAGATCCGTATCGTAATTACAGACCCGTAGCAAAAAGAATTATTGAATTTAGACATCGTATGAGGATTTTATGGCTATTTTACTAAGGCTGGCCAAATTTTCAGGTTAATGACGAAACTGCCCCTGACGGCGTATTAAAAACCTGCACTATTTTCAAATCTTAAAACCTACATATCTCCTTCATTATAAGGTCAAATTAAGTGATTAAGAAGCCTAAATTTTGTTATAATTTCACAAGGAATCCATTGGGAGCAGTAAAACGCGTGAATAGTATACCGATAATGAGCAGGCCGAGTTTTCTTCCAATTTTGGAACGGGAAGAAGCTTCTGAGGCGATTTTTAAGAGAGAAATCAATGGGTAATCGCTGGAGGTAAGTTTCTTGAATCAAAAACATGATTTTATGCTAGAATCAACATCAAAAATCCTGAAATTGGGTAGAATTTGTGAAGAATTAGGGCCTAAATCATGAAAAAGAATTTTTGGGTTTTGAAAGGCCATTCGAACTCCGATTTCGATAAATTTTATATGCACGGACTCGTGGCGAGACGAGGAATCTGTTGGTATGAATTTCGGAATTTTTCAAGAAGCGGGCCCGGGATCCGGGTTTTACCAACTTGGTGTATTATTGCGTATTTCGTATAAATTGAGTTGGGTTATGTTTCGTTGACTCGTATTAGATATAATTGTTGTGTTTGACTAGATTCTACGCACGAGATGGCAAATTTGAAGGGAAAAGGTATCGCGGACGAGTCTACAGACGGCTAGAGGCGAGTAGTTTGTGTATATGGTAGCCTGAGGGTTCGAAACCCCGGCTTAGCACATTGTGACGCTAGTAGGGCGTGGCTCGCACCCCGGGGCAGGTGCGGGACTGATTGTGACTGGGGATTGAGACTTGGTCCATCCCGGATATGGAAAATATGCTATTAGTGATGGAAATACGATGTGTTTGACATATTTGTGGGCTTGTAAGCCTTGTTTGGGGCCTTGTGTCGACCTGTAGTATCCCTAGGGGATAGTATTTATGTGATAGCTATAGTTGCTTAATCATTGATCTCAGTCCAAGAATTTGAAATCACACTATTGAAATGTTAAGTCATCGATTTTTACAAATTAAATAAAAGTTAAAGTACTTTTCATAAATTATGAATTGGGAACTGGAATTAAGAAAAATGAACTGTTTTTGTGACTTATCTGATTCATGTGGACTGAGGATGTATCGGGCTGCACGCTGCAGCGGTTTATATGAGGATCAGGCTGCACACCGCAGCGATTGATATGAGGATCGGGCTGCACGCCGCAGCGGTATTGCGCTTGGGCTGTAGGAGCCCCTCCGGAGTCTGTACACACCAGTGAGCGTCGTCGACGTTAAATGGATCGGGCTATACATCGTAGCGGTTATGTGCATTGCATTGCATCTTTATTTGTTAAATTGTTCTATGGTAGTTGTATTGTACTGTTGATGCTAGTTCGTAGGAGATTCGGACTGTAGTTAGCTTCATACTGTGGTATTTTGTGGATTTCCTTCTTTCAGCTGCTTTTATATATTTATTACTCACTGCGTACTTAGTGCTCACCCCTACTCCCCGCACCTTTGTGTGCAGATTCAGGTACACATGAGGGATAGACGAGCACTCCAGCTTTTATTAATATTTATCCAAGTTGCTGGGGTAGCTGCTGGCGTTCGCAGGACCTGGCTTCTCTTCTTATTCTATTTTTCCTTTGTATATAAATTATTCGGACTTTAGTATTTGGATCAGATATTGTTATCCGATCTTGTTTAGAGGCTCCAGACTCGTGACCCTAGATCTTTGGGGTGGATATTCAGTTTAGCTTTATTGTTGACATAAATGTTCAGGTAATTGATTTGAGCTTCATGCTCGGGATGAGAGTGTAAATGGTCGGGCTTGCCTAGCAGTTGTGTTGGGTGCCATCACGACCGGGATTGGGGTCGTGACAAGTTGGTATCCGAGCCTAGGTTACTAGCCCCCATGAGTCTTGAGCCGATTGGTAGAGTCTTGTGGATCGGTACGGGGACGCCTGTACTTATCCTCGGGAAGCTGAAAACCTTTAGGAAACACTTCACATTTCTTGGAATTCTTATCGTGCGTACTTGATTCAGCTTGAGATATAATTTTTGGAATTCTTTCCACACGTCTGTGTACGCTTCGAGCGCTCGGTAATATAATTGCCTTGAGGGTTTGTGATTCCCTTATCAAGGGGCGAGATATAATTTCTACGGGTTCATGGTGGGCCAGTGGGGAGGACTTGAGGCCAGATATTTGTCTATGACATGAGCACCAAAGTGCTGATTTTACAAAATGGTATTATGAAATTTCGCGTGATCGGTATTGTTCCTAACTATGGAAATGGCAGCTTAATAGTGTACGAGTTGTCAGGTGTTAGATCCTTATTGTAATCTGTTGTGTAGCCCCGAGCAACGGGCGTGGTGAATATTTATTATATCTCTTAGTTGGAAGGTAAAGTGCCTTACGTGTAGTAGAACGAGTTTAGACGCAGGAAGACTAAAGTGATTATGCTATGTGTATCCTGGTGGAAAGTGTTGTACTCAAATACTAGATTGAGGCAAGGTAGGTGGGTCGATTTTGATGTGTAATTGAAGGGTATTCGATATATGTTATGATTCGAGCGGGTGCAACGCATGTTCAGGTATTAATTGTGATAATATGATTCGTATAGTACTGAGATTTAATGTTGTTGAAATGCATTATGATGTCTTGTTGAGTTGTGGATGTATTGTTAGAATAGTTTGGTGATTCTCTGGCAGGTGGATAGGCCAATTTACAAAGGGAACTCTGCCGAAATTTTTGAAAACTTTGGGACTTAGAAAAGATTTCTGTCACCTAAAGAGAGTAGGCTTAACTGTGGTGTGTGTATAAATGCAAGAATTGCAGAAGAGTTAAGGTCTCTGATGATTCGAGTCTTTGTCAAGGCTTGTAAATGACTTGAGTTTAATCTCACTATAACCTTGTGGCATCATTTGAGTAATAATGATAAAAGTGGCTAAAAGTGCTTTGATGTATGGCTCCGAGCCAAGTTGGGGAGGTTGTTATTGATTAACTGATTGCACTGTTGTGTGCTATGTTGGTTCTGTCTCTAGTCCGTTGGGAAAATTCGTATAAAGGTTATGGTGCTTCGTAGATGTGAAGAAATACTAGGATGACTTGAACTGCTGTTGGTAAAGAATGTTCGATGTATAGAAAAGAAAGATAGCTAATTGCATCTGTATGAAATCATGTTCCGCGGTGTCAGAGTTCTAACAAGGCACGAGTGGTTCTGTTCAATAAGACATTTGGATTATAATTGAATAAGGGTGAATGATGCCCGAGAATGGTTTTGCGGTGTTTAAGATTTTGCTTCTAACAGTCAGGTGTATTAAGATTGTGTATATGGCTAAAGACGGTGGTTTCGTTAGAAGAAATCAAGACTTGTGTTATGTTATGTGAATGATGAGATTCTATGTATCCGTATTGGGAGGTAATGATAACGAATTCCAAATCGCAGGAAGTTCTTCAAAATAAAGCATTGTAGAATGTGGTACTTCTAGGAAACATTGAGTGAGTATTCAGCGGCCTGTGAGCATGAGACCGTGTAGTCTTATGTATGAGTCTCGTGTGGTAACCTGAGTTGAGGTATTGTGGTGCTACAGTAAAGGCTAATATTAAATTAAAGATGAATTAGAAAGGAAATTGGTTAAATGGGACAGCTTGATAATGAACCGAAACGGTGGAATAAGGATAAGATTAATTCCTGGCATGTGTTCGAAGTAATGAGTCTTGCAGGTATTGTGCAGCAAAGCTCTTGCGTGCTGGCAGTTTGCTTAGCTGGGTTTGGGTAAAAGGGACTCAATCCTAGCAGTTCATCTTGTGCAATAAATTAGGAGAAAGAGTTTGTGATGTGTTCTATCGTGGTTTGAAAGGGAGTATATTTCGGTCGGTATGCGAAACATGGAATGTGTAATGACTTTTCTTCTATATGGGATCATGAAGGTCCTTGACTAGTTGAGTGCGTCAATGTATGCGGTGTAGGAGAGGGATGGAAATTTTCCATGTTATCTTAGTGTGGTATGGTATATGCGATGTGTTATGGGAAGTTGATAATGGCATGTTCAAGGTCTTGAGATCAGTTCATAATATGGGAAGTCATTAAAAATTATTGGGTAGTGCGGGTAGCTGCAGGTGATTTAAGAATCGATCAATGGTACTGCTATTCTAGTGGTTTGCGGGATATGTGGTCAAAAAGGACAAGGTAATGTAAACTGATAATACCTAGTGGTATGGTGGTATTCTCTTGTTGGATCGACTGTGATGATTGAGTTGTTGATGGCATAGGGAAATTTTTGAATGACTTTCGTGGTATGAATGGATGATTGATGTGTGTTAAGTATTCGTATAGTGGAATGTGGGATCAGGCATAGTGATTTATGTGTTATATAGGTAATAGAGACTAGAAGTTCTCGTAATCCGCCTATACACTGGTTGTATATCGGGGTATCGGCATCGTTTAGCGATTATTGGAAATTGGAAGCCCTAGTGGCTCTTAGTTTTATATGATGAATTTGGGGTTATGATACTCTATTTCAGACTGGTTGTCATAAGTCAGGTCGTATAGACTAATGTGATATGGACTATGTCGGAAATGGCACAAATTGCTTAATAGAGTGCATCAGATTATGCTCCAACAGGGTAGTTGTACCCAGGACCAGCGGACGACGGGTAGGTATTGCTTTGTCAGTGGGGCTTTCGTGGCGGATATCAGTGCAAAAGTTTCTACTATTGATCCAGTTTCGGTATTGGGGAGACTTTGTCGGATGCATATCTTGCGGCCGAGCTTGAGGCTATATATGTTTGTTGTAATGAGAAATCTGACTCGGTGTGCATTCTTTTTCTGCGAAAGTTTTGCGTGGATCGGGTGGCACGCCACCACGGGTATGTCATTTTGAGCAAGTTGCATGCCGCAACCGTGTAATATGGAGCATAGTTTTTTTTCCATAGGTTACCTTGCGTACTATACTTCCTAGTCTCTGAGGAAAGTCACTGTTAGGTGTCGCTCGGCCACTGGCGCATCGGTTATATCCTTACAAGATTTGATGGCGTATATTAATTGTTTCACCATGGGTGATTGATTGCTTGAGTTCAGACCTAAATCTGTGCGTGGCTGACTGTTTTGAGCATGGTGACTTGAGGTGCTTCAGGAGTAATAGTGTTTGGATGGAATCATGAGCCGTGGCAAGGCCACGTGAAGTTATGACCTTTCGAGGAGGATTCAAGTACTTTAATTCTATGATGTGAGACAAGATCTCAGTTATGTGTTGTGACGGTATTGAGGAATTTGAATTACAGCACCTTGTTTGAGGTAGTTGTCATGATTTGAGTATGTTCAAGCATTTCTTATTGGAGCCTGTGTTGTGCTCATTATGGCTTAGGCCGGTGTTGAGGTGTCATATCACCAGTGCGGTGTGTCATAATCGGAATGATCGTTGAAGCCATTAATGAGTGCGGGCATATATGATTTCAGCTAGTTAGAAAGGAATACATCGAGGTTTGGCTCCGAAATATATTGAAATGTCAGTCAAAAAGGGAAATGGATTCATGAATGGATGACCTGAGAGATGGATTCGATATATCATGTGTTCGGTTGCCTTGGGCAACATACATGAAGGTGTTGGAATAAGACTTTAGCTAACGAGAAAGGTTTTTCGGTAATATTTGGTTATCGTGGGAAATTGTTGTGATTAGAGGGCATCATCTCGAGTGATTGAGTTGTTTGGTACACCATAAGATCTCACAGGAGTGGCGAGTATGGGCTATTACAGTTGGTTCGAGTGTATTCTGAATATAGACGTGGGATTCAGATTTGGTTTATGATTTCGGAGGTGCAATGTGGTCTATGTTTCAGATGGACTGTGAAAGTTCAGCTATATTGTGTTATCAGACTTATGATGGATAGGGTGACGTGGTACCACCCCGCATATATGCTTGGTAAGGTCAGTCAAGTATTGGGTTGCTTCTAGTACAACTCTAGGTACGCTCGAGGACGAGCGTTTGTTTAAGTTGGGGAGAATGTAACGATCCAGCCCGTCGTTACGGGAGTTATCACCCCATTTTCTCCATTTAATACTACAATATGCTAACTTATATGTGTTTGGAAAGTTAGAAGCAAATCGGAAGGAATTTAGATAGAAATAAGGCCATAAATCCCTTTTTGAGAAGAATAGGTTGGAAAAGTCAACCGAATGTTGACCGATGACTTTGGCAGCTCGGAATTGAATTTAGATGATTCGACTAGTTTGGGGGATCATGTATGACTTAGGAGAGCAATCAAAATCGAATTCGGAGGTCCGGTGTAGTTTTAGGCTTGAATTGGCTAAGGTTGAATTTTGGCGAATTCCGGATTGTAGGTGAGATTTTCATCCGAGGGGCGGAATGGAATTTTTAGAGTTGAAGTAGCTCCATTAGGTGATTTTGGATATGCGTGCAAAGTTTTAAGTCATTCGGAGGTGTTTAGGTCGGGTTTTAGATCAAATGCAAGTTTCGGAAGTTTTAGAAGAACTTAGGCTTGAATCCGATGTAAATTTGGTGTTTTGATGTTAGTTTTGGTGTTTTGAGAGTGAAACTAAGTTTGCACGATCATATGTGGAATTTTAGTATGTTCGTATGCAGTCCCGAGGAGCTTGGGTGAGTTTCAGATAGGTTTGGGTTGCGTTATGCTCGTTTTTCTTATGTTTCGACATCGTTTCTTCAAGCATAAATGATATCATATTGAAAACATGAGCTCTGATTACTGTTGTGAATGAATCGTTAGATCCGTATCGTAATTACGGACCCGTAGCAAAAAGAATCATCGAATTTAGACATCGTATGAGGATTTTATGGCCATTTTACTAAGGCTGGCCAGATTTTCAGGTTAATGACGAAACTGCCCCTGACGGCGTATTAAAAACCTACACTATTTTCAAATCTTAAAACCTACATATCTCCTTCATTATAAGGTCAAATGGAGTGATTCAAAAGCCTAAATTCATTAGAATTTCACAAGGGATCCATTGGGAGCAGTAAAACGCGTGAATAGTATACCGATAATGAGCAGGCCGAGTTTTCTTCCAATTTTGGAACGGGAAGAAGCTTCTGAGGCGATTTTTAAGAGAGAAATCAATGGGTAATCGCTGGAGGTAAGTTTCTTGAATCAAAAACATGATTTTATGCTAGAATCAACACCAAAATTCCTGAAATTGGGTAGAATTTGTGAAGAATTAGGGCCTAAATCATGAAAAAGAATTTTTGGGTTTGGAAAGGCCATTCGAACTCCGATTTCAATAAATTTTATATGCACGGACTCGTGGCGAGACGAGGAATCTGTTGGTATGAATTTTGGAATTTTTCAAGAAGCGGGCCCGGGATCCTGGTTTTACCAACTTGGTGTATTATTGCGTATTTCGTATAAATTGAATTGGGTTATGTTTCTTTGACCCGTATTTGATATAATTGTTGTGTTTGACTAGATTCTACGCACGAGGCGGCAAATTTGAAGGGAAAAGGTATCGCGGACGAGTCTACGGCCGGCTAGAGGTGAGTAGTTTGTGTATATGGTAGCCCGAGGGTTCGAAACCCCGGCTTAGCACATTGTGACGCTAGTAGGGCGTGGCTCGCACCCCGTGGCAGGTGCGGGACTGATTGTGACTGGGGATTGAGACTTGGTCCATCCCGGATATGGAAAATATGCTATTAGTGATGGAAATACGTTGTGTTTGACATATTTGTGGGTTGTAAGCCTTGTTTGGGGCCTTGTGTCGACCTGTAGTATCCCTAGGGGATAGTATTTATGTGATAGCTATACTTGCTTAATCATTAATCTCAGTCCTGGAATTTGAAATCACACTATTGAAATGTTAAGTCATCGGTTTTTGCAAATTAAATAAAAGTTAAAGTACTTTTCATAAATTATGAATTGGGAACTGGAATTAAGAAAAATGAACTGTTTTTGTGACTTATCTGATTTATGTGGACCGAGGATGGATCGGGCTGCACGCCGCAGCGGTTTATATGAGGATCGGGCTACACACCACAGCGGTTGATATGAGGATCGGGCTGCACGCCGCAGCAGTATTGTGCTTGGGCTGTAGGAGCCCCTCCGGAGTCTGTACACACCCCCGGTGAGCGCCGTCGACGTTAAATGGATCGGGCTACACGCCGTAGCGGTTATGTGCATTGCATTGCATCTTTATTTGTTAAATTATTCTATGGCAGCTGTATTGTACTGTTGATGCTAGTTCGTAGGAGATTCGGACTGTAGTTAGCTTCGTACTGTGGTATTCTGTGGATTTCCTTCTTTTAGCTGCTTTTATATATTTATTACTCACTGAGTACTTAGTGCTCACCCCTACTCCCTGCACCTTTGTGTGCAGATTTAGGTACACAGGAGGGATAGACGAGCACTCCAGCTTTTATCAGTATCTATCCGAGTTGCTGAGGTAGCTGCTGACGTTCGCTGAACCTGACTTCTCTTTTTATTCTATTTTTCCTTTGTATATAAATTATTCAGACTTTAGTATTTGGTCTAGATGTTGTTATCTGATCTTATTTAGAGGCTCCAGACTCGTGACCCTAGATCTCTGGGGTGGTTATACAGTTATGCTTTATTGTTGACATAAATGTTCAGGTAATTGATTTGAGCTTCATGCTCGGGATGAGAGTGTAAATGGTCGGGCTTGCCTAGCAGTTGTGTTGGGTGCCATCACGACCGGGATTGGGGTCGTGACAGAACGCCTCAAATTTTACAAACCCTAGGCGCCGCCACCACCGCCCACGGCGGCTCCGCCATCTAAAAACTCCAAAAAAAACAAACACCCCACCATTCTTTTAACATTCCATACACTGTGACAAGAATATTAAGTCTCAAAAGCTGCCGAAAAATGAAAGAACCACTCAACAGCGACCTAACTTTCAAGAAAGTCTGCCGAAAAAGAAAGATTCAAGGAAATAATCAAGAAAATGGAGAAAGATTCAAGAAAAAGCGAAAAGAAAACAGAAGAAAGAGGAAAACAAGAAAAAACAGAAAATTTACAGGAAAAAAAATAACGAAAAAAAAGAGCTAAGTCTTTTTCTTTATTTTTTTGATTTTGTTTAATTTGTTTGCATGACTGAGTTCTTTTTGTTTCTCTTTTTCTTCTTCCAATTTCTGATTTCTTTCTTTAATTAGAGTAATTAGAAAAATATGTTTAGCGATTAATTATAGGTTAATTCGTTTCTTGTTGTTGAAATAGGTTTTTGAAAGTGTTATTAATATATTAGCATTTTTAGATAAGTATACATAGATTCACCTGTTAGTTGACTCATTGTTGTTAATCTTACTTAGAATTGATTAATTTTGGGCTTTCTATACAAATTCATTTTTTATGATTTGGTATTAATTTCTGTTTTCTTTCTGATTTTTGATTCATTCTGAATTCTGTTTTATACTTGTTGACATAGTTATCTGGTTTGATTGATTTGATGATTTCAATATATAGTTTTAATATTAGTTTTTCAATAGAGAAGTTTGGTTATAGCTGTAATTAGTAATTAGTTCGATTATAAGACTCGCCCTTAAACAATTTTAGATTCACATAGGTAGATAGTTAAAATCGTACGCTTCGTATCCACCTAAGGTGCTTACTTGATAGATTCAATTGCGATTCGATTAACAAGACTCAACCATCTATCAATTTGTTCCCCGAGTCTTATTAATTGAATAATTGATCAAAAGTGGCTATATTTGTAAGACTGCCTAGGGTCGGTTATTGATAAAATGTGATTTTAATTATTAACTAATTCTGAACTTTGATTGATTAAAAGGGCTAATTGGATAATTTAACTATAGTTACTTGATTTTGGCTATTTAATAAATACAAATCTTAAATTTTTTTAAATAAATAAGAATAAAATACAGAATTTAGAAGAGTAATAAACCTTAAGCAGTAGGGGTAAAATAGGGAATAAGAATTGGTATAATGTGACGACCCGGCCAGTTGTCACGCGAATACCCACCCCGTTACCTTTAATTTATATGTTTCATATTTTTATATTGGTGTTAGAGTATATCGGGTGAGTTAGGAGTGATTCTGGTTGAAAATGAGGCAAATAGCCTTTTGAAATGAAGCTTGTTATGAAAAGTCAACCTAGAGTTGGCTATTTAGTTAGAGGACTTGGAATCAAATTCTGATGATTCGATTAGTTCCGGAAGGTGATTTGTGACTTAAGGGAGCGATCGGAATTGAATTTGCAGGTCCGGTGTAGAAATAGGCTTGAATTGGCTAAGGTTGAATTTCGGCAAAATCTGAATGGTAGGTGAGATTTTGATTCGGGAGTCGGAATGGAATTCCAATAGTTACAGTAGCTCCGTTAGGTGATTTGGATATGTCTGAAATTTTTCTGGTCATTCGGACGTCGTTTGGTCGGGGTTTTGATTGAATGTTAGTTTCGGAAGTTTGATTTGAATCATAGGCTTGAATCGACCTTAATTGAATGATTCCTGTGTTTGAGGGTATGTTTTTATGATTGGGACAAGTTTGTATGATGATTTTGAGTAGAATTGTATTTTTGGTTGAGGTCCCGGGGGACTCGGAATGATTTTGGGAGGTCAAACAGAAAGATTTTGTGTTATGGGATTTGCTGTCATGAACTGCAGCAGTGAATCCGCTTCTACGGATGGGGCATCGTAGAAATAGAACAGCATGAGCGGAGTAAGTCTCGCAGAACCGAAGAAGGGCCTCGCTGGACAATTCCGCAGAAGCGGCTAGAGGAATGCATGAGCGGGCTTGCTTCTACGAACCAATGGCTGCAGAAGCGAAGGCAGGCGGCTAGGTGAGCAATCGCAAAAGCGGAGTGTTTTTCGCATAGGCGATCTCGCAGGTGCAAGACCTGGACCACAGAAGTGAATTGGGTCATCGGGTACTAGTCGTCGAGCTGAGTCGAGGTGAGTAATGGGTGTGGGTGATTACCAGCTGGTTCGAAACCCCGGTATATCACTTTGTGATGCTGTATTGAGGCGAAACACGTACTCCCTTGTGAGTGCGAGGTCGAATGAAATTCGGGACTATGGCTTAGTCCGTCCTGTTGATACTATATTGTGTTTTTGGCTACTATTGAGCCGGTGAACCTCCTACTTGGATGGTTGTGTACATTTTTGGGCTGTGAGGCAGATATTGTGATCCCGCGAGGATCGTTATTACTGTTTCTGTGATATTGACATGCTATTTTACTACCAGTTCTGAGCTATTACTATCATAATGGTTTTCCCAACTCTAGAATTTCTGATATACTGTTTTCTACTGAGAATGATAAAAGGAGTTTTCAAATACGACTTTTGAGCCTGTGAGGCTGCATTGCACATTAGCTGACTGGTAGTGGATCGGGCTGCGCGCTGTAGCGCATCATGATATTGTGCTTGGACTGTAGGAGCCCCTCTGGAGTTTGAACCCCCACAGTGAACACGGGTACCCAAATGGATCGGGATACGCGCCGTAGCGGTCATATTCGTGCATTGCATTGCATTTAGCTATACCTAATAGTTGTTATGCTGTTAGCTGTTATGATGTTAGTGGATATTGTTGTTTCGGATATTGTTCATGTTGATACTGTTGCAGGGTATTTGTGTATAGCTTTACTTAGTGTTATATTGGGTATTCTTAGCTTCGCTGTCTTACCCATGCTTATCACCACTGAGTCTGGTAGTACTCACTTTACTCCCTGCACCTTGTGTGCAGATCCAGGTACGTCACAGCAGACTTGATTCCGTAGCTGCTTGGAGTTGTTTCTGGATAGTCAAGGTATGCCTGCGTCCGCCGGACACGACTCTCTCCAGCTTATCTTTATTCTTGTTTTTATCTATTTCCGCACTTGAGCACAATTTTATACACTATTACACTTTATATATTCTGGTAGAGGCTCATGAATTGTGACTCCTGGTCTATTTGGAGGTATTTTTGGTTTGGGATGTGTAATCCCCGTATTTGTATATTTTCATTATTATCGTTCTATCTTTGTTTATGCCTAAAAGTGGTTAAAATGTGAGCGGATAGCTCCGTGATTTCTGTTGATTGGTCGGGCTGGCCTGGCAGTGTGATGGGGGTCATTACGACCGGGTTTGGGGTCGTGACACTTATCTTTGCACGAAAACTCTTCGTGTCCCCGAGCAAAGAGGGGCTACTGTGAGCATATGATTTTTACCCTACACATGAGTTGTTCCCATAAAATTCAAATAAATAATGTTTCCATACTTTTATAATTTGTGTGAATATTGTGTTAATTGTTTGCGTGTTATTTGCGTCTGAAAAATAAAAATATAAAAAAATGCATTTAGAAATTAATTTTTCATGTAGTAGGTATTAATTCATTTATTAAAGAAAAATCAAAAAATAACATTTGTTTGCTTTTAATTGAAATTGCCATAAATAAGGTTAATTAGTTTAACAATTTTTAATAAATTCCAAATTAATTACAAAATAGGAAAATACAGAAAAATATAAAGGAATATTGAAATACAACAACATAAAAAAATATATAAAGAAAATACAAAATACAATGGAAAGAAATAGAATACAATGAAAATGAGGCCAATTAATTAAATGTCTAGGCCCAAACGGATAAAGCCCAGCGAAATACACAGCCCAGAATTAGACTTCGTCCAGGCCCAAATTATCCACCCAGTCCGGTCTCAGCAATCAGTTAAAAGACGATGTTCTGCTCGACATTCAATCTCAATCGTTGATTAATCTTAATCCAACAGTTGACAATAATTGTGACACAAAAATACAAATAAATGTGTTGAATGTATATTTCATTTTAGAAACCCTAATATCAGCCCCATCTTCATTTACTCTCTCTCTCTCTCACAAGATCCCCTCCCCTTTTTTTCAACACTGTAACACACCCGCCTCCTAGGGTTTCGCCGCTTTTGGCGGCGGCAGGCTTCAAAACCTTCCCAAATTAATACCAAAGATTCCCCCTGTCTTCCTCATCGTAGTCCCGTTATCTTTTTCCTTCGAATACCAATCGAACGCCTCAAATTTTACAAACCCTAGGCACCGCCGCCACCACCACCCACAGCGGCGCTGCCATCTAAAACCTCCAAAAAACTAACACCCCACCATTCTTTTAACATTCCATACACTGTGACAAGAATATTGAGTCTCAAAAGCTGCCGAAAAATGCAAGAACCACTCAGCAGCGACTGAAATTTCAAGAAAGTCTGCCGGAAAAGAAAGATTCAAGAAAATAATCAAGAAAATGTAGAAAGGTTCAGGAAAAAGCGAAAAGAAAATAGAAGAAAGAGGAAAACAAGAAAATACAGAAAATTTACAAGAAAGAAAATAACAGAAAAAAAGAGCTAAGTCTTTTTCTTTGTTTTGTGATTTTGTTTATTTTGTTTGCATGACTGAGTTCTTTTTGTTTCTCTTTTTGTTCTTCCAATTTCTGATTTCTTTCTTTAATTAGAGTAATTAGAAAAATATGATTAGCTATTAATTGTAGGTTAATTCATTTCTTGTTGTTGAAATAGGTTTTTGAAAGTGTTATTAATATATTAGCATTTTTAGATAAGTATACATAGATTCGCGTGTCAGTTGACTCATTGTTTGTTAATCTTGCTTAGAATTGATTAGATTCGGGCTTTCTATAAATATTCATTTGTTATGATTTGGTATTAATTTCTGTTTTCTTTCTGATTTTGGATTCATTCTGAATTCTGTTTTGTACTTATTGACATAGTTATCTATTTTAATTGATTTGATGATTTCAATCTATAGTTTTAATATTAGCTGTTCAATAGAGAAGTTTGGTTATAGCTGTAATTAGTAATTGGTTCGATTATAAGATTCGCCCTTAAACAATTTTAGATTCACATAGGTCGATAGTTAAAATCGCGCGCTTCGTATCCACCTAAGGTGCTTACTTGATAGATTCAATTGCGATTAGCTATTTCGATTAACAAGACTCAATCATCTATCAATTTGTTCCCCGAGTCATATTAATTGAATAATTGATCAAAAGTGACTATCTTTGTAAGACTGCCTAGGGTTGATTATTGATATAATATGATTTTAATTATTGACTAATTTTGAACTTCGATTGATTAAAAGGGCTAATTGGTTAATTAAACTACAGTTACTTAATTGTGGCTATTTAATAAATACAAATCTGAAAATTGGTTAAATAAATAAGAATAAAATACAAAATTTAGAAGAGTAATAAACCTTAAGCAGTAGGGGTAAAATAGGGAATAAGAATTGGTATAATTGTAATAAGACTAAAAGAGAAGGGGTACAATTGGGAAAGAAAATGGTAAAACTGTTATAAATATAGAGGATTAAGGGCAGTTTGGATATTAAAAAGGTAGAATTAGTAGTTTTCCTAAGCAAGTAGGGGTACATTAGGTATTACAATGAATTGGAATATGGTAGAACTTTCTAGATGGGGTTTTAGTGTAACTTTTAATGAAATAAGTGCAGTAATCTGCCTAATAAATTAGAAATTAGAGGGTTCTAATTGAAATAATTCAAATTTGAATTTCCCTCCTATTTGGGTCTATAAATAGACATATATTCTGCAAAATAAGGGGACTTTGGATAGAGAAATCTGAAGAAAAAGACTTTTAAACCATATAAACCGTAGAAAATCCAGAAAAAAAAACCCAAAAACAATCTGCTATTTCCTGAAATCTGAAACAACATAATTTCAGATTCAATTTCCATTTTATACTTCGAAATTCTAATCAATAAATCCAAAAAACAATAGGAGATCAATCACAAATCAGTGAAGAACTACTATTACAATAATTTGAATGTGAAATTTGGTTTTGAAATAATTTGAAGTTCTGGAATTCGAAGATCAAAGTTGTTTCTGATTTGTTTCTGCTGTGAAAAATGCCTTCCTGGATTGTTGTTGATCTCATTGTCATTGAACTGCTATTGTTGTGAATTTACTGCTGGAACTATTTGCTAAACTGCCTTTTAAGTCATACTTTGCTGTTGTATTTGCTAGATCTAATAGATCTACTCAACTTTCAGGTACACATCTTGTAAATCTCAAAGCTTATAGAAATAAATTGAATGTTGTTTCGAAGCTATGCTGCTGCCATCTTCTCCTTTTATTTTTTTTTCTTAGATTCCTTTTTCTATATATAAAAATGGTTAAACTATATTTAGTAAATTTCTAGAATTGTTAGTTTGAACTATGGACTATTTCTTCGGAATTGGTTATTTGTTGAATGTTGTAATATTTAAATTGTTGAATTGAATCCTCAAGTTTTGATAGGTATTTAGTTCAATAAGTTCATGTATGTTGCCGTCTCTACATATGTTACTGTTTTGGTATTGATTTAAAGCTTAGTAACAGTTAGATCATTTTGACAAACAATAGATCATTTTATTAATTAAGAATTTTATTGTATTTTGAATCAGCAGGTCTATTTAATTGGACCTTTATTATTATAGTTTTGTATAAATTTCAGTTGAACAATGATAGAAAATTTAGATACTTAAAATGCTTACTACTAGAGACAATGATAGAAAATTTAGATACTTAGTTTGACCTTTAAAAAATGAATGAGATGAGCCTCGTTTAAGAATAAAATGCACGGGGCCCTCAGTTAATTACTACAAAATATTTAAATTTTGGAAGGACCGTTTAGCAAATTTCACAGTCTTTCCCGAAGTTAACAAAGACGGAGAATCTTTAGGCATGATTTGTAAATAATATATATTCTCAAATATGGGTGCGCATTTATGAGACCAAAATCTTACTCTCAACGAAGTCAGAATGTGTTAAAGGCCATAGGCGTACTGGTACAGTGTGGCCCAAAATGCATTTCCACGACGTTGCAATTCTTCTAAAATTGAAAAGTGGAACATTAAAAGCACATAATTGAAATATATAAAGAAATCATATAAAAACAAATTTGGAAGTTGAGTGACAGTGCTAAAACCACAGAATCCGGGAGTGCCTAACACCTTCTCCCGGGTTAACATAATTCCTTATCCGGATTTCTAGTTTCGCAGACTGTAATAATAAATTTCCTCGATTCGGGATTAAAACCGGTGACTTGGGACACCATTATTTTCCCATGTGGAGACTCTGAAAATTAAATAAATTGATCCCGTACCGACTGTCCTTAAAGTGGAAAAACTCATTCCCTGATTATTACTATATTCCTTCCCGGGGTATAGTAGTAAACAATGGCACACATGTAAAAAGGAGGTGTGACAGCTCTGGCGACTCTGCTGGGGATAAGAAACCCAGAACTTCGGTTCAAGGTTTAAGAATTCGAGCTCAGTGAAATTGCTGTTTTTGCTTATATCTGATTACTCTATATGTTTTGATCAATGTGTTACGTGTTTACCACTTTGATATTACGTGAACTGTATATAACCCTTCTCTTATGACCTCGGGGGATGTGCTTACTGGTTGAGACTCCCCTTTTCGTTAGTGTCAATACCAAAAATAAGAAAAGTGGCCGGATAACTTACTAAGCCGGACGATCCAGCGGATCCCCGGTATGTAGCCCCCTCCTCGATCCAAGATGTCCACTCGATTACTCGGTCTAGCACCATCAAAACATCAGGATATTGAGCCTAGATTTAGGACTATTATTTGCATCATATCTGACTTAAGGGATTCAATACAAGGGTTGGGTCCATCTAGGACAGGTGACCGGAAATCAAAGACCAAGCATATTATATGTTGCATTTATTTGTCCTGGATTATTATGCGGACCGGCTAAATTCCTGAAACCAAATAAAATAGAAAATTTTAGAATAGAAAATATCGAAATGTTGATGAAATGCTGTCGAAAGTTTGAAAAAAAAGAAACTTTAAAAAATAGGTGGAACAATTTTGTTGAAATAATTGGTCACGAAATAATCTGATCGAACTATGCAGGTTTGATTCTTGCTATTAGGTGGGATACGTAGGCAACCCTTGACGGGTCCAACCACCCTTTTAGAAAATGACCAAAAAATGTTGAATTTTAATTTTCAATAAATCAAAGTTATTGTTGTTTTTGGAAATAGCCGAATGTTCCAAAAGGACACCGGAAGGCTGTTTTTGCAAAAATGGCCATTTTGAAGTCATGTCTTTTAGTTTTTAAAATAAATAGCCCGGAAAGGCTAATTTTTTCAAAAAATGAAAAATTATCTTTGAAAAATAGTTTTCCTTTTTCTGAATAAAATCGCCTCTAATAAATGTGTAGGATGAGCACAGTACAAAATGAACCCTTTGCTTTAATGAACAAAATCCCTTTGGAGTTCAGGTTATGGTGGAATGATCTGGGCGAAGAGGGGCAGGTCTAGGTCAACCGATATCTAAAAGATCTTACTGGATTGATGGACATAATACCCCATGGTGATATCATTCGAGCTCTCGTTGCTTGTTGGAATCCTGCGCATAATGTTCTACACTTCTCATATTTTGAGCTCACTCCTACATTAGAGGAAATTTCTTATTATATCGGGAAAGGTAAGGTTCCCATGAAGGATAATACCCGTTGGCTCCAAGGGCAATTAGTCACGACCCAAATCCGGTCGTGATGGCGCCCAACAATCAAGCTAGGCCAGCCAAACCAACAGTTTAATTATAACACAATACCAGTCCCCAAATGGACAACCCAAGAAGAATATATGAGTTTAAGAACTCCAATAACAATAATACTGAACAAAAGTACTGACACTCCCAAAGATCCGGAGTCACAAGTCTAGAGCCTCTAACAAAACCCAACAGGAAATAGAGAGTACAATATAGAAGTACTCAAGTCTGAATACAAAATATAAAATAACAACTGGAATGAGACAAGTAGCTAGGTTTTGCGAACGTCGGCAGCTACCTCAGCAACTCGATATGACTCTGAAACCACCGGAAATGCCTGTCTACTGCTCATGAGTACCTGAGTCTGCACACAAAAGGTGCAGGAGTAGGGTGAGTACTAAGTACTCAGTGAGTAATAAATATATAAAGGCAGCTGAAAGTAGGAAATTCACAAAATACCACAATATGAAGCTACACTACAGTCCGAATCTCCTACGAACTAGCATCAATAATACAATACAGCTACCACAGAGTAATCCAACAAATACAGATGCAATGCAATGCACATAACTGCTACGGCGTGTAGCCCGATCCCATTTAACGTCGACGGCGCTCATTGGGGGTGTGTACAGACTCCGGAGGGGCTCCTACAGCCCAAGCGCAATACTGCTGCGGCGTGCAGCCCGATCCTCACATCAACCACTGCGGCGTGCAGCCCGATCCCATACTCAATCCACAATAAGCAATTAAGTCACAAAACAATTCATTTTCCTTATTTCCAGTTCTCAATTCATAATTTATGAAAAATACTTTAACTTTATTAAGTTTGTAAAAGCCGGTGACTTAGCATTTCAAAAGTGTGATTAAAATTCCCAGGACTGAGATTGAGTGATTTAAGCAATTTTAGCTATCACATAAATATTGTCCTCTAAGGACGCTACAGATCGGCACAAGGCCCCAAACAAGGCTTACAGCCCACAAATATAGCAAATACAGTGTATTTCTAACACTAACAACATATTATTCATTTCCGGGATGGACCAAGTCTCAATCCCCAATCACAATCAATCCCGCACCTGCCACGGTGTGCGAACCACGCCCTATTAGCGTCACAATGTGCTAAGCCGGGGTTTCGAACCCTCAGGCTACCATATACACAAACTACTCACCTCTAGCCGGTCGTCGAATCGTCCGCGATGCCTTTTCCTTTGAATTTCGTTGCCTCGTGTGTAGAATCTAGTCAAATAACAATAATTATATCAAATACGGGTCAAAGAATCATAACCCACTTCAATTTATATGAAATTCGCAAAATTACACTAAGTTGGTAAAACCCGACCCCGGGCCCCACTGCTCGGAAAATTCCAAAATTAGTACCAACGCGATCCTTATCTCGCCACGAGTCCGTGCATATAAAATTTATCGAAATCGGAGTTCAAATGGCCTTCCAAATCTAAAAATCCCGTTTTTAATACTTAGGCCACATTTCTTCAAGATTTCAACCCAATTTCATGAAGATTGATGTTAATACTACCATAAATTGATGTTTTTGAGTCAAGAATCTTACCTCCGACAATACCCGATGACTTCTCAGTGATTCCCTCGAGTTTTCTTCTCTCTAGGGCTCAAATATGTGTTTTGGGTTAATGAACCCGTAACTCTCTGTTTCTGGATTAAATTCACTGCCAGACACCATTGTTCATCGCGTTCGCGTGACCCTCTATGCGTTCGCGATGAACAAACCAGCCTTACTCTTCGCGAACGCGACGCTGGCCACGCGTTCGCGATGCTCAAATCCTGTAACCCTTCGCGGACGCGACTAATCCCACGCGTTCGCGATGTTCAACCTCCCAGCCATCCGGATTTCTTCTACGCGTTCGCGATGGACCTCCCGCGAACGCGAAGCATAACATCACGACCCTACGCGAACGCGACCCAAGCAACGCGTTCGCGATGCTTAACACCCCAGACCTACGCGAATGCGATGCCTTCTCCCGCGAACGCGATGCACAAAAAGCCTTGGCCTTCGCGAACGCGACACTGGTCACGCGAACGCGAAGGCTTAAGGACCTGGGCAGAACCTGCAGTTTTCTGCAGAATTTTTCCAAGTTCTAATTGCCCGGTTGATGGTCCGAATCCATCCCGAGGCCCCCGGGACCCCAACGAAAACCACCAACATACCCCAAAACATGATACGGACTTGTTCCAATCATAA